>CM062817.1:1268568434-1269168434 GCA_031772625.1 Pinus tabuliformis | reverse complement strand
ATTAATCAAAAGTGATCCCCATCACTATGTTTTTCCCAACATTCAACTTGGAATATGTGTCCCATGACAAAGGTATTATTTTACATTTATTATTTTTTACATGGATTTTTTACTAGGGTTGTTACATAAGGCACACCAATCAATCTCCCATGGTTGTCATTAAACAATCAAGTTTCCTTATAATCCCAAAAAATCTCCCTCCCTAAGCTCTGCTTTTGTGTCCCAATATCTAAACCAACATTTTTTTTAATTGTAATGAAATAATTACAGTATTTACAACACGAGGATTAGCTAGGAGTTGTCACATATTTAGTAAAGATTAATGCAAATTTTGCACAAGTGACCACATTTTGCAAAATACTAAATTGGATAATTATAGGTAGTGTTCTTGCATGGGCCTTGGCCAAACACATTTTGCAGAGGTTATGAAAATCATTTTCGCTACTCAATTTTGTTTTATACCTTATGTCGCTAAATTGCTCTATGAAGCAAACTGCAACTGACCATAAAATACTAATAATGACTCAGATGGGTGAAGCATTAATTCTATTGGACTCCTAACATTGGGTTACAACTAGAGACACCCCCTTCTTTGAATTTCATATGATTAAAATTGATCTATTTAAGGACCTTTAGAGCTATAATTTTGTTCAATAAATACCAAATGCAATTTTTTTTCACAAGAGGGCGGATTCTACAAAACCTTGACTTGAAAACATATGGGTAGGATCCTCACATGAGCCTTAGCCAAACACACATGTTGGAGGTTATGGAGCTTACTTTTTCTTCTCATTTTGGTTTTTTTATACCATACACCAAATTCGACATATGTCCCTAAATGGATCTTAGAAGTGAGTTACAACTACCATAATTTTCAAACCAATATTAGGATGGGTGAACCAACAATTTCGTTGGACTCCTAGTGCTAATCATGGTTAGGAATACTACCCCCTTTTAGAGTGTACAACTTAAAGAAAGACTTGCACCTCAAGAACTACAATCCCTCTCAGCAGTTGATAGATTCAATGTTAAGATGGATCTATGTTGATTATAAACTCAAAAAAATTAGATGCAAAAAGTAAATAATATGTAGATTCATATTAAACCGATGTATGTGTACCATGTATCAACTCCTTGCTGATCATAGAAGGAATTGGACATCTTGTTCATTTTAAGACATATACCAATAAAATATTCAAGATATATAATTCTTTGTGAGATTGTACTTTTGCAAGTTTAGTTTGCATTTTTGAATACATAAATGGATTCAACACCTTCAAAATCACCATAAACATTTGGATTTTGTATAGTATGAAACTTAGATTGCAATTCAAATCTTTACATAATGTTAAGATAGTTTACTTAAGTGTGTTTTAAGAATTGAATGAATCATACATGTCCCTTTTTATTACAAAATAATTCAAAATTTGTTATTATCAAATATTTTTTTATATATATTAAATTTATATTTAAAATTATTTTATTGGATGTGGGTATTGAAATATTTTATTTATTTCATCTCTCTTAACCCTGATGATGGATCCCATTTGGGATTCGAAACGTTGGTGTAAAAATTCCATTACTGTGGATTCTCCGGTCAAAAATTCAAAAAGCACAAACCACAGATCTCTGAAATCCTATAATTGATATTATTATTTTAAATACTCTATATGTAAAATTCATATTGAAATGGGTTATATATTCAAATATTTTATTTAAGACCAATCCTGTATTAAAATATTTTTAAAATATACAATAATTACACAAATTTTTCACACTAAAATATTTTTTTAGTTTCAATTAAACAAAAGTCACTTGTCAACTAGGAAGCTATAAAGAATTTCTTGATGGAATTCATCCGACAAGAATTATCCATAAGGTTGGAATATTTGTTGGTTATAAATATTAAATATTAAAAAAACAAAAGCCACTTCTAAACTATGAAGCCATAAATAATAACAAAAAGTCACTTGTCAATTTTGAAGCTATAAAGAATTTTTTTGTTGAAATTTTGGAAATAAAGATTTTTTATGGTGGAAATAGATTCAACAACATTAAGAACTTTTGGTGCACCCAAAATCCTGAAATTTGATAATTGTAACTCAAAATTTCAAAAAATCTTGCTAGTTTTATCATAATCTTGCGAGAATTTCTATTATTTTCTTTACTAATGTGTAAGCTCTTAAACAACACTATAACTAATTACATATCACTTTAATATAACGCATCACTTTAATATTAAGTTGCAATGTTAACAATAAACTTTACAAATATATATTCAAAAGTAAATTATAAATGTTCTATGATTTTTTCATTAAACCAATCAAATATGTATATTTATTTTTTCTTATGTAAAAGTATTGGCCTATTTTAATTATATTCTTAGAAATAACTCTTATTACATATTTTCAAAAATGTGTTTTCCAGGTTAATTATCGTTTCACAAATAACACTTACTATTATTTACTTTACTACTATTAAGTATTTTCAATTTTTTGTCATAACTATATTGCCTTGCATTTAAATATATTAAAGAATTAAACATTGGTGATAAAGAATAATTCCTTACGTGAATGACAGGCAGAGTGGTTTTCAAACATAATACCACGATAGGGGATTCAGTAGTTGTAATACGGCCGAAAACTGTCTGATACTGATTAATCTTTAGAATTAAAAATACAGGGCTAACCATATGTGGACATGGTATCTATCACAAAAGGTACTAACAGGTAATGCAATGAAAGGGAACGGAACTAGTATAAACCAGATAGAATAGCAACTAGCGAAAGCATTGCTGGAGAAACTAGAATAGCATGTAGCGGTGCGTTGCCTTATTCTAGGTTTTATCATCCCTGCTCTGTAGTGGAATGCTTACCCTCAACCTTGGATATGCACACAGCGGCACTTGCCTTGGAATCGTCAGCCCACACACTTCCGTCATATCCAGCTGCAACGGATCACCTTCAACTCTCCACTCAAAAATGTGCATCAGCTGAGCCAATGCGAATTCAATGGTGGGAATAGCCACGGAGGCCCCTGGGCATCCTCTCCTTCCTGCCCCAAACGGAATCATACGGAAGTCTGATTGATCTGCTAAATTCACATGCTCCTCCTCCATGAATCTCTCCGGCTTGAATTCCAAAGCATCTGCTCCCCACACATTGGGAGCCCTTCCTATAGCCCACACATTCACCATTACCACTGTTTTCTTTGGGACATAGTATCCTCCTACTGTCACAGCCTCTACAGATTCATGAGGAATCGCTAGCACCACAGGTGGGTATAATCTTAGCGTTTCTTTCACCACGCAATGGAGGTATTTCATGCTCGCTACATCAGATTCATTCACTTGACGATTCTTGCGGACTACCCATTCAGTTTCTCTTACAATCTCTTCATTGCATGGGATGTCTGAGCAGCTCACTCATTGCCCATTGTAACGTGGTTGAGGTGGTCTCCAGCCTACCCGCGACCATGTCCTGCACAAATACAAAACCAATGAACCCAAAATATTGAAGAATTTAAGCATAAGAATGAGGATCATAAATGATAATAGAATGGTCTAGGGCGAAGAGGCATACAAAAAAAACAGCCTCAATAGTTTCCCGTGTGATTTTGGAGTCGATCTCAGCTTTCTCGAGCAGCACATCGACGAAATCTTTAACTTGAGGCTCTTCTCCTTCTTGGTGATTTGAGGAGGTGGCCATGCGATGAGCAACATGGTCGTCTATCTTCTTCATGTACCGCTTGATACCTTGCAAATCAAGCCAATCCAAGAAAGGAATAAAGTCTCCGATGGTAAAAGCTCCCGCCGTAGATACCACCTCTACTATTAAATCCTTAAAAACTTTGAAATCGCCACCCAAATCATCGTCACTAAATTTCCTCCTTGCCAGTATCTGCCAAATTATAGCGCTCCTCAAGTCCACGTCCATCACTCCGTTCTCACTCTCCTCCCAAATTGAACGGATCATCGCAGGCACCTCTTCCTCTCTCACTTGTTTGAATGACTCGGTTCTTTTGGCGGTGAGCAGTTCTAACATTCATATTTTTCTCAGTTGCCGCCAATGATCTCCATACGGAACGAAGATCATATCCTTATAATCGGAAAATATGTATTTTCCAGCGGCTGGTCGGCTGGCAAACATCAAATCATGGGTTTTAAAGTGTTTGGCCATCTCAGAAGAAGAAACGACGACAGTAGGGAAAGACCCTAAGCCGAGGAAGAAAATGGGGCCATATTTGTCAGCCAGGCCTTTAAGAGAACTGTGAGGAGGCAGTATTACTGGTGGAGATATGTGATGATCGGTCATGGAAACAGTTTTTTTTTGAGGTAATGTATTTTTAATATTTTTATTATTTGGAATATGTAATTTTTATGTGATTTTTTTTTATCTATAGCAGTATGTTCCTATTTTATTTCCTATTTCCTATATTGTGTATGGTTGAGATATTTTTTCAACTAACTAATTATATATTTAAGATACAACACTTCAGATATATATAATATAATATTAAAATATAATATTTAATTAATGAATGATAAATAATTTACACTATTAAATTTTAACATGGTATGAGAGTCTCTGAAATCTTGGCCTATAGAGGCGGAGAAAAATAAGAAAGTAGACTCTTAAGGCCTGGCCCATAGGGGCGGAGGAAAATAAGAAAGTATATTTTGTTTTAGTTTGTCTATCGAAAAGTTGTGAGAGTCGAGGGAGTGTGGTATTGTGTGATAGTAAAGTTGTTGCCAGAGTATCAAGTGAACTGTATCGTTTGATCGAGCAGCGGATCGGATCGTGGTGATGCGGCTGCCTGTATTTGATTGAGGCTGAGATCCTGTGGCTGCCGGTGGTGCCTTCACGCAGGAGGCTAAGTAAGCGTGGCGGCATGGCCGCAGTCCTGTTCGTGGGCGTACTCTGTTCCTGAAGCCGATCCTGGCTGTTGAGTTGCTTGAAGGTCGTTCAGTGTTGCAGCTGCCAACTAGTAAATTTTCTGGGCCGACAGTGGACCAGCTAAAGGAGACTGAATGTAAAGAATTACGGTAGTGGATTCCAGCACAGATTTGCTGGAGGAGGCATAGGCCTATGTTGTAGGTGTGTGTTGCATTTCTGAAGCTGAGTCGTCCAGGTACGGGTTTAGATCCTCTTCTTGTAGAGGCGTAGATCCTCTTCTTGACGTTGTTGGAATTTGTAGGAGCACAAAGCCTGTGTTGGTGAACCCGATGTTTTTCTGTTGGGCCGGCTTGAAGCTTTATAGGAAGCACAACCCCTTCATGTTGAATTTGCTTGTTGATTTTCTCGCAAAAACGAAAAAGAAAGAAATTGTTTGACGCGATGTGGGATTGGATCAAGGTAATATAGAATGAGGGGATCTTGTCCACTAGTGCAAAGAGCACTAATTACCGAAAGTGGCGTTAAGCCAGTGTGGAGCACCAGAACTATGGAGTGCGGCTGTAGAGAGAAGACAAGGAGTGTGTACATTATTCAATTTTAGGTCTGATCGATCATGTGGAATTCCTTAATTTATAGTCAGAGTTAGAAAAATATGAGATATAATATTAGGAGATTTGTTAGTTGAAAGAATATTTCAATCATACACAAAGTTAGGAAACAAAATAGATACAAATTTTTCTGGATCGAAAGAATTACAATACTTCTGGTATATATGTTATATCATATTTGATTAATAAATTTTTAACATCTATTGTGCAATAAGCGTGTAAAAAATAAACAGAAAAATAAAGCTAAAATAACTATTGTTGCCAGGCCTTCAAGCCCCATTATTAATGTTGCAGGGAGAGGGAAAGACACAAAAAGGAAAAATATGACCTTCAATATCGAACACACACTTTCTAAGTGAGACAGTGGTGGGAAGGAAGCCAGAAGTGTTTCCTATTTAAAGCTACCACGAGATTTATGAAAGCTCATTTTATCTTGAAATATAAAAGAAAATGGTAAAATAATTTCAAATAATTCACTGGGAAAGCTCCAAAACAGTACACAAACCCAAGGAATATGAACAATGTGAACATAATTGTATGAAACCCAGGTTATGAACAATGTGACCATTAATTTTATGTGGTGGGTTCGGTCATGTCTTGTTAATGTTTTATATTTAATATTAATCGTAACAGTCTCTAACGCCCTGTTGGTGATCAGAGAATTTATATAAATATATGAGAGGCAAGTCTAGTCGATTGCCATAATTTATTTATGGACAACAACGCGTACTTTTACTTTTTAGATTTTCCGAGATTTTTTGCAAATTAACTATATTTTATGGAAGCACTCGTGGTAAATGCTGACGCTGATATGTTAAAAATTGAAATCAGCAGTCTCCACAAACAAGAACTTTTACCTGGTAACAGAAATGAGAACTGTTACTTTGCTAGGTTTGTGTTGGATGAAAATAGACGGCATGCTTGTCCACTGAACTACACACAAGTAAATGGAGAAATGGAGTTTATTATACGATATTTATTCTCCCTTAATGTAGATTATTATTATGTCCACTACTACCCTTCGATTGAGTTTATATACGGTTTTGTAATTTTTTAAATCAATGTAGATTTCTATTAAATTTGGATTCAGTGAGGGTAAGAATAATAAAACTTAGTATAAAGAATTATAAAATTTGGATTCAGTGACGGAATTAGATTTAAGACAAAATAACACGTCTAGCATAAGATATTTTATAAATAAGATATTTCTGGCATAGCATAGACGGTACTAGGCTCGGGCTATAAATAATATAGATCAGACCAGGCTAGGCTGCACGCAGCTGCATCGGCCAGCAACCGAGAGATCAGACTCCCTTATATATCAAATAAGAATTATAGACTTGGAAGATATTGCGGTGTATATTGTGGAAAATGTTTGTCGATGGAAAAATTAATACGCGGTAACTATGGACATATATTAGAGGATACAATCTATGATAGCTTAAATTTGTTGGACAAACGATGCCAAGAATGAAATCTTATTGACTTCGAATGAGATGGAGAAAAAAAAATTGAATTAAGTCATGGGATAGCTAGGCTATAAACTTTCTCCTCAACTCTATAGATTTCAACAATGCAATTTATGAAGCAAATCCCATTGAGGTGGTTATTTCCTTTAATTTTTAACACTTATGTTTATGTTATTGTATGTCTTTATGGTTTATAGTTAATAGAAAGGCTTATTCTTACAACTTACATGAGTGTTTTGGTTTAGTAAGAGGTACTTTGGTTTTCTCAATAGTCCAGGTTTTTAATAGAAAATTATTAAAAAATTAAATTAAATAATAAATATAAATTTTATTTTCAATAATATTTTTTTGTTATTAATAATTTAATTTATTTATGTTTAATACTCTAATATAATTTATTAAAAATAGGAAATTATTGTAATTTATATTTATTATTATTATTATTTTATTTATATATTTTAAAATGAAACTTTACAAAAAATTTCTCACTCCATTTTATATATTACTTTTGTTTATAGTTTATTTTGTATTCTTTCCTTTAAAGCATGAAATGTTATGAGAATTAATTATATATATTATAATTCATAAGATAATGAAATAGTTCATGAGATAATTCAATTAGGAATTTTATATATGGTGTAAATTACAAAATAAAAAATTTAAATATTTATAAATCAAATTACTTAAAATATAATTTTATAATAAAAATAAAAATATATTTATAATGTTAATTATTAATTAATTTAAAAACACTCAACCCTATACCTAATAAAAATACAAATAAATGAATGTTAAAGCATATCACATATGAGAAATATTAAATAATTATGAACACAGAATTGTGAACACTCAACTCTATAGGTATTAAAAAAACAAATAAATAAATGTTAACAGTCGGATGTCAAAAATATTAAATAATTATAAACGGAGAATTATCATAGTAGGTGTTCAATTCTCAATTATTATTAATGTGGATTTTAAGTAATTATTTATTATTGAAATAAGTATCAGCTTAAATTGATGATTTTTTTGTCTTGAAAATTATGGAAATTCTTGTTATATTTTAGTAACATATGGCAGGAATTTTTCTAAATCCAAGTTACAAGTGTCAAATTTCAATACTTCTGGTGTCATAAGATTTTTTGAAACTATTTTGCTCACACCATTTTTGACCATCTAGCTAATTCCTCTGCCTCGAAAGGCAACTCCCTAAAATAAGAATTATATAAATCTCATCCATCAGTTTCACTTGTTGAATATGTTTGACCACTTTTGATCGTCCAGATAATTTCTTCGCTCAAGCTTCACATCTTTTAACAATGATATAATTTCGATAATAATTATATAAAACTCATCAATGTATTTTGCTTGTTGAATATGTTTTAAATGTCTTACATTTATGCTTCACATTTTTTAACAACATTGCCAACTCAATGTCAAAGTGATTCTTAAATATACCATAAAAGTTTTATAAGGTTTTTTTCATGAGTTTAAATTAAAGTTAAATACAATTATTTCTATTGTAAAAATATAATAATTATAGTTTTTTAAATTTTGTTAGGTTAATACATTATATTTAATTGAATAATATATTAATACTTATTTCATTTTAAATTAAAATACACGAACAATTATATTTTAAAAACTAATTATGAATTTTATAAATTTTTTATATATATTTTTTATTTAATATGTTAAAATTTTCAGTTGAAGTGTTTTGCAAGGGTGGGGTTGGATTGTCGTCGTTTCACTTCATATATTGATCGAGGGACATGGTAACACACTTGTTTAATTAGTTATTAAGAGCATAAGGTCATGTTGTAGCGGCTACAACCACCCTCTAAAATTTTGGCTCACATGCAAATTTCGAAGCCTACTTTGGATCCTACGATTGATCGTCATTGGTAACTTGTTGGTAAGTTGATGATCTAAAGCCTCCCCTCCTTGATCTTAAGAGTTGACTATGTTCTCATATTTATGTAGCATGTGTCATCTTTGGGAATAGGGATTGTTGTTTTTCGTGCAAAGGGAATGTTGTTTTGCTTCAAGGGAATTGTGTGCATATGAGTGGTTGTCATCACATAGACATGTTTCACACTCACTTCACACACTCTTGTCACAAAGGTTGTTACATCAAGAAAAGTATGTCTTATGCATTTTGGATGGTTTACGTAGTGTCACTAAGTTTCCGTGTGCGATCACAGTCGAGTCCTATCAATATTTACATGTGTGTCACTGATATTACGCTTAGCCACTTCCCAAGCAACATAGCCCCATTCAGCTTCTCAGAACTTTTAACTTTTCTTCTGCAACCATCAAGATTCCTCCTTGACCTGTCGAAACCCCACAACCTGTAGAGACCCCATCCAACATTGCCCTCCAGAAATGGACAAAGCAATCACGAAACCAACATTGCTCCCAAGAAAGTTGCAGAGAAGTCAGGAAACCAACACTACTCTTAGAAATTGCAGAGACGTGTCCTCTCAGGACCCCCATCCCACAGTAGTGTCCTATGCCTCAAAAATACGTAATGTTGTCCATGTTGCCCTGTCTGTCTTGCATGCAATGATCTAGGATGTTTTCGCTTATAGATGTATAGAAAAGAATTGCATATAAAATTGCAGCTTAACACATAAATGTGGACATATGAAAAGAAGAAGAAGATACATAAAAAGGCACAAAAGAGAACACCAAGGCCTGATAACAGAGTTCGTCCAATTCGAACTACATCTCTGGGCCCAGCTCAACAATGGGGAGGGCTTTCTTATTAAATTGCATGAATAAACAAAATTACATTCATCAATCTCTCCATAAAGAGGCTTATAACTCCAATCTGCCTGATGGCTATGAAATGAATGCCTGAGATTGAGTGGTATGCAGCACCAAAGCTTCCCACAACTGTAGAAGTGACTGGAATTGTGTAACTATTCAAAACAGCTCAACAGATGCTCTCGGCCTCTGCGAAATAGCGTATTGCCACCATTAAAATTGCCTCCTCCCATGCTTTTCCATTGATCCCTTTTATAATGGATTTTCGGACAAGATTCCCTTTAAAATGGGGCATGCCTAGTTAATAAGAGAGGTTGGTAGAGTGGAAGTATCGGTGGGCGCAACCTTTCCTTGAAAATGGCCTCTTATCGTTTAAAACAATAAAACTTTCAAAAATCCCAAATACACTAAGAAATCCACCAAAAACTGTTCACCCGGATTTTAAATATTATTAAGTCGGGCATATAACCTATATCAAGTCCATGCGGATTGGCATATCATCGTGTCCCTACCCTGGTCCTCGAGAAAGACTGACTGTCGATCGTCGATATCGGCGTCGACCGATCGCGTCGGTATCCTGCACATATATCGCCCCGGGTGTCTGTTGGAGGTTCCGCCGATCTGATTAATCATCGATAACATTGTCCATTCGCCGATATCCACATACGTATATATATCCGCCAATTGTGATGTCCTCTTATCCGTCGATCTAATGTGATCAGAGATCGGCAATCAGGGTTCCCCAGCCCAAAACTTAAGTCCGCCCTCATGCGACCTCCGATTGCGATTTGCCTTTAAGGCTTTAAGACACATTTTTAAAGGAAATTTCTCTTTTTTCTTAAGGATTGAAGAGCCCCTCTTTTTGCAATAACTCCATCATCCAGACTCGGATTGAAGTACCATTTTTGCCGTTGGAATCAGGAATACGAGATCTACATTCTAGTCTTGGGTTGACTTCATTCTGATCACTTTGATTTCTGATTTTCCATGCCATTGTATCTGAAGATCCACCTGGACCAATCCTACCCATTGAGGAGCTTTTGGACCACCAAAAGCTTTTCATTAGTAAATTGGCAAGTGAGGGTACTGTGCCCTCACTTTTTCTTTCTCCAGCCATCTGGCCTTGCTTGGATGCATTCCCTTGAATCCAACTTGAAGGTATTCTACATCTCCTCGCTGTGAAGTCCTGGTTTTTTTGTCAAGGATGATGTCTTCGGGTAACTCATCGAGATATTCAGGTGCAAAATCATCGATGGTAGGAACTGTGCCCACCTCATCAGTGTCCATGATCAAAGGTGATTCATACAGCTTCAGGTTCTCCACATTCACTACTAAGTACATCTGCATATATACCGGCAAGTCAAGACGAAAGGAATTGTTCCCAAACTTCTCCAATATGGTGAATGGTCCATACCAAATTGGCCGCAACTTCTTTCCTTCTCCCTTCATCCTGTCTTTCATGTTGTGGAACCACACTTTGTTGCCCACTTGGAATTGATGGTCAACTCAGTGTTTATCATGTCGAGCCTTGTAACGGGCTTGACTCTTTTCCAACTGTTCTTGCACTACTTGGTGAATCATTTGGATTCTCTAAATGAACTGTTGTGCTTTGTCTTTATCATTACATCCACTGGAGACATCCTCCCTTCCATATACCATGTCTAAATGGTCCTTTGGCAGCTAACCAAAGCATGTCTCGAATGGTGACCATTGTGTAGATGAATGCATTGCTCGGTTATAGGAATGTTGTATATAGGGGAGATGTTCATCCCACAACTTGGGATGTTTCCCACAATAGCCTCGTAATAGGTGTACCACAGTACGGTTAACAACCTCTGTCTGCCCATCGGTTTGCGAGTGAAATGTCGTGATTCTTTTCAGTTTGGTATCCATCATCCTCCACAAGCTGGTCTAGAACTCCCCAAGGAAGCGAGAGTCTTGATCTGACACAATTGATGTGGGTAATCCAAAGTGGACCCAAACATATTGAAAGAAAAGAGAAGCAGTCTGCTTTGCAATAATATGCTTTTTACAAGGCATAAAAATACACATTTTGCTAAAACGGTCAACGACGACATACAAATAGTCGTGACCCTTCCTAGAAAAGGTATACCTCCTACAAAATCCATAGACACACTTTCCCATGGACGACTCGGAATAGGGAGTGGTGTGTAGAGCCCAAGTTTTCTATTAGAGGGCTTTGAAACAGAACACATCACACAACCCTTTACATAGTGAGTCATAATGTTTTTCATATGAGGCCAAAAGCAAAATCTTTGTACATGACTTAAAGTCTTCTCGACACCAAAGCGTCCAGACACAAGAGAGGTGTGGGCCTCTCTAATTACATGCACTCTTTCTCCTGTGGGAATACACAATTTACCAAGGTGATACAACAATTTCTCCTGCAAGTGATAGTTGTCCACCTATGAACCATGGGTTAGTTTTGCATAAACCTCCTTAAAGTGATCATCATTAGCATATTGTTTAGCTTAACTTTCAAAAGACAATGAAGCATTATGCAAAATAACAGAAGAAAAAATAGGAGGGTGAGATAGCAAATTAGCCACTTTATTGCTAGAGCCCTTCTTATACTTTATTACAAAATGAAACTATTGAAGAAAGCCCATCCACTTGAAATGACGAGTTTGCTGAAACTTTGTTTGTGACTGAAGATACTGCAAGGGCTAATGATCTGTATGGATGATGGTCTCCTTGCTGATCAGGTAGTGTTTCCACTTTTTCACACTCTGCAACAAGGCATAAAGCTCCTTGTCATAGGTGGGATAGTTTATCACAGCTTGAGAAAACTTCTCAGAATGGTAACAAATTGGCTTCTTTTGTTGCATCAGTACAACTCCCATGGCATAACCGTTGGCATCGGTTTCAATCTCAAATGGCTGTTGGAGATCGGGTAAGGCTAAGATTGGCGCGGTGCTAATTTTTTCCTTCAATGTTTCGAAGGACTTCTATTGTCTTCCTCCCCATTGGAAGACCTGTTTCACACTTGTCAATGTGTGCAAAGGTGCTGCAATAATAGAGAAATTAGCAATAAATCTCCTCCAATACTGGACTGCACCTAGAAAGCTATGACCTCAGTTACACTAGTAGGCTTAGGCTAATTTATAATTCCTTCAACTTTAGCAAGATCAATTTTTAACTGACCATGACCAACAATATGACCTAGGTAACCCAAAGAGGTTTTCCCGAACTCACACTTTGACAATTTTACAAAGAGTTTTCTTTCTTTAGCACATCAAGCACTTTCTTTACATGACTCATATGTTCAAACCAACTGTTGCTGAAAACTAATATATCATCTAAATATACAAGAACAAACTCATCAATGAAAAGGCTGAAATATATGATTCATAACCCGTATAAAGGTGGTCAGAGCGTTGCAAAGCCCGAATGGCATTACCATCCATTCGAAAAAACCCTGCTTGGTTTTGAAAGTGGTTTTCCACACATCCTGCTCCGCAATTTGGACCTGGTGATAGCCACTGCGCAAATCCAATTTTGTGAAATATACAACATTTTTTAATTGATCCAATAAATCATCTATGCATGGGAGGGGATAGCGATTTTTTACTGATATTTTGTTGAGCACACGGTAGTCCACGCACATCCTCCAACTGCCATCCTTTTTTGGCACTAGAACAATCGGCGACCCACATGGAGAGGAGCTCGGCCTGATCATGCCTTGGTCCAGCGATTCCTGCACTCAATGCTTGATTTCCTCCATTTCGACTGCTGACATTCTATACATGCTGATATTTGGCAGAGGGGCATCATGTAATAGGTGGATCTCATGTTGGATCTCCCTTTGTGGAGGTAGTTCCCGCGACTCCTAAAACAATGCATTATAATAAGCAATTAAATCCATCAATTCTTGTTTATGCTTACCATCGCAGCCTTGGAACGCATCTGTGAATTTAGTCTCCTTTTCCCTGATGACCATAAGCATGCATGCCTTGTTGGAGTTCACCAGCTGTTTCATCTGCCTAGCACTTACGAGGCTGGTGTTAATTTTGTTTTGATGAGCCCACACTATGTACTGTATCCCATCCTTAGTGATGTGGTATTTATTCTCATGGCAGAAAAAGACAACTTTTCTATCATACAGGTAGGGGCTCCCTAATACCATGCCACAAATGTCCAACGGTATAACATCCATCTCTACTTCATCTACCAGCTTAGAAGCAATCACAAATTTTACATTGCACTGCTGGGTTACATTCAAGTTAGATTTATCATGTATCCATCCTAGTGGGTAAGGCTTTGGGTGCGGTTTTGTTTCTAAGCCTAGCTTCTTTACCAGAGATTCTACAATTAAATTTTCTTGGGACCCCGTATCAAACAGAGTTTCTATTTTGGTATGGTTTACTACTACTCTGATATGAAATAATTCAATCTTTTTCCTATCATTTGAAATGGACTCATATACAAAACTGGTGCTTACCTATGATTTAGAATCAACAAGAGGTGTAAAGGTACCTTTTTTTCCCACTGCTGTGACCAGCAGTTCATCTCCTGAATCTGATCCAAGGTCTTGCTGTGCTGCTGCCACTGTTTTCTGCTTCCCTTTTCCTCGATTATTTTTTGGGTGTTTTTCTGGGTGTTGCTTCCAACAGTGGTCATCATCGTGGCCTTCTTTCTTGCAATGATTGCAATAAGGCCACTGTCCCTCTTTGGCTGCTGTTGTTTTCTTCTCCTTCCCTTTCCATTTCGCTTTGGATTTGCCATTAGTAGGTTTGAATGGTGACTTTCTGGATTGGTCCTCTCTTTCATTCTTGCCCTTGTTCTCAATATGAATTGCTTTCACACTAGCTGTGTCAATAGTGTTTGGTTCAAACAACAATAATGAATGCCAAATATAACTATGCAGTGAGCCAATATACTTAGTTACAACTTCAGGTGTATCTAGTGCAATACCTGAATTTAGTGCATGCTTCCTAAATTATTATGTAAAACTCTGAACATCCTGCCCTTTGCCATTGCCAATTCATTAAATCTTTCTGTTTGTATCCTAAGGGATAAAACTATTCCCTTAATGGAGAAGTAAAATCAGACCATGAGGAAAAGAGCTTACCCACGTTTTTACTACTTTGCAATTCACTCTCCTACCAAAGGAGAGATATGTTGCCCAACCGTAGAGAGGCCAACTAGATTTTCGCCTCATCCTCTATGATTTGCTAAAGCCTGCAATAAACCTTAATCTGCCTTATCCAATTGCTAAGCATTTTTGCGTTACTTTCACCATTAAACACAGGAAGATCAAATTTAACATTTAATTTAAAAAAAGGTTTCTTCGATGCATCCTTTGGATTTCTCTGATTATGGTGGTGAGGGGAAAAAGAAAATTCACCACCAGAAGGAGAAGGATGGGGTTCTTCTCCTTCATTCCCATGTGCTGAACCTTGTCCTTCTGGATTCCTCTCTTCAACTTTTTCCAATCTTATAACTAGCTGACTGATATTCTCTGCCATTGAGTAGAAAGTATTTCTGAAATTGCGCTCCTATTCAATACGAGCTTCCTCTTCAGCCATGTTTCTTCTTCGAGGTACATGCCCTGCCTCTGGATTGAAATTTTCTAGGTTCCCTTCACCTCTTTGAAGCCTGCCTCTTGTTAGCATACAAACATGAAATTCACATATAAAAAGCCCTGCTCTGATACCACTTGATCTAGGATGTTTTCACTTATAGATGTGTAGAAAAGAATTGCATATAAAATTGCAGCTTAACACATACATGTGCACATATGAAAAGAAGAAGAAGACACATAAAAGGCACAAAAGAGAACACCGCGGCTTGATAACGGAGTTCGTCCAATTCGAACTACATCTCTGGGCCCAACTCAACAATGGGGAGGCCTTTCTTATTAAGTGGCATGAATAAACAGAATTACATTCATAAATCTGTCCATAAAGAGGCTTATACCTCCAATTTGCCTGATGGCTATGAAATGAATACCTGATATGGAGTCGTGTGCAGCACCAAAGCTTCCCACAGCTGTAGAAGGGACTTGAATCGTGTAATTGTTCAAAACAGCTCAATAGTTGCTCTCGGCCTTTTCGAAACAACGTGCTGCCACCATTAAAATTGCGTCCTCCTGTGCTCTTCCATTGATCCCTCTATAATGGATTTTCGGACAAGATCCCCTCTAAAACGGGGCATGCCTGGTTAATAAGAGAGGTTGGTAGAGTGGCAGTATCAGTGGGTGCAACCGTTCCCTAAAAATAGCCTCTTATCATTTAAAATGATAAAACTTTCAAAAATCCCGAATACACAAAAAAATCCGCCAAAAACCTTTCACTCGAATTTTAAATATTATTAAATCAGGCATATAACCTGTATCAGGTCCGTGCGGATTGAAATATCGCTATCCCTGCCCTGGTCCTCGGGAAAGACCAACTGCCAATCACGGATACCGGTGTCAGCCAATCGCGTCGACATCCCGCACATATATCGCCTCGGGTGTCTGTTGGAGGTTCCAGTGATCTAGTTAATCACTGATTGCATTATCCATTCGTCGATATCCACATATGTATATATATCCACTGATTACGATGGCCTCCAATCAGCCGATATGATCTGATCGAAGATCGACGATCAGGGTTCCCTGGCCCAAACCTTAAGTCCACCCTCATGTAACCTTCGATTGTGATTTGCCTTTAAGGCTTTAAGACCCATTTTTAAAGGAAATTCCTCTTTTTTTCTTAAGGATTGAAGAGCCCTACTTTTTGCAATAACTTCATCATCGAGACTCGGATTGAAGTACCATTTACACCGTTGGAATTAGGAAGACAAGATCTACATTTTGGTCTTGGGTTGAATTCATCCTGATCACTTTGATTTCTAAGTTTCCATGCCGTTGTATCTAAAGATCCACCTGGATCATGCAGAAACTGCACAGATGGGCCTCCTATGGCCTCATTCCGGTAGTCATCACTGCCAACTGAAACAGTGCTAACCTATCGCTCAGTGACAACAAGAAAAAGTGACATGTTGAGATCACTCCCAAGGAGTTGAGGAGAAGGACCAAGAAACCGAGTAATGGAAAATATCAGGACCGCATGCAAACTTCGTCAGATGCATGATCATCTCGAGGGTAAGTATGGTAAGTAAAGAACACCTTTCAAAGTACACCTCTTAGTTGAGTTTGTAGGACTACTTGTCATTGTCATATCATCCTGTCCTCAGTAACATGCACATGAGAAAACACAAAAAAAGTCATTTCACATGTTTCCTCTACATGTTTGTCTTTCTTTTCACTTGTTTGACGAACTGTCATCTTTGGCATGTTGATTTCTAAGTCATGCTTGCGACCTTGTTCTGGTGATGTTGAAGGTTTGTGTTTGAGTTTTGTTCGCTACGTAAACATTTATCACACTCATACATGATGTTGTAAGCATTGTCACACAAGTGTCATCACGGTCATCTGAAGGTTTATCCGAAGTGTCACACTTCTTTCTTTCACCATTAAATAGTCCCACAATCAGTGATACTTAACATATGTTGTCTTGTTGGTTCAAGATGTCTTGTCGTCAAGTCATCTTGAGTGTTTGTTCACAAGGTCATGCATGCACGAGTCCACTTGCTCACACACTTAGTCATTTTGCCAAAGATATGTCGACCAAACCACCCTCCACCAGTCGGACCTCCATTGAGCTAAACTGCTCAATCTCAGCCCTCAGTGACCAAGTACTATTGCCTAGAATTGCATAGAGCTTCAGGCTACTTCCCAGCCAGTTTGCATTGCGCAATCCTGGAATCAACCTGGCTGACTATCACCGAGAACAACATAGAAGTTTCCCAACAAGGCATCTCAATCTGCACTGCCCACAAGCCAATCCATTAAGCCTCCACTGGTCAACCAGAGAGTTTGACCAAGTAGTGACCCCGAGCTTCACTCCTCCAAAAAATTACGTAGAAGTTGTCAACATGCCTTCCACTGTTGACTGAAGAAATTGCACAAACAAGAAGGGAAGTCACATGTTTCCTGTCACTGTACTATCTCTGAAAGTTGTGCAGCTCCCTCAATTTGTCCCCCTGCCAACCGACCTGTTGGCCCCCCTCAAAATTGTGTATTTTTCCTAGAATGTCCACGAGCTGCCCAACACCCCGCTCAGCCTAGAAACTACGCAAACATGTCCTGCATGACTGCCTCCCAGTTTTGCACAGTTTTGGTCAGCAAGCTCCCGCAGCCTGCTCCCAGCCTCCCCTCAAAATCTGCGTAGTTTTCACTACCAATGCCCTGTGTTGCCCGCACTGTCTTTTTGGGATAAATTGCACAGTTCTACCTCCCAGCTGAGCCAGATACAGCATAATGTCACTTCTATTTCGAACTACTCATCCCAGCCTCCCAGTGACCTCTATGCAATTTTTCTTGATAGTGCCCTGGAGCCCCACATCCCGGCCTCACCTGTGCTCTGCGTTATTTCAGAGCCTTGTCCTCTCTCCTAGTCACCTACACACGAAAGTGAAAGATGATGCATCATGGTAAACTAGGGGATTTCTAAATTTGATATCATCTCATCATGAGTGATTGCAGTTATAGGTACATGGATGACACATGGCGCGATGGTGAACAGGATGAACAAGGAGCACATGCTAGAAGACTTGCTCATGGTTGGACAAACACACGAACTACACCAAGTAGCAAGCGAAGGAGACATGTGCACATTCATGGACTATTAAGCAAACACCAAGACCATTGAAGACTTCGTGCACTTTGCCATGTGGAGGGGAAGCTATGTACAACATGGAAACACTCATCACTCAGCAACACAATAGCTCGACCTGAAAAACACAACCAACATGTACATGCTAGCAGTGTCATTTCAAGTTATCTCATGAGTCACCTCAACCACATCACTATTTTGGGTCATACTGTGTAATCAATGTAATGTAATGTGGAAGTCCAAGAAACCCACAGATGAAGTTAAAGAGTCATGCAAGTCAAAGAGTCATGTAAGTCGAACAATTAAGAGGGAAGTTAAAGAGTCACAAGGGTTAGTTTCACCGTTCGCTATATATACCCTTCATTTGTACATGCAAAATAATTTTCGCCTTGGTTCCTCCCACATATCCTTGAGAGGTTGTAATATTTTCTTTGAGGAGCAAGCAATGGCTCCAATGCCCCGCTATCGAGGTTAGTGATGTAATGGTGTACGTATGTGTCTTGCATTTTCACTTAATTCAGAATCCTGTTAACAGGCCAGCACATTTTTCATACATGTATTGTATTTGTTTGTAAGACTATTCTTTGGACGCTTTTAATGCATGTTGCTTTAACCTGTATTAAGATAGTTGAACTATTTCAATTGTTTTAGTACATATGATGTTGGAAATTTTTGTATCAGTTGTTAACCTTATCTCGTCCATGTGGATTATTTTGCTATACACTTGACAGGTTCATTCTTGTAAACTTATTATATTGATCGTCTCACTCATGTGAACTATTCCACTGGGTGTTGTACATGCTATATGTTCACTTTGTGTTTGTGATTTCCGCATATGTGTTGAATGCTCCTCTGGAAGCTGCGCATGTCATGTTGTGTTGTGCGTCTCTAGTAGATTTGGGACTATTCCCTTTTGACTTGAGACCCACTCTTAGACTCTCCCTTCACAGTGAAATAACTTAGACACAAGTTACACTGAGCACTCACCTGGCACACAAACCTCATTGTTTGAAGACTAAGTAAATTTCTCTCATGTCCTGACAAGCAAGAGCTAAGGCATATCTTTAAGATAATGGGAACCAGGTCATCATATCGAATGGGACTCCTACACCAAACGATGTGAGGTCTAGTTGGGACTTCATACCGGGGAGATCCCATGAATGTTGTCGAGTCCAACACTGTCAACAGCTCAACATACAAAGCACTACCATCTTGTAGTCCAGTGCCATTTATTTTAAACTCCACCCTCGTCATTTGCACTATTGTCAAATCTTCTTCACTTGTATCACGTCTCTCGAAATGATCGTATGAGTTTCTCCCATGTGACTAAACACACTTTGCAACCACCAAAACTAGAATATAATGCCTTATTCATGGTAATTTAAATCTCTAACACTATTAACCACCTCGCATAGAAGGTTATAGGGCGCATTACAGAAAGTGAAAAAGATAATTTGGTTGTTTTGATGGCTCAATTCGCCCTTCAATGTGATAGTTCAATTGGCAGAGGGAAAATTGCGTTGGTTAAATCTTGTGAGCCATGCCTATAGAGCTACAAAGCTTCCAAATATCCAATTTTAATTGGAGAGAGGGAAAGCCAACTTGTCATTGAGCATTGCTCCACAATGATCAAATCTTACCTTATTAATCCCAACTGGCATTTTGTCTCGCTTGATAATATGGTTCTCTGCGTAGAGGTCTAGTTGATTCTCGAAGTCGACCAAAGAATTCTATAGTTATGAAGCAACAATACAACAATTGAGTGACCTTTCCCCTAGGTAGATTTACCCTTATCTCCTCTTAGTTTGTCCCTAAGACTTGGTTTCATGGTGTTCATGCCTGAAATGTTACTTCTTGTAACCACTTGGACTCCTTCCCATTTATGTTGGCTACAAAATCCTTGTACCTTTTAGATGATCTCTCCCTCTCATGGATTTGAGTTCCACATGATGCCCCCTTCAACTAGAAGTTACCTTTTCTAGCAGCCCCCAGCTAATCCAGCTCATGGTTGACCTCATTCTTTTGTTTGGGATGCAGACATGGCTCTATTATGCTATCAGTTCCCTTTTTCCTATCCACCTTAGTGTATTTCTTGACACATACCTATCTATTCCTTGGCCATTTTTGTATCTCTGTGAAGCTTCCATGCCACAAGATCAAACTTGGGTCTATAGGAACATATTGTACTATTAAGAGTGGGCCAATCATGGTAGCACATGATCTTACCACAAATTGGTGGAAACAACATCTTATTTTTGGGAGCTTACGTTGTCCTTGATTCAAGAAGAACTGATTTGTGCTAAGTGGGAAGGAACTAGCTAAAAGCACCTCCTCTAAGATAATGAGGTACTAAAAGAGTTAGTTGTTTGGATGCCCAATACAAGGCATAGATGTGGGCTCTTAAATTAGTGTATACACGTGATGGACTTGTATTGGCACATGAAATTCCTTCTAAGCAAGGTTCTCTTGGGTTGACATGAGAATAAAGAGCACCTCCTCCTCTCTATGGACCATTTACACTGACACATGACAAACTTGGATCAATAACTAGAGTACGTCAAGAAGCACCTTAACATTCTCCCACCATTGCCTGCTCTAGGCAACAATAATGAGTTTCTCTATGATGCAACAATATATTCAGACCCCTCTTCCTAGTCTCTTTATTTATGTTATGTCTTTGGTTTCTCAATTTCCAATTTACTTTTTTTATTCTCATAGCCTCAAAGGCCTATATATTAGCAGACGTATGGTATATTTTGAACTCTTAGACAACTTTTGTCTTCTACGTCTCTTTGGAGAGTAACTCTCTGAATATAACCCTATTTCCCAATGATCGAAAAATCTAAAATATTTAATTTTTTTAATGTAATTTCTTGTGATTATATATATAGATAAATATATATTTACAAACAAAAAATTAAACTATTTGCAATTAGTATTTTTTTCATAAATTTTTTTATAACACTACATTATATATCTTTTATACATAATGAATCATATAATGTTGTTTACTTTTAAACGATATATTTTATCAATCGACCATGATAGACATATATAAGATAAAGTACAAATAAATAATATCCATGGTCGCAAAAGTATCTATATTGATCTTTCAAAACTTACAAGAAAGAAAATCGTATTTATACGTTGATATTTTAAAATATATAATTAAGAAAATCGTATTTCTATGTCAATCAGATTGAAATGAATTGAAATTAATTTGTTTTTGTTAATTTTATTTAATTTGAATTACTAATAAGATTATTTTAGTTAAATCACTTAAAAAGTTCATGAAAGCGGAGAGGATTAGGATGTTGATGTTGATGTAAGACCACCATTCAAATTTTGAATTCGGAAGTTAATTAAGTGATTTAAACTTTTTCCATGATATAAATAATCACACATATTTATTTTGTATTCAGTTTTAAAATGTAAGTAATTTAATAAATTTACTCACACTCTTTTATTAGATGGTGATAATGTAAAATATTTTTTTAATTAAATCTTAAGCATATATGTAACTTAATTAAAAAAATTTATAGTTTAGTACCTTATTCCCAATATAAACATGTCTATAGGTATAGTTATATAAAGTGTTTATATGATTTTTTTCTATGTTGTATAGGGACATGCCCCAAAAATATTATGCACGTTGTTGTCTTGTGTTTTGGGGATTTGTGGATCATTAGGAAACAACCTCAATCTGTGATGACTTATGAACTTTTACGAAATGTATTAAAAGTGCTAGGAACTTTATCAGAGACTCGATGGCTATCCAAAGATGTCCGAAGTAGACTTTAGGGACATTAAAAATAAATTTCAATGATATTTTAGGGACGTTAAAAATTGAGGGATTTCTATGCTCATTTCAAAGATATTATATGAATATAGGCATATATCATTAGTTTTGAAAATTATGGATGTTAATTATTGAACAAAACAATCCTTTTTACCATCCATCATTTTCATATTTCATTGAATATAACTTTGTTATACAAGTTGTAGTCGAAAACATGGGTTTGCATGATGTGTTTTTTTATGTTTTTGGTGGTTTAAATGTCATATTTTTATCACAACATTACAACATCTAAGGCGTCCATGTCAAGAAAATAAGAAATACACCATGTCAAATTGCTAATCCTTGTGGTTATTTCTCTTTTGCTAATCATTTTTCGAGACATCTCAACTTTTACATATTGTACATGGGCTATCATGAGTAATTCAAGTCCAGTGCTTCCAAAATCCCATTCTCAAGCATTGTTCATGGTAATGTAAGCCATTTACATTTACTTTCCCACACAATAATCATTAGCATAACTTATCACAACTATAGTATTGGTGGAGGATTAAGACTGGGGTGTTATAGAGACCATCAACATCAAGAACTTCACATCCCCAATCCTTCAACAAGGAAAAAGGCTACCCCATGCTTTCCATATAGGTCATATGATTTCTAGAAAAAGGATAACATCAAGAGAGTTGGAATACATTAATATTTTAGGGCTAGAACCTTATCCTCACTACCTAGCTCTCGAACATGGTGAGGAAGAAAAATAATTAGGGACCTTGATTGTGGGCCTTGCTTACTCCAAGGGTTTGAGTTTTAGGGGCCTACTTCCCACTTCTAATTTCACACTAAATTTTGAACTTAGCCAAACATAAATGAGACTTTCATCTCAGATGACCCTCTTTTTCCTTGTAGAGAGCTAAGTTTCCTTCAACAACTCCTTTCCCATCTAATTTTACTTTGGAAAGAATATGATGGATTGGATCAAATGGATTGAAGGTTATTCTCAAAATTTGAGGGGGGGAAGCTTTCAAGGGGGATAGGAGTCCTTTCCACTTATTACCTGAAAAACGTGAGGGGTGGAATCAATATTTACATTAAGGGGATTGGGAGGAAAAAAATAAGAGAGAGGAACAAGAAGAGGAAGTGGAAGGGAAAGCCTTGGAAGGAGGAACTAAATCTAAATTACTTAAAAATGGATGAGGAGTGAGATTAATAGGGGAGGACGCGACCTTATAGGAACCCAATAGATGAGAAAATGTATGATGCTTATGATTTAAGATAATTGACTCAGAAGCCTTTAGATCCTCAATTGACTATGTCTAAGTATTTGCATTGATCTAGGACTACTACCTTCACCTAATGGGAAAAAAACCTTGCTTATTTAATGTGTTCTTCATTGAAGAATCTAAGAAACCATCATTGTCCATGTTTGCATTATGGCACTAGGAACATCAAAATGCTTTTGAATTGGATAAGAAATAAATTCCCCACTGCATGATACCTAAAGTATCTATATAGAACTCTTGAGTATTACAAACATTAAATCTAGTTGAAATCACCATTCCATTTTCAATTAAATCCAAAGAACCTTTCAGAACATCTAGTTCCATGAGAAGACACAACTAGCATTTGTCTCTCTTGGATTATCATCCATTTTTTTCTCTGATGAATCATCCTCGAAAGTTTCCTTTTTCTATAAGGATCGTGTACTAGAATTGGACTATAAGGCTAGAGGGAATGACCATATCTACAAAATCGACAAGGCCCCCTGACGAGGTTGAAATGTCAAATATGACCATTTTAGTATGAGTTTTGAAGGACCACATCTCTAGCTCAAGCTAAGAAACTTTCCTTTTCCTGGATCAAGGAAATTTTGAACATAGTTCAATCATGTGCAAGAAGGAAAAACTTGGGAATATACCTTAGAATCCTAAACTAATTTTGTCCCACCAAAAACCTAGAAGCGATAACCTCGAAGGTTTTTCCTCAAAATATGCCAATTGTTGCCTTATCAAAAGCTCAACGATATCTCCTAAGGGAATTTATTCACCAAAAATAATCGTAATGATATGTCTATGCTTAGGAACAAATTTTACCTTATGATTAGAAGATTTTACACCTATCAGCTTAAAGTTGATTGTAAATTGTGGGGGGGGGGGGAATAGCAATCTTTGGATGCACATAAGAGACAAGGTTAGCCAAGGCTTAAGACATTGGACCTACTGAAGAGAGCAGATATGAAAAATCATATTCCACTTAATTATATTTTTATGCTGCCTCAACGTCAAACTTTTCAATCCTTCCAAATGTGGATTTGACAAAGGAGCAGATTTGTACCCTTAGGACTATCAAATCACTACAGATGACTTGAATGTTGTAGTAAGGCAATAAATTCTTCATCTATTATAAAAACACATGTTGAGAATATTGAATTCTCACTAATAAAAAAAAAAAAAAAAAAACTTTATCGCATAATTGTATAAAAAAGACTATAATAAATCGGATTTCAGAGATCTGTGGTTTGAGCTTGAATTTTTGAGAACCCACAGTAATGGAATTTTTACACCAACGTTTCGAATCCCAAATGGGATCCATCATCAGGGTAAGAGAAAGATGATAGAAGATGATAAAAGAAGAGCCAGATGGAAGAAATAAATACTGATGAGGGAATAATGAAAAGCACATCAGAGATTTAAAAAGAAACCTAAAATTGATTTTAATAATTATGAATTAATATTTTTTATTTATATAAATTAATATCAATAATTTAATCTTTATAAATTAATATCAAATAATTAAAATCTATAAAACAAAGACTGAAACAATAATACTTATTTAACTTAATAATAAGAAACCTGATCCCACTATAATAAATCATTCTTCAATAACGCACTCATTGATTTGATAAGCCATCATGGAAATCTATACACATAGAATCATGCCTATAAATATTTTATTACAACTATAATTATATCTCATGTAGACTTCAACCTAATCCCTATAAAAACCCGAGATACAAAACCTATAAATCATATTATTCTCTAAAAATACTATAAAATACTATAATGTTCATATGGACAAAAGATTTCTTATTTATATGATTTATATAAAAAAATAAAAAATAATAATAAAAAAATAAAAATAAAAAATAAAATAAATCCTAATGAAATAGGTAATTTAATTATTTTTTAATAAAAACACAAATATTCACAATATATCTTATTAAAAATATTAATTAATTTAATTACCTAACATTTTTAGTCTTCCTTAAGCATTCATATTTGTAAAATATTAACAAACAACACATAAATAAATGTTTGCAAATTTATCGCACAAAAATAGCATGTCAAAAATATTAAATAACTATAATTAAGTAGAGAAACATCATAATACATAATCTACTTTCAATTATCAATGTGGATTTTAGGTGGCCCCTCGTCTTTAAACAGATTAGACTTGTGCGTTCACATCTGTTTTACAACTTTACCAACTCAATGACAAAGTGACTCTCACATGTCAAACAAAAGTTTTAAATGGTATTTTTTCGCGAGTTTAAGTGAAACATTTGAACTCTATTGTTTTAATTTAAATGGAATTACTATTATTATATATAATTGAAAGGATGTTTGGTGTTTTCATTTCAACTCTATTGTTTAAATTTATATGGAACTACTATTATTATATATATAATTGAAAGTCGAAGGGATATAGGTAAAAAATTGTATTTTGAGAACGGGTGGACCTTTAGGAAATATTCCCAAATCATTGGAAATTTTATGGAAGACTTTCTAGTTATTCACAAAACCAGGTAAATTTTAAAGATTTTATGGGTATATTTCGAGGATATTGTACGTATATATATTTAATTTTGATAATTTTTATTATTTATGATTGGAAAATATAATTATTTTTCCCATACATTATTTTCATATTGTACTAAATCTAACTCTATTTACAAGTTTTAGTTGAAAACATGTGTTTCAATTTAATTGGTTGTCATATACTTTCCTTTTGGGGACTTTATGTAGAAATTTTGATTGTAGATCAAACTGATAATGCAATGTAACTAAAGAAATATACTTAATCTACTTCTACAATCAAACTTGCAGAAGATTAATCAATTTTGAGCAAGATCAAATAAAACACATATAACAAATGAAGAAGAAAGCAATCACACATGAATACAGAAGAATAATCTGAGGAAAGCCTCAACTAAAAACCCTGATCTCTGTATTATCATACAAGTGGAAATCTCTCAGGATTACACAAAGCTTTAGCTCACAAGCTATCCAACTCTCAGTACAATCCCTCATTGCTGGTCATAGATAGAATAGACAACACATATGCCTTTCCTCTGCCCTCCAAGCCTCCTATTTCCTTATGCAGTTTCTCCTAGGTCCTCAAGTTGCCACCTGTGTGTAATTACCTCAAGCACTGCTCTATGACCTCTGAAATAATTGCGCAATCCTCAAGGAAAGAATTCCTTCTGCATGCAAGAGATATCCTCAGGGGAATATTCCTGCAACTGATAGTACGTTGTCCCATCCTTTGATCTCAACTGGGTCTCTGTCTGAACTAACATGCATGAGTTATTTATGAGAGAATACTCAGTTATCTAAAGTACACTAGTTGCATGCATGCATGCATTGACTAACTAAACTCACAATCAGTTCCACAAACTGTTGGAACTAATCTAACTGGACTTAATTCAGTTAACTGAGCTAACTAATTACAACTCAAAGTACAACTCATCTTGATCTCCTTAATTAAGGGATAACTTCCTCAATCAAAGGGATAACTGTTGCATGTCTTCACATAGACTTCATGTTGGATTTTCTCCAACTAATTAACTCAAGATGAATTAATTAATTATTTTACAAATAGCTGCTGGGATCAAATTCGAATTTTAATTCTCAATTTTAATTTAGGGACTAGTTAAAATTGGAATGTATCTAGAAATGCTATCTATAGCAATGCTATTTTTAGCATTTCTACTTTTAGCATTTATATTTTTAGCATTTCTTGTTGCTATTTTCAACACTCCCTCTCAACAAGAAAGGGATTATTTGTCACCCCGATCCTGTCTATGTGGAACTCAAATTTTCATTTTGACAATGCCTTAGTCAAAATGTTTGAATCTTGCTCCTTGTTCAAAACATACTGCAACAACATGATCCTCTTCACCACACAGTCTCGAAGATAATGATACTTGATATCGATGTGCTTGGACCTGTCATGAAATACCAGATTCTCAGAGAGTTTGATACAACTTTGATTATCACAATGAATCACAGGTGGATCAATCCTTTGATCAAACAACCCAACTAGAATTTTCCACATCCAAATGGCCTCACATGCTGCCTGGCTTGCAACCATGTATTTAGCCTCTACTGAGCTAAGTGCAACTGACCTCTTTTTCCTATTGTACAAAGAAACTCCAGCTGAACCAAGGTTAAAAATTCCTCTTGAAGTGCTCTTCCGATCTGATGGACTCCCTACCCAATCTGCATCTGTGAAGTCCTAAAGCTTCACTCCCTCTGTCCATCTATGCCATAATCCATACTGAGATGTGCCTCTAAGGTATCTCAACACATGCTTAGCTACCTTCCAAAATAGCTTGGTAGGCTGAACCATAGCTTGACTAAGTTGGTTCACCGCAAAGCACAAATCTAGTCATGTGTTCACTAAATACATCAATGAACCCACAAGTTGCTGATACACAGTAGCAGCTACTACCTCACCTAAAGTAGCATCCTCCTTCCTCCAGTTACTAGCTAGAGGAGTTTGCATGGGCTTTCACTTCTCCATGTAGAATCTCCTGAGTATCTCATTTGCATACTTGCCTTGAGACACAAACAATTCCCCATCCTTCTGCCACACTTCCATGCCTAGAAAGTAGTGCATGAGACCCATGCCTTTCATCTCAAACTCTTTTACAAGATCCTCCTTGCAACACTGGATCAACTAATCATCACTGTGAATATTATATCATCAACATAAAGAACAATGATCAATGGCTTACCTTCTACCATGATGTGGTATAGGATCGCATCTGCTTCACTTTTTATGAAGCCTAACCTGGTGAAATAGTTGTCGATCCTGGTGTACCAAGCACGACATGCTTGCTTCAGCCCATATAAAGCTCTTTTGAGTCGGCACACATGCAACTCATGATTGAAGGTCTCAAATTCTTCCGGCTACTCTATGTACAGCTTTTCCTCAATCTTGTCATTGAGGAATGCAGTCTTCACATCCATATGATGGATCTTCCAACCCATCTGTGCTGATAGTGCCAACATCGATCTAATAGATGAGTACCTTGCTACATGAGCAAAAGTCTCATCATAGTCAATCCCCTAGACCTGTGAGAAACCACAGGCAACAAACCTTGCCTTATGTTTCTCCACACTATCATCAGCGGCTTTCTTTACCTTGTAAAGCCAACAAGAAATCACAACTCACTTGTTCTCCGTTCTTGGAACCACATCCCAAACATTGTTCCAAACTATGGAGTCATACTCCTCCACCATAGCATCAACCCAAACTAGCTGCTACACTACTTCCTCAAAGGAAGATGGTTCAGACTCTACACATTCCCCAAAAAGGGCCATGTAACCAGTGTACTACTCAGGTGACCTCCTCTGTCTGCGTTGAGAAGATGGCTCTCCCACATTCTCTCTCGCATCCATCAACAATCTATCAACTTCCCTTGTGCATTTCCACCCCTCTCTGGAAGACTTTGCATGAGTGGATGTCTCCACTCCTGGAACCTCTGCATGCGGCTACTCCACATCAGTCTGAGGCTCCTCCTCCTTAGGAACTAAAAGTTCCTCCTCTGCATGCAACTTGAGCTCCCTCTCAAGGGAAACTCGCATGGCCTTCTGCTCATCAAACTTTAGATCTCTGTGTACCACTGTGCTCTGACTGGTAGGTAAGAACACCCGATAGTTGTGGGCTTTATTAGTGTACCCCACAAGTATCCCCAACTCAGTTGTTGGCTCAAGTTTCTTCCGGCATCTTTGGTCACATGGCAAAATACCGATGAGCCAAAGATCCTGAAGTGACTCACATATGGTCTCTTCCCGGAGAAAGCTTCCTCTGGTGTCTTCATCCCAAGTATACGATGTGGGCTTCTATTCTCCAAGTATATTGTTGTATTTCATGCAACATCGCCTGAGCTACTCTCACAATCGTTATGTTCTTCCTCTTGGCCACCTCATTCTGCTGTGGGTTATGGGGTGTCGTCAACTCGCGTTTAATTCCTTCCGCTGCATAGAAGTCCTTAAACTCTTGAGACACATACTCTCCATTGTTGTCACTTCTCAAGGCCATTATTTTCTTCCCTGATTCCTTCTCAACCAAAGCTTTGAACTCCCAAAACTTGGAGAAGGTCTGATCCTTCTTCTACATGAAATAAATCCAACACTTACGAGAAAAATCATCAATGAAAATAACATAGTACTTTTTTTCGTAGTGGAAGCTGTCGAGAATGGTCCACACACATCTGTATGAACTCGCTGCATGATTGCCTCAGCTCGACTTTCTTGATCATGAAAGGAAGATTTTGCATACTTACCCAAGGTACAACCTTTGCATGTATCTACTTGCTCAAGTTTACCTTTGGGAAGTCTCGTAGAGATCTACTGCATGATCTTAAAGGCCCCATGATGTAAGTGGCCCAACCTTCTATGCCATAACTTGCCAATATCTTGGCTTTGCACCAACTCTGCTGTGGCACTCGATGCATCACAGTCATCTACCTCCAGTTTGTAGAGACTCTTCACTCAAATCCCAATCCTCTTGGTCTAACCGTGGCGATGTGTCTTAGGAACACCTTTCCTTTACTAAAGACTACATCATAGCCTTTTTCTTCCAACATTGCGGTAGATACTAGGTTCATCTTTAGTCCAGGCACATACTTTACATCAGTTAGGGTGAGAGGAGCTCCATGCTCCCTCTAATACACAATCGTGCCTTCACCTAAAACACAGTACTTTCCATCATTTCCCATCTCTATGCACATCTGGAGGTCCTTCTCCTCCAAGGTACTAAATAAACTCTTGTCTCCGGTCATGTGGAATAAGGCTCCACTGTCTAGGTACCAAGCACAACCCACCATCGATGAAACCATGCATGCGATGAGGGTAAAATCCTATTCGAGCTATGAGGCCAATGCCTCACCATCTGATCCCTTCGAGGATCCCTTCTTGGATTTCTTCAATGGACAATTAGTTGCATAATGTCCCACCTCATGATAATTAAATCATCTCACTTTAGATTTGTCAATCTTCTTCCCACCATGAGAAGAACTCGATTTGGAATGGGAAGCCTTACCTTTCCCTTTCCTTGCCTTACTAGCTAAGGCTAGATTTTCTTCATCATCATGTTTAGAGGAAGAACCATCTCTGGTGCTTCTCCTAATCTCCTCCTACATCAGATCCGACCACAGTCGTTCCCAATCTGGCAGTTTCTCTCTTCCATTCACTAAGTCTTAGTAGCTATGCCAGCTCTTAGGAAGACCGAGGAGAGCAAGACTCACCATATCATCATCAGCTGTCATGATTCCTACACTTCCAAGCTCATCTCTATAGGTGGTGAGCTTGTTCAGATATGTAGAGATCGTGTCGCCCTTTTCACACTTGATTTTCCGAAGCTTGTCCTTCAGCACCAGCTTCCTCTGGTCGTTGTTGTTCTGATATAGATCCTTCAATGTCTTCCACATTGAAAACAGAGTCTCCTTCCCATGGAGACTCGAGACAATATGGTCTCGAACTCCCTCCAAAAGAATCCTCCTTGCTCTCGCCACACATTTCTTCCATTCAGCCAAATTTGTAGCATTAACTGCTGCTGGCTTGGGGGCTTCTTGATCAATGAAGTCCTTCAAACCATTGTCCTCTAATACCGCTTCCATGCAATCCTTCTAGGCTATGTAATTCGAGTTGCAATCCAAAGCATACTCGAGTCTCAAGCCATTAAATGCCATTGGTGAATTTTGAGATGTGATAAGAAATCTATTTTGTACCTACAATCAAGAACTTCAAAACTTCTAACTTCTCCCTTCATAGTATATTGTTCTTTGCTTTGATCACCTTTGCTCTGATACCATGTAGAAATTATGACTGAAGATCAAACTAATAATGCAATGTAACTAAAGAAATATACTTAATCTACTTTTACAATCAAACTTGTGGAAGCTTAATCGATTTTGAGCAAGATCAAATAGAACACATATAACAAATGAATAAGAAAGCAATTACACATGAACACAGAAGGATACTCAAGGGAAAGCCTCAGCCAAAAACCCCAATCTCTGTATTATCATACAGGTGGAAATATCTCAGGATTACAAAAAGCTTTAGCTCACAAGCTATCCATCTCTCAGTGCAATCCCTCACTGCTGCTCATAGATAGAATAGACAACACATATGCCTTTCCTCTACCCTCCAAGCCTCCTATTTCCTTGTGCAGTTTCTCCTGGGTCCTCAAGCTACCACCTGTGTGTAATTACCTCAAACACTGCTCTCTAACCTCTGAAATAACTGTGCAATCCTCAAGGAAAGAATTCCTTCTGCATGCAAGAGATATCCTCATGGGAATATTCCTGCAACTGATAGTACACTGTCCCATCCTTTGATCTCAACTAGGTCTCTGTCTGAACTAGCATGCATGAATTATTTATAAGAGAATATTCAGTTATATGAAGTACACTAGTTGCATGCATGCATGCATTGACTAACTGAACTCACAATGAGTTTCACAAACTATTGGAACTAATCTAACTGGACTTAACTCAGTTAACTGAACTAACTAATTACAACTCAAAGTACAACTCATCCTGATCTCCTTAATTAAGGGATAACTTCCTCAATCAAAGGGATAATTGTTGCATGTCTTCACATAGACTTCATGTTGGATTTTCTCCAACTAATTAACTCAAGATGAATTAATTAATTATTTTACAAACAACTACTGAGATCAAATTTGAATTTTAATTCTCAATTTTAATTTAGGGACTAATTAAAATTGGAATGTACCCTGAAATGCTATCTATAGCAATGCTATTTTTAGCATTTCTTGTTTCCATTTTCAACACCTTATACATGCACCACCTTCATCCAGGTCTTACATTACCTATCGGGTTTCATTCAGCTCTCACTGAGCTCCATTAACTTCCTCCTTCCCAGCTAATTCGCAATACCCTCGAAACATAAAAGGCAAGAACTAAAAGAGACAAAGAAGAAAACCACCAAAAACCTATAGCAATATGACACCACAAACAAAGTGTGATGGTCATGTACTAGACATAAACAAAACTACAAATCAAGCGCAAGCAAATCATAAAATATCGAAAGAATGAAACTAGCAACAAACACCATGAGTCAATCCCCATGGATTCCCAATGCCTCCAAGGGAAAGATCAACCTAAGCATTCTTCAAGATTTCATGGCAGTGTCTTTTACCATGCAATCCATTCCATCATACTTCCATAAACACATAATTGTCAATGCATAAATAAGTATAACAATATACCAGTGACCATACCTCGTTGTGCCAAGCACATTGCCTTGTAACTAAACACATGCATATATGATCTCTTTAGGGAATCCAATTACTTGATGGATCCAACCATAACTGGAAAACCAACTATTATACATGTCAAACACGTGTTCATGAATATGACACATATCTACATAATGCCAGCCAAAATCAAGGTTAATAAGACTTCTTGTATTCATTCAAAACACTCATTAATTTAAAATTATGATTTCCAAGCATAGCCAAAGGAATTCTCACCCAATTCATTTCTTTTACCTTTCACCTTACTGCATCTGAGTCTGATTCAGTGCTATCACATCACCCAACTGTTAGTTATATAAACAAATCAACTGTTACCTTGTCATGCTAATGTGAATCATGTTTCCCTGCAATTGTTCACACATGCCAGTCACATGTTCCAAAGATCAAGACATTGTGTCTGTTAATTTCAAATCAAACTTTACTAAGACTATCATCCATATCATAATCAAATCATAGTCATTAGTCATAATATTATAGCTTGCACCCATTTTCTCTCAAGTACATATCAATTGTCTCAATACATATGTGTTACTGCAACTGTCTTAAAACAAGATCATCCCTTCATGCAATCTTATAGACACATACTCATATCATGAAATTAATCAAATTTCAAACAACTTATAAAAATACCATATTAAATAAACTGAATAGATGACATAATCAAAAACCTCAATGTACTTCAAATGGGGCTATCACATCTGAACAAGTCAGCCTATATTAGTACAACACAATATCACAAGTATATCGACTCATACCTGAATATCATGACCATAATCATCTAAACAGGCGAATATATATTAACATGATACATATAACATCAAGATCTGAGATGCAATGTCCATAATCATCATGTGTATGACCGCAATGCACATAACAATAAGTTACTACCCTTCATGACTATCTTACGCATGTGCATATGACCACATTGATTAACTAGAATATATCATGCATGTAACCACAACAACAATAGATTGACAAGCATTTATATAACCATAATGCACATAAAAACCATTAACCATCGTACCTGTATGCCAAACACACAAACCTATATGACGATCTGTTCTTACCCCGAGGTTCAGTGTTGCAACCTTTCCTTGATAATATGCTTCTCATGCTCTATCTCAACAAACATATCAACATCATGATGACACAAACTACAGCAATGACTATCTCAATGCATGCATAAAAATCACATAGAAACTAGTATACATGCATGAAAAACACATTCTTCCCATCTAGTAAGAGTGTTATAACCTGGAAGCTTTGATAACATTGTTTAACACCCCCTCCCACGTTTACCCAGTTTCACCAACTCGAATGGTTAAACATGAGAGGAAGAGCTACTATGACATGACCCAACCTCCTAGCTTCATTAAGGAAGTGGAGTTGACAAACTAAAACTTTACCGACATTCCTCGGGATCTACATGACCCCTACGATCCAAACAACCACTGTAGGTGCCCAAATCCTGCGTTAACTTTCCATTTTAGTGATTTGGACTCCTAGTCACTTGAATAGAAAGGAAATCTAGTGGATGTAACCCTCTAGTTGCATGGATAACCCTGTCTCTTAGCGACTATAGTCTAGATTTCCCTGTTTTGAGCATGCAGCCCTGAAATCTGAGCCACTTTTTTAGGGAAAGTCTCCAGACCTCTACCTAGAACTTGATAAGGATTTCCAAAAAAATGAATGACATCAAGATAAATACATTCATAATTTTTTTTCTCAAATACCTTACCTAACCAGGCCTAACCATGATAATCATTTTGTCAAACACATTGTAAACATGTAATCTGCGAACCATGAATGCATATGAACATAGAGGTATGATACTTATGTGAGAATCATCAAGAAGGTCTATTGCCCTCTCACAATATCTACAATAACATCTATTAGGTCATGCATTTAATAACCATTCATTTACCAATCAAGCATGTTAAGAGCCATAACTAGGATTTGTCAAAAAACTATGCTTATAACCAACATATAACTAGAATAATAACAATGATATAACAACCATCAAAACCACATCATAAAAAGTATAAATACTCATGAAATACAAAATGAAAATAAATCTTATTAACATATGCAAAATCCAACCAAGTCAGGGACTTCGACGTACCACCCGACCATAGATTGGGTTGAACAAAATCTCTCTTTTCATCCAATCATCCCTGTGTCATATTCCAAGCATGAATGTGGGATCTCATGGAATATCAAACCAAACATAAACAAACCAAGGCTTCCAAAGGCCAAACAACCTCTACCCTCACCCAGTGATTCCACCTCATGGTCAGACATCACTAACTCCAACCACATTAGTCTCTACCTAAGTTATGCAAGGCTCTAGAATGTTTTCCCAACTACGGCCCCAGGAAATGATAACTCAACCAAAAATATTCTAGGGCTCATATCATTTATCCAACCAAGGATCTAGGACTAGTAACTCAACCAACAAAGTGCTATAGAGAATTTGTCCAACCAAGGCTCTAGGATTAGTAGCTTAACCCAAGTTGTTCTAGGGCTCCAAATCATTTGTTCCAACCAACAAATCTAAGAACTAATAACTCAACCCATAGCCATAAGGAACCTGAGCACCAGTTAGAAACAACAAGTGGAAAAACCCACAACACCATGGCTATTCAAGAAATTGCAATGATATGAAAAACCACTATCAATCTAGGAAATCCTCCATGGCAATGATAGATCATAACCAAATAACCATATGCATATACCATGCATGCCAAAGCTAGCAATAAAATTATATATGCAACTCGATACTTGCAAAGAAATCCCATTGTAGCTTCTTATCCTATTGCCCCTTTTGCTTTCCTGCTTTTCCTTTGACTTTTTTCTCCAAATCCAATGTAAACTAGAGTGCTCCAAGCATGCTCCAAAAATACTCAAAGGTTTCTCTGAGTGTGCAAGAGTATGAGAGAGAGAAAGAATAAAATGAGAGTGTCAAAGACTGAACTGACAAAATTATGTGAACTGATCCTCGGAAACCTTTTATCATTGAGGTCTCTATTTTCTTCATTTTTCTTAATTTTTCTTTTAATTTCATCCTCATGCAAATCTTTGACCTTTCACCTTCCTTTTCTCCTATTTTCCTTTATTTCATAAGTAAAATGACAATTAATTCCTCTTTTCCTTTTCCACTTCCTTTGCCAATTTCCTTAGCCATTAATTAACCGAAAGTGACACCCACTAGGATGTTTTTCCCACCATTCAGCTCGGAATACATGTCCCGTGACTTTGGTCTTATATTTTTATTTATTTACATAGGAAATCAAACAGGGGTTGTTACATCGCCAAAGTGATTACTTAGCCTGTAGTTAAGCAAATAAGGTATCGGGACACTCCTTGATTGGGAGTTTAAAATTAAAGAATAGGTCCTCCACCCAAGCTAGGTAATCAAGAGTGCCTCTGTCATTCACTTGTGTGGTGCCCATTCCACCTTTATCAAATCGAAACAAAATTTCTTCCTCTATTATTTGATCTGCATTTTAATATTTAATTCCACTCAGCCTTGCTTCAACGCACTGAAAATAATCTTTGCTTCTTCTATGTGTGTTATTCTCTTGCATGACTTCCAAGGGGAAGCCCCCTCTTCTCTTCAATAGTATACAGGTTTTGTCTATGTGAGCTCTATTTTCTCTTCAATGCTTCCCCTAGCCGAATTCCCCTCAATAGTGTTCTTCTTCCTTTTACTTCCATTCCCCCTTCACAATGATCGTATCATCCTCTTATGCACTAATTGTCTCTGCCTGTTCGCTTACTTGTTTGGCCATAAGCTCCATGGCCAATGTTGCACTACCACATGGTTCCCTTTCCTTCTCTACGACCCTTCTCCACTCATGTTTTTTAGAATGGACTCTTTATTCCTCGTTGTGAAATTAGTCATGACAAGACATCCCAGTATCATAACCCTCCTCCTCTTAAATATTTTCCCTTTGTTGCTTACAAATTTCTCCAAGAGAGGCATGACATTGTCCTCTATTCTATTGTTGAATTTAATGGTGTGGTCAACCCATTTGAGGCACACTAGCTAGTCTCCCATGGATGTTATTAAATAATCAGGTTTCCTTATAATCCTAAACAATCTCCCTCCCTAAGCTCTGAATTTGTGTTCTAAAATATCAACCAACAATTTTTTTTAATTATAATGAAATAATTATAATATTTACAATAGGGGTATTAGCTAGGGGTTGTCAAATATTTAGTAAAGACCAATGAAACTTTTGCACAAGTGGCCACACTTTGAAAAACACTAGCTTGGCTAATTATAGGTAGTGTGCACAGATCATGATGACGTTTATGTCGTACATTTCTTATTATTGTAGCCATAACTATGGGTAAAATCTGTGTTGTCGGCGATATCAACGGGCATACTTTATAACCGTCTCACCCATGAACAGTGTGTTATCGATGATATTAACGACCATAATGGGAGCTAGTATTGTTGACTGTTCGATGGTCCACCAGATTAAGATTAAAATAAATAAATGATTCCAGACATTTGTGTCGAAGGGATAATTTGATGAGACCATGAACATGGCGCAATATTTTCTGCAACAGTGGGAGAAGACCCACATTCTCATGGAAGGGAAGATTGGTTGTTTATGGTTTTTGTCGGCTTTCCATTGCACATTCTTGCTAAATTGAACACTAATTGTTTGAGACAATGGAAGGAATTATGTTTATGTAGAGCAATTGTAAGCTTTCGACTTCTTTGTGTTTTTTCGAGTTCTTTGTGTTTTTTCGGCTTGCCTTCAGGACAAAAAGTATTATGCTAATTTTGGTGAGAGTCAAAATTGCTTTGATCGGATACTGAGATAGATTGAAAATTTTCAAGCAGATGACGAGTAAGATGGAGGCTTGTCTGCGAAGTCTTACAAGTTCTTTTAGGTAAGTTTTTTAGTTATTTGTGCAAGAAAATGTTTTCTTTTTTATTCTATTAATAGATCTTTAGGAGATGTTCATGTATACGTTAAATAGTTTGAGTGAATTTTAGGTTTTGGAGCGGATTTTTAAAAGATCTTGCTTATTTTCCTCTATATTTTGTTCAAATTCGAAGGCCTTGTGTCCTTTTTCGGCAAGAAAATAGAGATTTTGGAGACCTACTTGAGAAAATTTGAAAGATGGTGAGTGAGTTTTAGGCTTCAGATTTTTGTTGGACATTCAAGGTCATTCGAATGATCTTGAGTATTTTTTTTTCTTTTGGGTCACCCAGAGGTTTATGTAGAGTAATTGTAAGCTTTTGAGTTCTTTGTGGTTTTTGGATTACTTTCAGGACAAAAAGTATTATGCTAATTTTGGCCACATTGAGACAGATTGAATCTCACTGCCAAGAAATAATATTTTGAGTCTTTTGGACACCAGAATGAAATATTGATCCAGGAATGAAGGTAAAGCAACGACTTTTCATCGTAAATGAGGGCATTTGGTCGTAAAATCCTAATATCTATGCATTAGATCTAGAAACCTAGATAATCTTTGGAATTCTTCCCTAAGACATCGTCTTGTACTGCGGAAAAGAAGGTATTTGAGGAGATTCAAAGTTTCAGCCATCATATATAATTATATTATTTAATGATACTTCGTAAAAAGGGTTGTTGAAGAAGAAACCAATTGTTGCATCTTGTCCAAGAAAACTGCGACAGAAGCAACATTTGATCCCATTTGTTCTGCATGGAGTATGGAAAAAGGTTGGGAAAAAACCGTAGTTACAAAATCATGAACCCTTGTAACTATTGACAGGCATGAATAACATGGAAAAAGTTCATTGTTAGAACTGACAAAGAGAACATCTTTGGAAATTACATTGAAATGCATTAGTCTTAGTTGCTCATGAAATTGTGCATAAGAAATTGTTACGTATTGTTGCAAAGGAGAAAGTTAGCTATAAATATAATCTTCAAGAACACTTGAACCACATTAATTGTTCTCAACCTGCACTACCAATAAATTGTCTGTTAGTTTATCTCTCGAAAGAATTGAAGACAAGAAAATGCTCCACGGTAAAGAAAAATAGAAGCCAGATGAGTGTGATGGCATAACTTTTTCTTCAAATAAATTCTAAATTTGTGTACCATCCTCCTTCAGTAATTTCTTGCTGATAAGGTGAAAATTTCACTTGTCTATATTATCATGGGGAATCGGGAGGAGAGTGAGAAATGGGAAATAATAAATTGCATTTAAAGAATTCATGTTGATTTTTGTTACTGCAAAAAAAAAATCTATATAAATCCAAGAAATATATATGCACCAAGAATAAATTCATGTTTAGATTATAAAGAAACCAATTTTTCTTAAGAATGATCCAAAAGTAGGTAAAACATTTTGTAGTCAAAAGATAGCTTCATCATCTTCCTAGAAATATTTGATTTTGGAAACTTCAAATTGTGTTTTTTTATCACAAAGCGGCCTAGATCAGCGGATCAATTTGAAGGGCAAAGATAGATAAATTCAATGAAATAAAGTGTAATATGTTACAATGGATACTAGATATATAATGTAATATCCCAATAATACAACAAAATATAGAACATTATTATAAGGTACAACGAATATTTTAGCTGCAGTAATAAGAATGTACTAACACCACCCATCATAAGTTGTGCACCATATTGTTTTTGAGATGGAACTTACAATGGCAATCTAAGAATTACTTTTGTGGTCATCCCTTTCTTTTCAATGGACATAATATAGTTACTCTTTGCGGGCACGACACGGCACAAGTGCCAGACATGTTTGAGTTTTGGCATCAAATCGATCAATTGATGCATATTTTTTAGTTCCTATACCTGTTCTGTTTTGGTCGGTAAAAAAGATTATAATTTCATTAATGATACAGATAATCATACCAAATAGGATAGAAGAAACTAGCACCCCGAGATAGTTTAGACACGGCTTAGAATGTGCATTCTTTTTTGTCCTTGGAGTTATTCTTTATATGTATATATAATCGTTCTATATTCTCGATTCTTGTCTACTGCCAAACAAAATTCTGACCAGTTTACCTGAAGTTGGTAAATTATGTTGGAATATTTACGCTGTAAGGCGTTTCTCTATGAAATCAACTCTCCTCTCAATATACGTGTACATTTGTGGGCCTTTGATTTTAGTGTTAGACGATTAAAATAATGTGAACCATTCGATTAATTTGACCCTTGCCCTTCTCGGCATTATCTGGATCACTCTTGTTCACCTCTACTTCCAGGTGCTTGACCACAGGAGCGGAGCGGAAAGGTAGAGCCCTGTATATTGTTCCTCTCTTCATTCATGTCGAGGCTGCAGAGTCATTGCCCACCATATCCTTCTTCCATGGTGGAGGGTTTGTTGCCCATGGCACGAAATCAGAAAACCTTTTGCGTCTCCATGGCAGAGCATTTCCTACCCTGTCTTCCGATTTCGTGTTCTATGACATTTTCTGCAGACAAATGGGGCCATTCACTGCCATATAAATGCTCTGTAAGAGTTTTCAGTTAACCCTAAGTTGTTTTTCTTACCAACAACAGAGCCCTGTACCCTCTACAATTGGTATTGGATATGCGTCGACTAGTGTTATATTTCTCCTCCATGCCCCAACGGGAGTGCAGGTTCCTCTCTTCATTCCTGTCGAGACTGCAGAGTCATTGCAAGTTCCTCTCTTCATTCCTGTCGAAACCCATATAATTTTTGTTTTACATGTTTTTTTCTGTTCTATTTTGATTTACTTAACTGCTTCTGGGGATCCTAGTTATAAATACTAAATAGTGCTTGGTATTATGTTGTTTTGAAGCTGATTGTGGTTCAATGAAGTGCAGCGAATAACATCAGAAGAAGCCCTCAGGCATTAATGGTTTAGGGAGGCTCCATTGCCAAAATCAAAAGAGTTTATGCCAACATATCTAGCTCGACATGATCATGATAGGTACGATGCTTTAATTGTTAATGGTTGTGTCATTTGTTAGCATTATTAAGGAAATTGCTATTGGATCAATATGCAGATCATGAAAATACTGTGTAGCTACATGGATAATCAGATATGCTTTTAGGCGAATGCGGTGGATTATTTAGAGTCCAGATCCTTTAGAAGAGTAGCGGAGAAAGGAGCTGCGACAAGGTGAACTAGGTGCTGGCGGGTTATTTTGTTGATATTACCAACATAGACATTTATGGGAGAAATTGGCATCCATTTTGGCAGGGTGTTGATTCCTGAGGTATAAATGGACATCATTCTGATTAAACTCTTCAAGGCCAGATATTATCAGCACTGGGAGTAGGAAAAACTATCTTCGAGTGTTCAATAGTTCATAATGTTGATGAGCAAGCTTACGAGATCAGATTTGTAAGTGGAGGAAGTCAATCAATTTGGGCTTTTGCTACCAAGTAAAAAATGTTATGGATTTGTTTATTGGTTCATCGGGGCTAATGGTTTTAGAGTGCGTCATGCATGCAGTTTGCATCACAAGGTGGGCATAAGGACTTCCATTGGCGTAACCTCAGTTTCATTTCAAGGTTGTGCATGTAACATATTTCTTTGGCATATTGTAAGAGATAATCAAATTTTCACCAAAGTTGTGGGAAATGATATTGATGGTTTTTTTGCAATATGCGCAACTATTATTTTTTAATCTTGCCTTGTGAGTGCAATAGAACACCTGGTGATAAGTGGAGGACAAGTTCTTTGATCTTTATACCATAGAACGGAAGGAAGGCAAAATACTGCATACAAGGTAATGATGCTTATGCAATCTTTCTGGAACCTCCACAATGAAGTTCCAGATGGTTTTTCTTTCCATCACTGATGGATTATTATTGGTGGCAGGCAGAAGGAACAGGGGAATAACTACTCTATTATGATTATCTTGTTTTATGTAAAAAGTAGTACTTTTACAGAGTATGTTACATGACTGGACTATTAAACAATTTAATGATATCAAGAAGTTAAGGCATGGAAGTTTGGAGGGTTTTGTTCGAATCATTGTGTTAGTCATCTTTCGGATTATAGCTACACAAAAATTCCTTGGTTAATCATGTTGTTATTCCACGAAGTGTTCATCCATTTATTTTACTTGGATATTCAGAGTGAATCCTTGTCAATAACACGCTTGTAGAGGATTTCAGACTACTTTACTGTTAGTTTCAGTGACTACTTTGTAATGAATTCAACAAGTTAAAAGCAATTAGCAACATGCTCTTCAGCCAAGATAGTTATTCTCTCGTGATACTTTCTCTTACCCTTGATTCCATCAGCCTTTCACTGGGTGGCACTGTAAACAAGTTTTGGTAACTTTTTCCTCAGATATTTTGGAATGCAGTGTGATGGGTTAAAGAATATGGAGAAGTTGAGAGTCTGAATTAACCATATATTACATCTCTTACTAGTCCATGCATAAGAAGATCAATTTATGTTTCCCATGATTTTTAAGAGCATTATCTTCTTTAAGAAGTATAAAATAAATACTAAGCAGGATTTGCAATAAGTCCAGGAGACAACCACAAACACATGAAATACTCAACAAGATTTCCTTCCATAAAATTATAAGCAAGGATCATCTAACAATTGTTAATCGTCAAATTTCTGTGTGAGTGACTCTGGTATCAGAGATTCAGACTAGATGTAATTAGCCATCAATGTAGTATGGATTTATGAAACGCAACTCGGGTAGTTTGCTCCATGTTCGTTCGGGCTAAGAAAACTTAAATTTTAGTTTTGGATCCTTGCAGTTGCCTTCGAATTAGAGATGCATAGATACCATTCTTTTTCAACAATTCCTCATGAGTACCACTTTCAACTATCTGACCGCCTGACACAACTGCCACGGTAGTTGCACTTTAGACTGCTGAAAGTCTATGTGCTATAACTAAAACCATTTGTCCTTTTATCAATTGGTCCATGGCATCCTGATTAAATACAAGCAAGGGCATTGTTAAGGAAGAAAATAAGATCACACGAAAAATCAAGAGTAATAGAAGAACAAAGAGGATATCATGGTTTGGGTCATGGTATCACCTGAACCAGGTATTCACTCTTTGCATCCAAAGCACTCATAGCTTCATCCAAAAGAAGTACACGAGGATTCCTCAGTAATTCCCTTGCTATTCCAATCCGCTATTTTTGACCCCCTGACAACTTCACACCATGCTGTCCAACAAGTGTATTGTACCCTTCCAGAAAATTTGATACAAACTCATGGGCATTGGCCATTCTCTGTATTTGTTGAGTCAGAAGTGGACAATGTTTCAAATTTAGGAGAATTCCATATTCATTGAAATAGTCAAATGAAGCAACTAATTGTACTCTCAATTTGACAATACAAGTCGCATGTTTCTAGTTCAAATCAAACGAGATTTAACGGCAGCATTTTCAATGTCAACAGTGCTGGCTCTGCCTTTCAGTCCATATAGAATATTGTCTACTACTGAGCAGTTGAAAAGAACAGGTTCGTGGCTCACAATACTTACTTGCAAAATTTTCCAGTTGGTTTTAAATGAGTGCATGAAAATCAATTTTGCTTCCAGGTTGGTACTTTCCCCTGAAAAATCGAGTATAGTAAACATGAAAATAGATTGCCTCTTGTTTATATCTTCTAAAAATGTCTGATTATAGTAGGCACCCACATTAACAGGTGTAATAGATGAACAAATATTAGATAATATCGACACATCGTTCACTGTTGATTCGAAACATGGTGCAACTCCTAGCTCATCAAACAAGTCTATAGTCATTGCCTGCAACCCAGCAGTGCCTCCACACACTCGTGGTTGATGCCTAGATGACAAAAACAATACATTCTTTAAACTTGTGTACTCTCAAACATTTCGAATACTCCATTGGACCCAAATTTAACAGAACCCCAAATCGGAATTACCTGTACTCCCATGGACCCAAATTTAGCAAATTCCCAAAACAAAATCAGATTATATGCATGGCTCATCCAAGGAGAGTCAAGATGGTTGCACAGTAAATCAGGAGGGAGATAACAGATATGCTTTTGAGGGACAAGATATTACAACAGGCCATTCTTTCAGAGACTGCACTAGGAGCAGACAAGTACTTATCTTCACTAAAAACAATCAGTGATGTTGAAGTGTGAGTCTGCCAAAAAGGTACATTTATATTCTGTAATGTAAATACCATTTTATGTACCTTTCTATTTTTTGTTTTCTCTTGACATATCTATTTTTGTAAATATAAGAAGTATTTTTCAAATTTAAAAAAAAGAGAGATCATCCGTAATCTCTCCAATTGCCCTTCTAGAAAGATCATTTTGGACAGATCCTCGACATCAATAGTAGCATGTAATTCTCTGATAATCATTCTATTGGAAGAAAACAAACTCTTAGAATAGGCAAGGGTTCTCTACTCTGTCCATGTCCTTTGATCAGTATCCCAAAAACCATGCCACAGAAAAACACCCTTCTTGTTGAGTTCCCTTGGCTAAAATCTTGTGAGTTCTAATGCATTGTTATTGCATTCTCCAAAATCTAAATAGGATGGAAGGTGAGATCTGATCCCCTCCTATTGCCAATAAAGTCCCAGTAAATACACTTAGTCATGGGCTTCCAGGCTTCCCAAAGTTCAAACACTCTTGAGGACAAGAAATTCCTATATTCTGAAGTATTGAGGAGCACAAATGATTCCACATAGTGAAAAGTGACCCTAAATTTTGCTGATATGACTGCATTACATAGTCTCTGTGGATGAGTTAAGCTTTCCAAATGGGGCTCTCCAACAAGACTCCTTACTACCCACATTGTTGCCAGAATCTTCGATATCAATAAGCCCTTGTCAACCTTCTAGCTTTGGCATGATGCAGAGATGCGAAGAGAGACCCCATTATCTTCCATACTTAGCCTATAAGAATGCTCTTAAAATCTTCTCCAGCTTCAGAAATTGAGATTGGATTGGAAACCAGCAAGAAGCATAATACATGTGACCATCTTGCAGAATCTTGGAAGTGATGGTGAGCTTTCCAACAAAAGGAAGGTCCTTGTAATGCTAATGTAGAAGCTTAAGCTGCAACTTCCTCATGCACCATTCCCAAAATGAAAGCAGGAAAAGATGAATTCAATGGAAGAAATCAACTGGGCAATTGAAAAAATAATCAGAATGATGACCATAATGATAAAGCCCAGTTAATTTCAGACCCAGCAGAGGAGAATCCATTTCTGGTGCAAGAATTAGTTCCAGCTGTTGTCACATTGTCTACTTCCTAGTACCTGCATTCTTAGCGTCAATACGTATTCAGATAGTTGCAACACCAGTTTTTCTCTGATTTTTCCACAAAACCCAGTTAGTATTATGGTTTCCTTGACACCCACAATTTCCATAATTTCCACAGCCATGACTACATATGATCTCTCAGAGGACTAATTATTTTTAACTATTCACAATCATGGGCTTTTTTGTTCTGAAGACAATGAGTTGAGTTCAGCAGTAAGTGGTGATAGCGTGCTTGGACCCAGACTGCACCCCCTTTGGTCAGGGAAGCTGATGTCTCGATAATGTGACAGCAAGGTGAACTCTTACCTATCTTTCTACCCTTACAGGCCAAAACAGAGGGCCTTTTATTTGAGGAACAGTGTGTTTGTTATTTTTATGTAATTTTTAGCTTTCTCTACAATCTGCTTAATAACCTCTTATTTTATTTCATGTCAGATCCTGTGGGCGGTTGCCTCTATGGAAAACAAAATGGTTGCACAGTAAATCAGAAAGTCACTGAGGTAGACAATAAACTAAGGAGTGGGGATCAATTTCCAAATATCTCTTTTGAGTCTCAGAGTAATCCAGACAAATATGCTGCGGAGAAAGAGCTATATCTTGGTTCCCTCTGTGAAGTAAGGGACTCATCAAATCCATGGCAGTTTTGGATGATCATGTTGAAGAATGGGAACTTTGATACTAAATCTGAATTGTGTCCAGAGAATGGTACAAAAGTCAGTCCGATCATTACAAGTAGGACCTTTCCGTGTTTTGGGAAAGGCTGCATGAATCAACCTCTTGTGTACCACAACTGGACAAAGCCTCAAGAAAATGCAATTTATTCCTGTGATTCACATTCACCCAGTTTAAGGGGAAGCTTCTATGGCACTTATGATCTGAATGCAAGTCTAGGAGCTGACATTGATAATATTTCTTATTTTTCTATTGTTTGGGAGAAGCAAGCTAGCACAGGCAGATGGATATTTTCCCATAAATTGAAAACGTCCAAGAAATATCCTTGGTTGATGCTGTATTTGCGTGCTGATGCCACCGAAGGATTTTCTGGGGGATATCATTACGACACTCATGGGATGATGTTGAAGGTCTTTCCTGAGTCCTTATTTGTCTTACTGTTTAGTATTTAGGAAAATGCATTCAGCATAATTCATATGCTCACTTCAATATTTTTCGTTTAGTTGCCAGAGTCACCAAATTTCAAGGTAAGATTGACACTCAATGTTATACGCAGAGGTGGTTCAAATAGCCAGTTTTACTTGATTGATATCGGTAGCTGCTGGAAGAATGATGGACAGCCATGTGATGGTGAGGTTGAAACAGATGTTACTAGATACAGTGAGATGATCATAAATCCTGAGGTGACGAGCTGGTGTAGACCTGATAACCTTGCTGTCTGTCCACCTTATCACATGAATTCCAATGGTAGCAAAGTCTACAGAAATGATACAGCTCATTTTCCATACTCTGCTTATCATTTGTACTGTGCACCGGGCAAATACTCAACAAGATTTCCTTCCATAAAATTATAAGCAAGGATCATCTAACAATTGTTAATCGTCAAATTTCTGTGTCAGTGACTCTGGTATCAGAGATTCAGACTAGATGTAATTAGCGATCAATGTAGTATGGATTTATGAAACGCAACTCGGGTAGTTTGCTCCATGTTCGTTCGGGATTTTTAGTTTTGGATCCTTGCAGTTGCCTTCGAATTAGAGATGCACAGATACCATTCTTTTTCAACAATTCCTCATGAGTACCACTTTCAACTATCTGACCGCCTGACACAACTGCCACGGTAGTTGCACTTTACACTGCTGAAAGTCTATGTGCTATAACTAAAATCGTCTGTCCTTTTATCAATTGGTCCATGGCATCCTGATTAAATACAAGCAAGGGCATTGTTAAGGAAGAAAATAAGATCACACGAAAAATCAAGAGTAATAGAAGAACAAAGAGGCTATCATGGTTTGGGTCATGGTATCACCTGAACCAGGTATTCACTCTTTGCATCCAAAGCACTCGTAGCTTCATCCAAAAGAAGTACACGAGGATTCCTCAGTAATTCCCTTGCTATTCCAATCCGTTGTTTTTGACCCCTGACAACTTCACACCATGCTGTCCAACAAGTGTATTGTACCCTTCCAGAAAATTTGATACAAACTCATGGGCAATGGCCATTCTCTGTATTTGTTGAGTCAGAAGTGGACAATGTTTCAAATTTACGAGAATTCCATATTCATTGAAATAGTCAAATAAAGCAACTAATTGTACTCTCAATTTGACAATACAAGTCGCATGTTTCTAGTTCAAATCAAACGAGATTTAAAACATGTCTAAAGGTTTTTGAAATGTACGGCAACATTTTCAATGTCAACAGTGCTGGCTCTGCCTTTCAGTCCATATAGAATATTGTCTACTACTGAGCACTTGAAAAGAACAGGTTCGTGGCTCACAATACTTGCAAAATTTGCCAGTTGGTTTGAAATGAGTTCATGAAAATCAATTTTGCTTCCAGGTTGGTACTTTCCCCTGAAAAATCGAGTATAGTAAATATGAAAATAGATTGCCCCTTGTTTATATCTTCTAAAAATGTTTGATTATAGTAGGCACCCGCATTAACAGGTGTAATAGATGAACAAATAGTAGATAATATCGACACATCGTTCACTGTTGATTCGAAACATGGTGAAACTCCTAGCTCATCAAACAAGTCTATAGTCATTGCCTGCAACCCAGCAGTGCCTCCACACACTCGTGGTTGATGCCTAGACGACAAAAACAATACATTCTTTAAACTTGTGTACTCTCAAACATTTCGAATACTCCATTGGACCCAAATTTAACAGAACCCCAAATCGGAATTACCTGTACTCCCATGGACCCAAATTTAGCAAATTCCCAAAACAAAATCAGATTATATGCATCGCTCATCTAAGGAGAGTCAAGATGGTTGCACAGTAAATCAGGAGGGAGATAACAGATATGCTTTTGAGGGACAAGATATTACAACAGGCCATTCTTTCAGAGACTGCACTAGGAGCAGACAAGTACTTATCTTCACTAAAAACAATCAGTGATGTTGAAGTGTCAGTCTGCCAAAAAGGTACATTTATATTCTGTAATGTTCTCAATCTTATCTTGCCAGCATTCTGCATAATCGGAACTAAATTCTTTTCAGAACTCTCAGTTGATGTCAAACAACTCTCCATTGAAAACTATGTGACTTGAAATTGCTGATTAAGGCTATGCATAGCATGTACCATATGTTGATGCTACTTGTATAATGATGGCATTTCAGGGAAACTAGAAAAAGCATTGTTGAGGCATTCACTGGACACTTTTGAAGCCAATTCTGAGATTTCTGCACTGGCAGCTTCTAGTCCAACAGAACCCAAATTTTGGCCAGCAACAGTTTCCCTGGCCTTCTCCAGCACAAACTACAAGTGAAAGAAATTGTAAGAGAGACGTGTGTGAGTTTGAGAGAGTGTGACAACGATGATGAAGATAGAGAGATACATACCAAGGTATTGTTAGGCATTTCGTAATACCATCCATTAACAAATGCTGGGAATATAGCCTGGGCTTCCCTGACAAAAATAAGCATCGCTTTCATTCCCATCCATTCAAAGGAGAAAAAATGGTCTCCTTAAACCCCAATATCAATCTAAAAAATCAACAAAATCAACAAACACCGTAAGGGAGAAATTCAGTGTCATTGCAAAATTGGATATTCATTTCAATAAATTTATTTTGCAATGGGGATTCATCTACACTTCAGGTCAGGTTTATCAAATAGGGCTTATATATCTACTATTTAAAAATATACCTTGCCTATTAGTTATCCAACCTGGCAGTCATATGAAGTTATTCAGAAGAATGCTAGAACACATCCATCTTAACATTGAAATTGTTGCATCAAGGAATTTGATAGCGTTAACCACATCATAGATCATGCATTAATATGGATTTGAGTAATTATACTAAATCATTCACTGCTAGATACATGCCATCTTAGTATTTCCACGAGTGCTGAGAAATACCAGAAGATAAAAGGCCAAGAAAACAAGCCCTGCTGCTCTTGCTGTGAAGCAAACATAACTCAAGTTGTACAATTGTTTGTTCAGTGGAATACAATTATAATCTATATAAGCTATTTGAAACATAGGCCTTATGACTGGCAAGGTCAATACAAATTAAAATCTGATTCTATTCTGCATTTGCATATGATGCAACATAGGTATTAGGCCTTATATCACCCTGGAGATCATGGTTTATTGCATCATCAATGTAAATAAGACATCGATTTGAAGAACAAGGTACTTAATTTTTAACAGCATGTTGTTCTCGACAACGTCATGGCTTATTCTGTGTGCCAATTTGCATACAATCTCTTTGCTTTTTCCAAGGAGTGATGTTCTTCACAACATATCTCCCTGTGGGTGTCCTTAGTTCAAGTTTGGTGTCATTGGTGCACACAAAAACAAGTTTTCACCAAAGTAATTATATAGTGAGCTAGTGGTAACAAGGATCTTCATATATGATACATGGAATTAACAAAGAGATTTTTTCCAAGATTTTGATACTCAATGGAGACGTAGTGGGTGCATATCGTTCTACAACATTCCCATCTTTGTCCACCAGAAACTTAGTGAAGTTCCACTTTATTCCATTACCAAAAAGCCCACCTTTGCCTAACTTCAAGAACTTGTAGAGAGGAGCTGCATTGCTACTATTAACTTTGACCTACATCACAGAATTTCTACTTAACACCAAGGATCCAATGAAGCAACCACATGGACTGGTTAAGTTTAAACTTTAAATGAATCCTATAGCATAAAGAGAGAAGAAATCCAAGAGGGTATAAAGATCAGAAGAGGCTGTCAGATTAATAGTTAATAGTTAAGAAAAAATTAATAGTTAGAGTTTCTTGTTGCTAAACAATTTCTTGATGGCTTAAGGGTTTCTCAATGGTTTCTCCAAAAGAGAATTTATTTTATAGAAATTTTGAGTGTTGAACATGAAATATCATTTTTGGTAGATGGACCCTTTAAGGAAACCAACAATATTTACTATAGGGCAAGTTCTTGCGTGTTCTTTCAGAGGATTCATGTTCATTTCTATGTGGGAGAGACCACTGGTGGATTCTAACATTCTGGCTGCCCTCGGCTGTGAATGTTTTATATGAAGGAAAAATACTGCATACAAGGTAATGATGCTGATGCAATCTTTCTGGAACCTCCACAACGAAGTTCTAGATGGTTTTTCTTTCCATCACTGATGGATTATTATTGGTGGCAGGCAGAAGGAATAGGGAAATAACTACTCTATTATGATTATCTTGTTTTATGTAAGAAGTAGTACTTTTACAGATTATGTTACATGACTGGACACTTCCTTTTAACCTAATGATGCCTTCTATATGCCCTAATAACTGATAAACCTCCTTACCTAATGCCCCTAATTGAAGGTAAGCTTGCCAAGAAAAGAGCTAGCTCTCTTGACTTTAATGGGTTGAAAGGCTTTTTTTTTAACAATTTAATGATATCAAGGACGAAGTTAAGGCATGGAAGTTTGGAGGGTTTTGTTCAAATCATTGTGTTAGTCATCTTTGGGATTATATCTACACAAAAATGCCTTGGTTTATCATGTTGTTATCCCACGAAGTGTTCATCTATTTATTTTACTTGGATATTCAGAGTGAATCCTTGTCAATAACAAACAAGAGGTGACATGTATTTCTGGTAGAGAATTTGGGTCACCAAGATATTATTCGGACTGCCAGTCTTTTTGTACACTAATATTATGAATAATATTTGGCCTTGTTTAAAGCAATGACATATTTCTCCCCTGAAATATGAATGTACAGAATTCTTATCTCTATTGTTCAAAATTTTTAAATTTGTTTGGAGAAAAAAATGTATATTTTACTTGTCAAGTTTTTCAAAAAGTTGAATTTTGAAAGATTTATGGGAAATAGTTGAACTTTTTACAACTGTTATCTCCTATTTACTATTTACTTCTCGTCATATTGTTCTGCCTTTTCTCTCTCTTTTTCTGTTCCCCATTTCATTCTCCTTTGTTTTCTATTTGCTTCTCGTCATATTGTTCTGCCTTCTCTCTCTATTTTTCTTTTCCCCCATTTCATTCTCCTCTATTTTCTATTTTCTTTGTGACGAAATTCTTAGAATATTTTGAAATATTATATATTTAGAAAAATAAATTTTTATTTTGTATTTACCAAGCATTTAACTGGATTTCAAATTCTTAGAATATTTTGAAATATTATATATTTAGAAAAATAAATTCCTCACTGCGTTTACGAATTCCAAATTCTTAGAATATTTTGAAATATTATATATTTAGAAAAATAAATTCCTCATTGCGTTTACGAATTCCAAATTCTTAGAATATTTTGAAATATTATATATTTTAAAAAAATAATTCCATGCTGGAAACTATTATATAAACCGCCCATTTCTGCGGATACATAGATGACCAAATTTTTAAAATATTTGTGCAGATTAGATATCTCAAATTCTGAAAAGTTGTCCTAGAAGCTCTCTCCCGAGGAAGGAGATAGTTTCAGATTTGTTGATAGGAATAAAATTTGATCTTAGGAGAGATTATATCATAAATATTCATGCGACACTAAAAATATCCAAAACATAATTAATACAACCGATCAAAACTCCATGCTCTGCTAAAATCGAGTTATGGAACACTTACAGGTACTAAGATTGTTGACCATGTTGATTCTCATTGTCATAGTTATAAAAAAAAACCAGCTACATCAAACCTATAAAGCAGAGTGCCCTTCATTAACCAACCATTTTTGTCATGTCTTGTTGACCATGTTGATTCTCATTGTGATAGTTATAAAAAAAAACCAACTACATCAAACCTATAAAGCAGAGTGCCCTTCATTAACCAACCATTTTTGTCATGTCTTAGCCTTGCCAGTACAACATTTGAGCGAATCTATTCACTAGCTCACTAGCTTATTGCGCAATATCACAGCTTGTACCGAATACGCTGCCACCTTTTCTGGTTTCGTGTCAAAACTGTCATCCTCTTTAAACCTTCCTCTCGATATATAAGAATCTGTCTAACAAAGGTGGGAAAATTTCCATTCATTAACAATTAAAGAGCATTACTTTATGCATTATTTATTACATTTTAGTAGAAAAAATTTATAGGAAAAAATTTAAATTATTGTTTCTGAGGTGGACTTTTTTGCTTTGACACATTTCTATTTTATGATACTAGGCTATTTTTTGAAAATCTAAAAAGGAAAATTACATTATATTCATTGAAATTGATATCTACATCTTTTGAATTCAAAAGTTTAAGGAATTTGTTTGAATTTAACACGTTTTATCGAATTATATCATTTCAATTAAAAGAAAAGTATTTGTTTGCATTTGTTAATTTCTTTATTTTTCAACCTCTTTTAACCCTCATAACATACTTTAACATTCTTGACACCTCTTTTAACCCTCATAACATACTTTAACATTCTTGACCCAAGAATGTATTTAAAGTCTCACTTCGTTATTATTAACTAATTACGGGTTGGTATAATGTAAGTAATTTCTCTTTATCTTCAAACTTTGAATGAAATTTTGTCTATTAATTTTTATTTAGTAATTTTCTATATCTCATGATTCTTCTCGAATGTATAAAAGTATAATGTAAGTGATTTCTCTTTATCATCAAGCTTTGAATGAAATTTTGTTTACTAAATTTTATTCAGTGATTTTCTTTATCTCATGATTCTTCTCAAATTTATGCCTTACGGCGTTTCCTTTGCAACATCTGGTGCAAATGCTAGTTATATAACATTCACATTTACATTGGAAATATAGAATTCATAAACTATTGTTAGATATCATCTTATAGATCAAAATGAGAAAAAGGATGGAGAAAGATGGCACGTCGTGCCTTTCTGGGCAACAGGGTGTCTAAAAGGGTAGCTTGGTTCCTTGTCTAGTGACTTGCTTCACTATACTATTTCATGTTTCAACATTTTAAAAGACGGATCAGAATTTCCATAAGGAGTTTCAACATTCAATAATAATGCATTGTTGTCCTCCATGCTTCTCTCCTTTTGTTATCTTTACTGCTTCCTCTGAAACAATTTTTCTCTTAATTATCTTAATTTTACTTCTTGTTCTATCACCCTTATTTTTCAGATCGCGGAATTTTCTTTTCCATTTTTTTAATAAACTAAAAATAGATATAATTGGGAATAAAAAGAAGGTTAGAGTACATATATTATAAAAATAACGGTATTAAAAATATATGAAAAGAAATAAAGAATTTACATATAAGAAAATATTATAGATCTGATATTTATACGTAAATATTATAATAACATAATTATAAATATCTAATAATAATGAAATTGCATTTTTACATATTATATCTACATAAGTGTGATTTTTGAGTTCTCACAAAATTGAGAGATTACAATCAACATAAATCTATTTTAAATTATAAAAATGTACACTTCAAGGGATTCGATCTCTCTCCATACTTAATAAATTTATACTTAATATGGATCTATATTAGGAATTTCATGTTCCTTGAGTGAACTCAACTAGATAAATACAAAAGACTTTGCAACATCATCCCATTTGTATAGTTTGTTAAAAATAACAAGAAGAAATCCCATTTAATTTGTCTTTGAATTAAACTAGGGATTAAATTGAAATTCTATTCTCATAACAACTTGTAATAGTTAACTAAGTTAATTTGACTTAGTTGGCACAGTAAATTCAAATTGGAAGTCTATCTAGAGTCATGTTAAGTGATTCCTAAATTTTAGGGGTCCATGTTGAGTTTTTTTTGAGTTGTAATTAATTAACTCAGTCTAACTGAGTTTAAACTAGTTTAGATAGTTAGAAGAACTAGTAGGAGGTCTAGTAGTGGGGATCAACTTCAGTGAAACTTCACTGCTCCACTAGTTCACTAAATATTCACTCAAAAATAACTCATGCATGTCACTTCATAAGAATACCCCCTTGATATTAGAGTTCAGGGACAATTTACTATCAGTTGTATAATTTTCCGAGTTGTACAGATGGTGCATGCAATTACTAGAAGGCCTATGATGGATTGTGTAGTTGTGGATAGGATTTTTCTTAATGAAATATGGGCTAAATCTCTTAGGAATTGTGCAAGGATGTAGGGGTTTGGTAGACAACAGAATTGGCTAAGTGTTGGCTTGAACTAGATTGATTGTACTTGTGTAGAAATTTTTTGGGTTGAACAAGCTTTTTATTTTCTTATCATATCTTTTGGTTAATGCAATATAGATAGTTGGGGGTTTGAGCAGTTTCTTTCCCCAAAAATATATTGTGTTATGTACGATTGAAATTATTCCTTTTCTGCTTAGTGTTTTCATCGATAATTTTTTGTTTCCATCGATGAGTAGAGTATATTCAAGTCTTTTATTTTAGTACATTATATAAGCAGTTTGAATCTACAAGTAAAAATCTACATGGTATCGGAGATGAAGACATTATAGAAGAAGAGAATACGAGTTTGTTGTGTAGGTGACATTGAATTTTCAATTTCATACTTAAGAATCAGCAGGATGTTATTCTACGGTTTGAGACTTGAGTATATCCTGGAGGGAAACTTGAATTACAAAGCTTGGAAGGGCAGGATGGAAGAAGTGTTGGAAGAAAAGGGGCTGAAATAATTCATAGATCATGATTTTGTAAAGCCTCCAACATCAGATGTTAAAGATTTGGTTGAATGGAGAAAGTGTGTGGAAAAGGCGTGAAGGATTATCCTAGAAAGAGTTCGAGATCATATTGTCTCGAATCTCCATGGTAAGGAAAATCCATTTACAATGTGGAAGGCATTGACGGACCTATTTCAAAATACCAGTGACCACAGGAAGCTGGAACTGAAGGAAAAAATCTGAAAGATCAAGATGGAGAACGGTGATTCAATTCTGAAGTACTTGACCAAGTTTACCCAATGTCGAGATGAGATTGGAAGTGTCGGGATTACTGTTGCCGAAGACGATCTGGTGATCCTAGCACTTCTAGGACTTCCCAAGGTCTGGTACAGTTACCATGAATCAATTAATGGGTGGGAGAAGCTACTAGAGTGGGAGTAATTGTGGTATGACTTGGTACATGAAGAGATTCAGCGGAACATGAGAGACAAATCCTTATTAAAGCATTATGATGAGGAGAATTGTTCCTTAGCTAGTAAGGAAAAGAAAGAGAAGGGGAATTCATCCCATTCCAAATCAAATTCTTGTCGGGGTGGCAAGAAGAAGGACATGTCAAAAATCAAGTCTTTTCACTATCATGAGCTGGGACACTTTTCCACAAAGTTTCCACACAAGAAGGCTAGTAAGAAGCCCTCAAGAGGAGTGGCAAATGAAGCTCTTGATTGATAGTTCAAACTAGATTTTACCCTCATCGCTTGTATAGTGTCATCAATGATGGGTAGTGTGTGGTACCTAGAGAGTGGAGCTTCATTCCATATGTCTGGTAACAAAGAGCTCTTCAGTAACTTAGAGGAGAAGGATATCTAGATGCATAGCAAGATGGGTGATGATGGGAGGTATACCGTCACTGACATCTATATAATTACGTTTTAGAGGGAGCCTGTTTCTCCCCTCACTTTGCGAGATATTATGTATGTTCCAGGTTTGAAGAATAACTTGGTTTATGTTGTCATGTTGGAGGATAGAGGCTATTATGTGATATTTAGTAAGGGAAAGGCGTTACCTCACCACATAGCCACAGGATAGGTGAAGCAGATAGGAGTTCGAGTAAAGAACCTCTACAAATTGGAGGTAGAATATTGCACTCCTTTGAGCACTAAAGCAGAGAAGGTGTAGCGCTAAGACATTGGTGAGTTGTGGCACAGGAGATTGGGTCACTTGCATCATGGTGCTTTGAATATCTCGCAACAAATTTATACAGGGCTTCCGAAGGGTACACTATAGAAAGGAGACACATAGAGAGGGTGGACATTGGGGAAGTACACCAAAGCTTACTTTCATGAAAAAGACAGTTGAGCACAATTGATCCTTGATCGAGTTCCCTCAGATGTGTGTGGAATGTTCTCAATAGCATCCATGGCCAAGCATAGGTATTATGTTATATTTGTTGATTATGTTTCTCGTATGTGTTGGATTTTATTTATGCAGAAGAAAGATCAGACATTCAAAAAGTTTTGTGAATTTAAATCAATTATTGAGAAAGATACTAGAGGAAAGTTAAATCTCTTAGAAGTGATAATGGTGGAGAGTATGTGTCGAATTAGTTCAAAAAGTCATGTGCATCAGAATGCATACAAAGGAAGTTGATAGCACCTCATAAACCACAACAGAATAGGGTGGTTGAAAGGAAGAACAAAAGTATCGTGGGAGTGGCACAGGTGATGTTGCATGATCATGGCCTACCATTACACTTGTGGGCTGAAGCGTGCAACACATATGTTTATTTGCAAAATAGAAGTCCTCATCAAATTCTTAGGATGAGTACACTCGAAGAGGATTTTTCATGGAAGAAAGTAGATGTGTCACACTTCAGGATATTTGGCTCATCATTTTACTGCCGTGTTACCAAAGATTCATAGAAAAGGCTACAACCAACAACTGAGTTGGGGATATTTGTGGGGTACACTGATACACATCATAACTATCAGGTGTACCTGCCAACCAATAGGACAAAAGTTGTCCGCAGATATGTGAATTTCGATGAAGAGAAGGCCAGGAGATGTTCCCTTGAGAGGGAGCTTTAGTTTCATGTGGTTGAGGAGCTTTTACCTCTAAAGGAGGAACCTCAAGATGATGTGGAGAAGCCACATGAAGAGGAGCAGGGAGTGGAAACACCCACTCATGCAGAGTCTTTCAGAGATGGGAGAAATCACACCAAAGAGGCTGACAGGTTATTGCATGATCCTAGAGAGAATGTGGGAGCACCCACATCATAGTGTAGGCAGAGGAAGTCCCCAGAGAGGTGCACTAGCTACATGGCTTTGATGAGTGGGATCGTAGAGATTGAGCTATCCTCTTTTGAGGAAGTAGTGCAACAACCAGTTTGGGTTGATGCCATGGTTGAGGAGTATGACTCCATTATCAGGAACAATGTTTGGGAAGTGGTCCCAAAACCCGCAGATAAGTCATGGGTGAGTTACAGATGGCTTTACAAGGTAAAACAAGTAGGTGATGTTAGTGTGGAGAAGCACAAGGCCAAGTTTCTGGCCAGAGGGTTCTCCCAAGTGGAGGTGATTGATTACGATGAGACTTTTGCTCTTGTAGCAAGGTAATCCTCAATCAGATCCATTCTAGAACTATTAACATAGATGGGATGGAAGATATATCAGATGGATGTAAAGACAACATTCCTCAATGACATGTTTGAGGAAGAGGTGTATATTGAGCACCCTAAAGGATTTGAGGCCTTCAATAGAGAGTCTCATGTGTGCAGACTCAAGTGAGCATTGTATGGACTAAAAAAAGAACTCCATGCTTGGTACACTAGGATCAATAGCTATTTCACTAGGTTTGGATTCACCAAAACCGAAGTAGATGTGATCCTTTGCCATATTGTTGTTGAAGATAAATTTTTGATGTGATCCCTCTTATTAAGATGAATCTAGAAAATTTCTATCCAAATTGCTCTTTTCTTTAATTGTGTGTGGAAAATTTGACTCAACCCATCCTTTCTTCATGAATTCAACCTATGAGTTGGAGGGCCTTCTAAATAACTCTAGAGATAGAATGACAAATTATTTCAAATTAATAAACAACTATAGTTGTTTACTTTTTTTATTTGAATTCATATTACATCTTTTTATACTATCTATGTATGGAATGTGATTCCTTTTTCAAACTTATACATGGAAATGATAACAATTGTTCTCACCCACCATCAAACATATATACATATAATTTTTTAATTGTAAGTTAGGTTTGACATTGTAATATTTTATTAAAAAAATATTTTATGTGTGACTTGTAATTTCCACTTTCAAATACTAATAAAATTACACATCTCTCTTATACTAACTTATCAAAAGTTTCTCAAGCTCTACTTTAAAGGTAAGATATTATATCTATATTTGTTCTTAATAAATCATTAATTAAAATGGATCTACTTAAATAAGTTCATCCCAATTCTAAAAATAAAAATAACTATAAAATAAATATAAAAATAACTATATTGAAAAATAAAAATAGAAATAAGGAATTTACATATAAAAAAATATTATAGAAATGATATTTATATTTAAATATTTTAGTAATCTAAATATAAATATATAAATATAATGAAAAACACATTTTTACCTCTTGGTATCTATGTAAGTGTGATTTTTGAGTTCTCATAAAATTGAGTGAGATTAAACCAACATAAATCTATCTTGAATTATAAAAAAATATAGACTTCAAGAGATTTGATCTCTCTCCATACTTAACAAATTGATACTTAATATAGATCTATATTAGGAATCTCATGTTTCCTAAGTGAACTCAACTTGAAACATAGAGTTTCATGTTTGCTAGATAATCTTATACAAAGACAACTATCTAAACACAAAAGACATTGTAACATTGTCTCCTTTGTATAGGTTATTTGCATAAAAAAAAAACATTTTACAAGTAAATAAATAAATAATATTACCAATTATCTTTGATAAATAAAATAATGGTTTGAGACATCTTAAGATAGTGGTTGAATATGTGGCAACATCTATTGAGATTATATTAACGGTTTCATGACATGTGCACACGTAAGCGGATAAAAGTCTTCCCAGGAATTACATTTAGAGGGTTTCATTTTGCATAAACATGGATCGACCTCAACCTATGATGAATATAATCCATCAAGTTGAATCATTTCCTCAATTTTTTGCATTTCTAAAAGGGCTTGCATGTTAAAAGGATTTGATCCCTATTATTAAGATGAATATGGAAATTTTCTATCGAAATTTCTCTTTTTAATTTACATGTGTGTAGCAAGTTTGACTAAACCCCTCCTTTCTTCATGTATTCAACCTATGAGTTGGAAGGCCCTCTAAATAACTCTAGAGAGAATGAAAAATGCTTTGGAATTAATAAACAACTATCATTTGTTACTTGTTTTTTTTAATTTATATTACATCTTTTTATACTATCTATGTATGGAATGTGATTCCTTCTTCAACTTGTACATGGAAAGGATAGAAATTATTCTTACACACCATCAAACATATATACATATAAGTTTCTAATTGTAAATTAGGTTTGACATTGTAATATTTTATTAAAAAATGTTTTAAGTGTGACATGTAGTTTCCACTTTCAAACCCTAATAAAATTACACATCTCTCTTATACTAACTTGTAAAAAGTTGTTCAAGCTATAATTAAAAGGAAATATATTTTATCTATCTCCGTGCTTAATAAATCATGAGTTGAAATGGATCTACTCAAATAAGTTCCTCTTAATTCTAAAAGTAAAAATAACTATATTGAAAAATATAAAAGGAAATATGTAATTTACATATAAAAAAATATTATAGTTTTGATATTTATATGTAAATATTATAATAATCTAAATATAAATATCTAATAATAATGAAAATTACATTTTTTCATTTTAGTATCTACATAAGTGTGATTTTTGAGTTCTCACAAAATTGAGTGAGATTACAACCAACATAAATCTATCTTGAATTATAAAAAAAATGCACTTCAAGAGATTTGATCTCTCTCCATACTTAATAAATTTATACTTAATGTAGATCTATATTAGGAATTTTATGTTCCCTAAGTGAACTCAACTTGAAGCTTAGAGTTTCATGTGTCCCAGATATTGTTATGCATAGACAACTAGATAAATACAAAAGGCATTCCAACATTGTCTCCTCTCTATAGCTTATTTGCATCAAAAAATATTTTACAAGTAAATATATAAATAAAGAATATTACCAATTACCTTTGATAAATAAAATAATGGTTTGAGTCATCCTAATATAGTGGTTGAATATGTGGCAACATCTATGGAGATTATATTAATGGCTTGGTGATATGTGCATACATGAGTGGATCAAAGTCTACCTAGGAATTGAATTTAGAGGGCTTCAATTTGCATGCACACACACACATCAACATGGATTTATCTTAATCTATGATGAATCTAATCCATTAAGTGTAATAATTTCCTCAAGTTTTTGCATTTATAAAAAGGCTTGCATGTTAAAAGGATGTGATCCCTCTTATTAAGATGAATTTGGAAAATTGCTATCCAAATTTCTCTTTATTTTTTAGATGTGTGTAGCAAGTTTGACTCCACAACTCCATCCTTCATGTATTCAACCTATTAGTTGGAGGGCCCTCTAAATAACTCTAGAGAGAGAATGAAAAATGCTTTGAAATTAATAAATAACTATAGTTGGTTACTTGTTTCTTCTTCTTTTTTGAATTTATATTACATCTTTTTATTCTATCTATGCATGGAAAGGATAACAATTGTTCTTACCCATCATATATATATATATATATATATATATATATATATATATATATATATATATATAAGTGTTTAATTGTAACATTGTCTCCTTTGTATAGCTTGTTTGCACCAAAAAAATATTTTACAGGTAAATAAATAGAAAAAGAATATTACCAATTTTCTTTGAAAAATAAAATAATGGTTTGAGGCATCTTAAGATAATGGATGAATATGTGACAACGTCTATGTAGATTATATTAATGGTTTCGTGGCATGTGCATACATAAGTGGATCAAAATCTACCGAGGAATTACATTTATAGGGTTTCATTTTGCACATGCGCACACACACACATTAACATGGATCGATATTAACCTATGATGAATCTAATCCATCAAGTGTAATCATTTCCTCTAGTTTTTGAATTTATAAAAAGGCTTTCTTTCATGTTAAAATGATTTGATCCCTCTTATTAAGATGAATCTCAAAAATTGCTATCCAAATTGCCTTTTTGTTTTTAGATGTGTGTAGAAAGTTTGAATCCACCCATCCTTTTTTCATGTATTCAACCTATGAGTTGGAGGGCCATCTAAATAACCCTAGAGAGAGTATTGAAAATGCCTTGAAATTAATAAACAAATATAGTTATTCCCTTGTTTTTTTTTGAAGTTTTATTATATCTTTTTATATTATCTATGTATGGAATTCCTTCTTCAAACTTGTGCATGGAAAGGATAAAACTTGTTCTTACCCACCATCAAACATATATACATATAATTTTTTAATTGTAAGTTCATCTTAGTTCTAGCCGATGTTGAAATATTTATATTGCATTACCATTTACATTGGAAATATACAATGAATAAAGTATTATTAGATATTAGCCTATAGATCAAATGACAAAAAGGGTGGCAGGTGGAACCTTTCTCGGCAATGGGGTGTCTAAAAGGGTAGCATGGTTCCTTGTGTAGTGTCTTGCTTCACTATACTATTTCATGTTTTCACATTTTAAAAGAAAGATCATAATTTTGATAAGGAGTTTCATCACTTAATAATAATGCATTGTTGTCCTCCTTTTTTCTCTCCTTTTGTTATCTCGAACTAGTTCTTGATCTCAAACAATTTTTCTCTTAATTATCTTAATTCTACTTCTTGTCCTATCACCCTTATCTTCAGATTATGGAATTATCTTTTTGCATTTCTTAAGTCAAATTCCACACTATTCCTCCCATTATTAAGTTTATTTAGATCCCCGATGATTGTACCATAAAGAGCAAGGGTTGATATGGGAAATGATTATGGAGAATTTGGAGAGAGGCCCTGAAGTGATGCTTTAAGCTAACTATTGTTTGAATGTAGTTTGGGCCTTCGATTTCCACTCACCAATGACCTTGGTTAGCCCCTCCACAACCTCCTTCCATTGATTCTTATCTCGACCATACAACATCCGTATATCACCCCCTTGATTCTCCCACAACTCCACTTTATTCTTAATTATATCTGGCTAGGCAATCTTTGGGACCCATTGAATAAGAAGATAAGGTGTTGGGAATTGTAGATATTGATCATTGGTTTCTTACCAAACTTTAATTTTGTGCCTATAATCTCCATAAGTTGTTAGCTGGACTGAAAGAAATTACCACACAAATTTACATAAGCTTTTAAATTGATTGTCATGCAAGCATTACACCTATAGCCAAACCCAAACTTTGTTTCTCTATCACTTTCAATTTTCCCCATAAGAATTACTAGAACAAGGCAATCCCATGTGCAAACACATTAGCATTATGTGCAAACACATTGGCATTAAATAGTGGAAATGTGTATGAAATGGATAGAAAGACATAAAAGGATAACATTAATAAAAATATAAGATAAGTGAGGAAATACCTCTTTAGTCACTTTCCTAGCCTCTATACAGAAGATACCTTCGTTACCTTTCTCTCTGTGTGTGAAACTCCTGGTCCCTAGCCTGCTTCCCAAAACGATAACTCTCGTCATAACCCAATGCCTCCAATTCCTAGTATGTGCATCCAATTTCCACTCATCAACGACCTTGTTTAGCCCCTCCACAACCTCCTTCCATTCCTTCTTATCTATGCCATACAAAATCCATAGATCACCCCCTGATTCTCCCATAACTCCCCTCTCTTAATTATATCTTTGTCTAGGTAATCTCCAAGACAAAGGAACCAAATTCTTCCTATCCAAAAAAAAATTGAACTCCTCTATATTATATGGATTTGTAAAAGACTTTCTAGTAACAATAAGAACACCAAATGTTGGAAAGCTTAAAACCATAACAATAATGTCATGGCTTCTGGAGTCTATGTAACGAGCCCCATTAGTAGCAAAACAACCAATCCCCTCATATATCTAGTGATGCACAAAGCCATTTGATGAAGTGAATAAGAGATGCCTTTTGTCCATGTGTTCCATTGTACACATCACAACTCCTAAGCCTTGCAGAGGTGACAAAGAGGTTGAGCTCCTACTAAATGACATATTCTTTGATGGGTTGCTTGCTTGCAATATATTTTTATGATTTGCAACATTGTTGAGGTCTATTGGGCACCTGTCATTATGTAATATTGAATTTATTTTTGCATTGTTCGATGAAGACTCCTTATATAATGAACTGGAATTTTGAATATCATCCAACTTACTCTGATGAATGAAAGGCCATAGAACAAACTTGGTATGCCATTAATGTTGTTTAATAATGAGTTATGAGGAAAAGATGAAATGGATCTTTGTGAAAATTTGTTCCTTATGATATTCAAATGATGGGAGTCACTGTTGGAGGAACTCTGCATATCAGATTTGTTGTACTGAATTAACAAAGTGGATTGAGAATCATCATTGTTTGAAGGAATAGGAGGATATTTTGGAGAATAAAATGGGCATTGAGAGGCTGAAACAGAGTCTAATGAAGATGAAGATGAAAAAATATTAATGTCACTATTATTTGTTTCTCTAAATTTGGCACTCTCCAATTCAAGCAACTCAATCTGTATCCTTGCCATAATCCCTATTTTTCCCTATTTTTTCTCTCCATGCAAGCACTTTGAATTCTAAGAACATTGTTAGAAAAATATTTCTAAACCAAAGTTATGTACAATTTAGCCCTTGTAAAGTTATGTACATCTTCTTTCTTCTCTACTATTCTTTCCTATGCTACCACCTTACTGTGTTTCCTTTACAATTGCTAATTTATTTTCAGTTGTTTTATTATATCCCACATTGTCCATTCTAAAAAATTTTGTTATTATTAATGTATATTTTAAATACACATCTCCCAGGTTCAATGTTCAATTCATGATTGAAATATTATTGCATGTGGCATGTGCAACTCTAAATACATAACATTGAGATAATTTACTTAAGTGCATAATATTGAGATAATTTACTTAAGTGTGCATTAAGAGTTGAATGAATCATACATGTCCTTTTTATTACAAAGTAATTCAAAATTTGTTACTTCTAAATTCTTTATTTTTATATATATGAATCATACATATCCCCTTTTATTACAAAGTAATTCAAAATTTGTTACTTTCAAATACTTTTTCTATATATATATCAAGTTTATATTTAAAATTATTTTATTGGAAGTGGTTATTGAAATATTTTGTTTATATATATATATTTGATATTGAAATGTATTAGATAATATAAATATTCAATATATTTTATATATTATATATATATATATATATATATATATATATATATATATATATATATATAAGAACTACGCATGATTCTCACACAGAAATGTGAAAACATGATTATTTTTTAGCTTTCAACTAATATATGTTTCCTTTATATAAAGTTATAAAAAAAATCTATTACATAATATAGAAATTACAATATTTTGCTTATAAGACTAGAATATTTCTTTGTTATATATATTTAAATAATTAAAAAATAAAAAGTCACTTGTCAACTCGTTGTGAAGCTATAAAGAATGACGTTGTCTATTGATGCCACAAATTCATCAAGATGATAGATTTCTTGTTGGAAAGTAAAAAAAAAAAAAAAATAATTCTTGCCATTGAATCTTTTTTTTTATGGTGGAAGTAGATTCAACACCATCAAAATTTTTCAAGGCACCTAAAATTCTGGAGTTTGATAGCTATATCTTAGATTTTCAAAAAATTCTGCCAGATTTTATTATAATCTTGTCAAAATTTCTATTATTTCCAAACTAATTTATAAAATGACTTTAATATTAAATTAATTTTTATACACATTACATTCGTATTAAATTGTAATGTTAACCATAGTAAGAATTAAATTATAAATATTTTATAATTTTTTTATTAGAACAATCAAATATATATATTTATTGATTTTTTTCCAGATATTTATTTAGTGAATATTTTTTTAAAAAGTGGATATGCATCAAATTTAAATGTAAAAATATTTGTCTATTTTATTTATATTTTGAGGAATAACACTTACCACTATTATTATATTACTGGTATTACATATTTTCGAAAAAGTTTTTTTCAGGTTCATTATCGTTGAACAAATAACACTTATTATTATTATTTACTTTACTATTATTTGATATTTTCAATTTTTTTATGATGACTATATTACCTTGCACTTAAATATATTAAATTAAAACAATGGTGATAAAGAATAATTCTTTACGTGAATGATAGGCATTGTGGTTTTCAAAAATAATACCACAATAGGGGATTCCATAGTTGTAATACGGCCGAAAACAGTCTGATACTGACAAATCTTTAGAATTAAAAATGCAGGCTAATCATATGTGGACATGATATCTTTCACAGAACGTACAATGAAAGGGAACGGAACTAACATAAACCAGATTAGAATAGCAAGTAGCGAAAGCATTACTGAAGAAACTAGAATAGCATGTGGCGGTGCCTTGCCTCATCCTACCCATCATCATCCCTGGTCTGTAATGGAAAGCTTACCCTCAACCTTGGATATGCACACAGCGGCACTTGCCTTGGAATCGTCCGCTCACACACTTCCGTCATATCCAGCTGCGACGGATCACCTTCAACTCTCCACTCAAAAATGTGCATCAGCTGAGCCAATTCGAATTCAATGGTGGGAATAGCCATGAAGCCCCGTGGGCATCCTCTCCTTCCTGCCCCAAACAGAATCATACGGAAGTCTGATTGATCTGCTAAAGTCACATGTTCCTCCTCCATGAATCTCTCCGGCTTGAATTCCGAAGCATCTGTTCCCCACACATTGGGATCCCTTCCTATAGCCCACACATTCACCATCACCATTGTTTTCTTAGGGATATAATATCCTCCTACTGTAGCAGCCTCTACAGATTCATGAGGAACACCCAGCACCACAGGTGGGTATAATCTTAGCGTCTCTTTCACCACGCATTGGAGGTATTTCATCCTTTCTAGATCAGACTCAATCACTTTGCGATGTTGGCCCACTACACATTCGATTTCTTGCTGCAAACTCTTCATTGCATGGGGATGTCTGAGCAGTTCAGACATTGCCCATTCTAACGTTGTTGATGTGGTCTCCAGAACACCGGCGACCATGTCCTGCACAAATACAAATCCAATGAACCCAAAATATTGAAGGATTTAAGCATAAGAATGAGGATCATAAATAATAATAGGATGGCCGAGGGCGGAGAGACATACAAGAACAACAGCTTTCTCGAGCAGCACATCCACGAAATCTTTAACTTGAGGCTCTTCTCGTTCTTGGTGATTTAAGGTGGTGGCCATGCGATGAGCAACATGGTCGTCTATCATTCATTGAATGTTTTATGGATCTTTTCAATGCGACGCTTGATACCTTGCAAATCAAGCCAATCTAGCAAGCCAATCTAGAAAAGGAATAAAGTCTCCTATGGTAAAAGCTCCCGCCGTACATACCACCCCTACTAATAAATTGTGATAACCCCAGACTATGTAAATGTGAAAATCTATTGTGGTAAAAGACAGTAAAACAGTTGTTGTTATGTTTTTAAAAGAACAAAACTGTGACAAACTATTTTATTAAAGTAATTTAAATATTTTTCTTGAAATGCTGGCAGCCTCTATGAGGTGGATTTAAAAGAAAGTGATCAGTTATAATAACTGATGGGAACTACCTCCCAAAAACAGGAAAAGTCCTGGCTGTAGGGGGAAGCTCTGTGCTGTGTGGACAGGCAGAGGAGACCTTTTCCAAGAAGAGGAAAAAGGGAAAAAGACAAGGAAAAAGACTGGTTAAGTCTGGTTAGGACCAGATAACCAAGCACAGAGTGCAAAAAAAATCTTGCTGAGGGCTTGAGGTCTGCAAGATGGCTCGGGGGGAGACTTCCGTCTGAGAGATGGATCTCATGGCTGGGTGGAAGAGCTTAAACAAAGAACAGGTGACCTGCTTGAGAAACTATTCCTGACTCGGGTGAATCAGGTACGGTTTCAAGTACTGAGTCCCTGATTGAATATAAATATACAGTGGAACTTATAGCAAGTAAATATGGATTATATTTCATTTTCCTAGATGCTGTTAATGTATATACAGTGAATTTACAGGTAGTAAATAAAGGATTATGTATCATAAATCTAGACACTGTTTTAGATACAGCGCACCTACAGTAGGGTTTCATTACCCTAAACACTGTTACAAATTGCTTAAACGACTGCACAGGGTAGTTTTAAGCAAAAGGGCAGCCTATAACTCGAGAGGCATAGTCAGAGAAACTAGCCGTGTACTGGTCACAGAATGAGAAGGGCAGTGGCCCAAGTAAACCGACTAGTGAATAGTAAACCTGATAAATCAACCTCGTCCGAGAGACGGAGGCGCTGTGTAGTGTCGGAACAGCGATAATGGACTAAACAAGTGCGGAGTTCTTTAGAATAAACAAAACAGATATTAAACATGATTGACAGAACGAGTATGGAACGCTCGAGCCTGAGCAACGAGCGCCGACTATGGTCGGTATTACTCGTCAACGAAAAAGGAAATAACCTCAAGCAATCATAGTATTGATTGTTAGCATGAATAGAAAAACAAATAGGTTATTCCGGATTGGAAGATTAATGTAAATACTGGGTAAATATAGAATCAGAACTACATTTCATTCCTGTACCTTAGTAATATTAAACTGCAGATGTTTAATAATGCACAAGTAAAGAAAAAACAGAATCGAAAACCCATTACAGAAAACTCAGTATATAATGCTTAAGAGGAGCAGCTCTGTATACACTTATATTTACGGCATTGTATAAAGGAAACAGATGCATGATACGTATGTTCTATTTAACCAAGGCATCTGGCCTAAGTCTAACAAGACGAGGACAAGCATAACAACCCCAGATGGATGCCTCGAAACGGTAAACAAACCCTAAGCAAATTCATGAATCTGTTACCATTAAGTTGAGCGGAACTGTGGTAAATAAACAAACCATCAATCACTGTTCTGAGAAATTATAAACACACAGAGTATATTCATGGAGTGTGTGAATCATTTGTTACCCTGAAAACATAGGCAATGTAACAGTCCGCAATTATACAACAAAATATAGCACCTAGGTGGTGAAATAATGCAAAAAGTAACCACTGTGCATTCATTAATACAAAGAACCTCCAATCAGAGTATAAATCCGACAGACCAGGTCTGTGCTTACGGCCGGACCCAATGTCTTGTAATATATATCAGAAAATATCAAAACCAAAGTTACGCATGCCACAAGGGCAGTATTATAAGCTAATGAAACCGTAAGTGCGTGCTGTAGCACTCCACCATGAATAAAACTTAATAGTGTGGGTCACAAAACTCAACCAGACATTAAGAGGTACCGAATGCCACCGTGAGGGTTCTCTGTGGAGAAATACCTCGGCTTCGAAGCAAGGAAAACCTCGCTCGAACAGTGGTCTGCAATCAAGCCATAACAAAATCTATTCGAAATCATGGACTTTGAACCCTCATTTGCAGAGCAAGACATGTTGAGGGTTGAGGACTCACCGTGTCTGCCAAGGAGGGTCAAACCTTCGAGCTTAGCCACCATGGCTCTGGCTGAGAGGGTTGCATAACCCAGTTGCACGCCCTGACCACAAAATAGAACAACATCATAAGAATTCATCACATTTGACCGAGAACCGTAATGATTTCTGTAAACCTCAAATAACAAGGGTCAATACCTGTAAGGGCGTGTTGATGTGCACTGTGCAGCCTTCGGAGAAGAGGAAGGAGGCAGACAAAACGCCGGTGATATCGAACCAGGAAAGAAACACAGAAGCAGAGCTGGAAGAGCCGAGAAACAAATGAACCCTGAGTCGACCAAAAAGAATTTTATATGATGGCTTAAACCCTCGGAAGCTTTCCAACCCTCCGATCCAAGCGAGCCATCGTGACCGTCCATCCAAGGCGGGAATGTATAGCGGGAACGCCGAGAAAGCTGTGACCGAGGAGTCACATGGCTGAAGGGATGGGTCATGCCACCTGCCGTGGTGAGGGCCAAAGACATTAAGGCGACGGGTGAGTTGGCACCTGCAGAGACTGCGGTCGGACCAACAAACCCCGCGCCGCATTAAAACAAACTGCATAGTAGGTAAATCAACGGCTAGAAGCCGCTATGGTCCACGCATGTTTAAATCTCATATGACAGCGCAAAACATATAACATAACATGTGTATACAAGTTAAACGATGACAAGATGTGAGCCAGCTCACGGTACAAATCATGGTATAAATTATGTGTACAATATGTTTCCATACGCTATGTAGTTGGGGCATGTAGCCATGTATAGTACGTAAGTCATATTGGTAATAGATTATGTATATGGTTATACATTGGAAAAAAAAAAAAATTATGTGTATTGATAAAAGGGTGTGACAAATTGGTATCAGAGCCCAGCTTCAACACTGTGGCCTCAAGCAAAACATACTTCACTGTGCAGAAGCATACACCATGCATACATATGTAAGTTAATAATTACTTAACTGTTGTTCTGTCTATTTAGGGGTGAAATACAGACTTACAACAGCTAACAGTTAAGCCAGATAGGGGACGAAATGCAAGGACCCGGCAGTAACCCTCGGGAGAACCCAGAACTGTGGGTACAGTTGGGTGAGGAAACACGAAGTACCAACCTTGCAATCCTGGAAACTGTTCAGGAGTTGAAAAATGAGATGGCACGGTTGCGAGAAGACAATGCACGTTTGACAGTTGAACAAGAAAGGATTCTGAAGAGTTTGTCGGACAGGCAAAATCCACCTCTATCTAACCCCAGTGCGGAACAGCAGAGGATGACAGAAGAACAAAACTATCAGATGGAACCTGAAAATTCAGAAGGCAAAGAGGATCATTCTGACAATGTACCAGAGCAGCAGACTTCAAAACGTTAGAGAATGGAGCTGCAGGGGGAATTTCGAAAAATTAAACCCCCACATTTTGATGGCGAACAGGAAGAAGCAGTTGAAGCTTGGTTAATAAATATGAATAAATATTTTCAGTTGTACGAATATGATCATAATTTGAAGGCGAGATTAGCTATCTTCCAGTTACAAGGTAAGGCAACCTTGTGGTGGGAGGAAATCAAGATTATCAAGGGGGTAAGCGAACGGACCATTACCTGGGAGAAGTTTTAGAAATACTTCAAAGAAAGGTATCTGACTGAACGCTTCTACGATGAAAAGGCAAGAGAATTCCATGATTTAAGATTGGGACAGCAGACAATGGACGAGTTCATTAATCGCTTTACTTCTCTGCTACGTTATGTGCCTTATATCAAGGAGGAGAAAGCCAAGGTCCAAAGGTTTGTGAGCAGTTTACCTTCATATATAAGGGAGAGGATTGAGTTTGACAATCCTAGGACCATGGATGAGGCTATTCGTAAAGCAAGGATCTGTTACCAGCAGAATAAACAGAAAGGAGATACTTCAAACAAAAAGTGGAATGAAAGAAAGAGTAGTCGGATGGTTGGAAACAGCAAGGGAGGTCGCAGCAGTGGAAGTAAGGGAGCTGGTAAAGGATTAAATAGTAGATCTGTTGCAAAGAATGCGCCCCGATCTAGGCCAATGAGTGAGTCTAGAGTAAGTGAGCAGCCTATTAGACCAGAAGGTGAGGGGATGACCAGACCCGCAGTTCAATGCTGGGGCTGTGGAGGACCTCACTATGTTAAAAACTGCCCACAGCGAAAGGGGACAGACCAGATATCCCAAATTCATGAAGCATCGACCGTTGGGGACGTGGCACGCAGTGTACCCAGAATTAATGCAGCCTTGGAGGACTGCCAAGCGGAGTACCAGCCATCTATGGTTGAATTTGAAGGTAAAATTTCAAACCTTTCTATAGCTGTTCTTATTGATCCAGGAGCTACTTTAAGTTATGTTAGCCCAAAGATAGTAGAACAATGTAAATTGCAATCTGAAAAGTTCAGGAATCCGTGGCTGGTCCAATTAGCTACAGGAGCCAAGAGACGAGTCTTGGCCAAGGTAAATAATTGTTCTTTAACTATAGCAGGACAGCCAATAGTAGCAGATTTAAATGTACTACCGTTGGGTTCATATGATATCCTGATTGGGATGGATTGGCTGGAAAAACACTGGTCCTTAGTGAATTGCAAGACAAAAACCATCTACTATAAGGATGACGATGGAGAGCAGCAGGAGTTACAAGGAATCAAACATCCTGTACAGATTCGACCCATTACAGCATCTCAGTTAGCTAAATGCATCAAGAAGAAATGTCAAATCTATGCTATTCAGGTGGGTTACGCAAATCAGAAAGATAGAACTGCCATGCTGGGCAACATTCCGGTGGTACAAGAATTTGCAGATGTTTTTCCTGAGGAGGTACCAGGATTACCACCTAAAAGGGATGTGGACTTCACCATAGAATTGATTCTGGGAGCAGCACCCGTGTCACGGGCACCATACCGAATGAGCGTGCCAGAGCTAACAGAATTAAAAATGCAACTGCAGGAGCTGTTAGATAAAAATTACATCAGTCCCAGTGTATCACCTTGGGGAGCCCCAGTGTTATTCGTCAAAAAGAAAGATGGAACTTTCCGGATGTGTATTGATTATCGTCAGCTGAATAAGCTCACGATCAAAAATAAATATCCTTTGCCTCGGATCGACGAACTTTTTGATCAGGTGAAGGGAGCGACGGTATTCTCTAAGATCGATCTGCGATCTGGTTATCATCAGATCAGAATTAAAGAGGAGGATATCGCTAAGACAGCTTTCAGAACGCGGTATGGCCATTATGAATTCGTGGTGCTACCTTTTGGTCTGACCAATGCACCTGCTACCTTCATGTGTTTGATGAACAGTGTGTTTCACAGATTCTTAGACAAATTTGTGTTGATATTCATAGATGATATTCTGATTTATTCCCGATCAAGAAAGGAGCATGAGGAACACCTAAGATTGGTGTTGCAAACTTTGCGAGAACATCAATTGTATGCAAAGTTTAGTAAGTGTGATTTCTTCAAGGAGGAGATACAATACTTAGGCCATGTAATCACAAAGGAAGGAATTGCAGTAGACCCTGAGAAAATCAGAACTATAATGGAGTGGCCCATACCAAAGGACGTGGCAGATATTAGGTCCTTTATGGGGCTAGCGGGTTATTATAGAAGATTTGTTGAAGGCTTTTCTAGGGTAGCATACCCTATCACCTCCTTACAAAAGAAGGGAAAAGTATTTAAGTGGACCTCAGAATGTCAGAAGAGCTTTGAACAGCTCAAGCACTTACTTACCACCGCACCCATATTGAGTATAGCTGATCCTAATAAGGATTACGTGGTCTGCACTGACGCAAGTAAAGAAGGCGTGGGAGGAGTGTTGATGCAAGAAGGAAGAGTCATTGCATACGAATCAAGGAAGCTGAAGGAACATGAGCAGAAATACTCTGCTTACGACCTGGAGCTGGCAGCTGTTATCCATGCACTGAAAATGTGGCGACACTACCTTTTGGGAAGGAAGTTTCTGTTGTTAACAGACCACCACAGCTTAACAAACTATTTCAGTCAACCCACCTTGAATACGAGACAAGCTCGATGGGCTGATTTCTTAAGCGGGTTTGATTTTGAAATTAAGCATTTAAAAGGGAAGGAGAACCGGGTAGCTGATGCTTTGAGTCGAAAAGTACAATGCGTGTGCAAGATTTCGGTTAGTGAATGGCAGAGTACCCTACTTAAAAGGATAAAAACAGCAGCTGATCAAGATGCTGTTTACCAGCAAATTAAACAGCAAGTACAACAATTTTCTGGTAAGGAAACACAACAGGGGTATGAGCTGGATGATGCCGGAATGCTGTATTTTAACAAAAAGCTGTATGTACCCAATGAAGATAATCTTAAGAAGCTGATTCTGGATGAATTTCATATCAGCCATTATACCGGGCACCCGGGTTACCAGAAAATGGTTACCGCACTTCGGAAAGAATATTACTGGCCAAAAATGAAGAAGGAGGTAGCTGAGTACCTAGCGCGATGTCTAGAGTGTCAACAGATTAAGGCAGAACATTTGCATCCAGCAGGGTTGCTACAACCCTTACCCATTCCAGAATGGAAATGGGAGACTATCTCCATGGATTTTATAACCGGATTGCCTCGAATGAAGAAAAATAATGATTCCATTATGGTGGTAGTGGATAAGTTAAGTAAGGCAGCACACTTCATACCTGTGCAATCAATGTATAAGGCTGTGAAAATTGCTCATATTTTCATGCAAAATGTATTCAAATTGCATGGACTTCCGAAGGTAATTATCTCTGATCGTGATGTTAAGTTCACATCAACCTTTTGGAGGACATTGTTTGCTGAACTGGGAACACAGCTGAACTTTAGCACAGCTTATCATCCCCAAACAGATGGCCAAACGGAACGAGTGAATCAGGTTGTGGAGGACATGCTGAGAGCATGTGTTATGATGAAGCCAACCCAATGGGAGGAATATCTCCACCTGGTCGAATTCGCATATAACAATGGGTATCATTCCTCAACACAGTTGAGTCCTTTTGAGGTCATGTATGGGCGGAAGTGCCGCACACCCTCAAGTTGGGGTGGACCTGAGGATAGGTTACGAATTGGTCCTGAAATGCTCAAAGAAATGGAAGATACGGTAAAGAAAGTGCGTACCAACTTAAAAGCCGCTCAGGACAGACAGAAAAGTTTTGCTGATCGAAAGAGAAGGTTCAAAGAATTTCAAGTTGGGGACCATGTGTTTGTAAGAATTCAACCTAGAAGGAGTACCTTACAGTGGAGCGGATGTGCCAAGCTAGCACCTCGCTATTTTGGACCCTTTCAAGTCTTGGCAAGAGTGGGGCCAGTAGCTTATCAACTCGCTCTACCAAGCCATATTAAGATCCACAATGTTTTTCACGTATCCGTATTAAAACAATACGTTTACGATCCTAAACATGTGATTCAATGGCAGAATGTTCGGGTAAGAACTAATCTGATCATGTCAGGTAAGCTTTGTTCTTAAACAAGAAATAACTAAATCTGTTGCTGATTGCAGGTCGAGCCGGAAGGCGAGGTTCTGGTCGAACCACTGACCATTCTCGACCGGAGAGAAGTGCAGCTGCGGAAACGGGTTATTTCCCAAGCTAAGGTACAATGGCAGCATTATGGGCCTGAAGAGGCCACTTGGGAGGATGAGGAACTCCTTAGAGAAGCTTACCCGAATTTGTTTAAGGGAGACAGACATCGGGACGATGTCCAATCTCAGGAGGGGGAGATGTGATAACCCCAGACTATGTAAATGTGAAAATCTACTGTGGTAAAAGACAGTAAAACAGTTGTTGTTATGTTTTTAAAAGAACAAAACTGTGACAAACTATTTTATTAAAGTAATTTAAATATTTTCTTGAAATGCTGGCAGCCTCTAGGAGGTGGATTTAAAAGAAAGTGATCAGTTATAATAACTGATGGGAACTACCTCCCAAAAACAGGAAAAGTCCTGGCTGTAGGGGGAAGCTCTGTGCTGTGTGGACAGGCAGAGGAGACCTTTTCCAAGAAGAGGAAAAAGGGAAAAAGACAAGGAAAAAGACTGGTTAAGTCTGGTTAGGACCAGATAACCAAGCACAGAGTGCAAAAAAAAATCTTGCTGAGGGCTTGAGGTCTGCAAGATGGCTCGGGGGGAGACTTCCGTCTGAGAGATGGATCTCATGGCTGGGTGGAAGAGCTTAAACAAAGAACAGGTGACCTGCTTGAGAAACTATTCCTGACTCGGGTGAATCAGGTATGGTTTCAAGTACTGAGTCCCTGATTGAATATAAATATACAGTGGAACTTATAGCAAGTAAATATGGATTATATTTCATTTTCCTAGATGCTGTTAATGTATATACAGTGAATTTACAGGTAGTAAATAAAGGATTATGTATCATAAATCTAGACACTGTTATTAGATACAGCGCACCTACAGTAGGGTTTCATTACCCTAAACACTGTTACAAATTGCTTAAACGACTGCACAGGGTAGTTTTAAGCAAAAGGGCAGCCTATAACTCGAGAGGCATAGTCAGAGAAACTAGCCGTGTACTGGTCACAGAATGAGAAGGGCAGTGGCCCAAGTAAACTGACTAGTGAATAGTAAACCTGATAAATCAACCTCGTCCGAGAGACGGAGGCGCTGTGTAGTGTCGGAACAACGATAATGGACTGAACAAGTGCGGAGTTCTTTAGAATAAACAAAACAGATATTAAACATGATTGACAGAACGAGTATGGAACGCTCGAGCCTGAGCAACGAGCGCCGACTATGGTCGGTATTACTCGTCAACGAAAAAGGAAATAACCTCAAGCAATCATAGTATTGATTGTTAGCATGAATAGAAAAACAAATAGGTTATTCCGGATTGGAAGATTAATGTAAATACTGGGTAAATATAGAATCAGAACTACATTTCATTCCTGTACCTTAGTAATATTAAACTGCAGATGTTTAATAATGCACAAGTAAAGAAAAACAGAATCGAAAACCCATTACAGAAAACTCTGTATATAATGCTTAAGAGGAGCAGCTCTGTATACACTTATATTTACGGCATTGTATAAAGGAAACAGATGCATGATACGTATGTTCTATTTAACCGAGGCATCTGGCCTGAGTCTAACAAGACGAGGACAAGCATAACAACCCCAGATGGATGCCTCGAAACGGTAAACAAACCCTAAGCAAATTCATGAATCTGTTACCATTAAGTTGAGCGGAACCGTGGTAAATAAACAAACCATCAATCACTGTTTTGAGAAATTATAAACACACAGAGTATATTCATGGAGTGCGTGAATCATTTGTTACCCTGAAAACATAGGCAATGTAACAGTCTCGCAATTATACAACAAAATATAGCACCCAGGTGGTGAAATAATGCAAAAAGTAACCACTGTGCATTCATTAATACAAAGAACCTCCAATCAGAGTATAAATCCGACAGACCAGGTCTGTGCTTACGGCCGGACCCAATGTCTTGTAATATATATCAGAAAATATCAAAACCAAAGTTACGCATGCCACAAGGGCAGTATTATAAACTAATGAAACCGTAAGTGCGTGCTGTAGCACTCCACCATGAATAAAACTTAACAGTGTGGGTCACAGAACTCAACCAGACATTAAGAGGTACCGAATGCCACCGTGAGGGTTCTCTGTGGAGAAATACCTCGGCTTCGAAGCAAGGAAAACCTCGCTCGAACAGTGGTCTGCAATCAAGCCATAACAGAATCTGTTCAAAATCATGGACTTTGAACCCTCATTTGCAGAGCAAGACATGTTGAGGGTTGAGGACTTACCGTGTCTGCCAAGGAGGGTCAAACCTTCGAGCTTAGCCACCATGGCTCTGGCTGAGAGGGTTGCATAACCCAGTTGCACGCCCTGACCACAAAATAGAACAACATCATAAGAATTCATCACATTTGACCGAGAACCGTAATGATTTCTGTAAACCTCAAATAACAAGGGTCAATACCTGTAAGGGCGTGTTGATGTGCACTGTGCAGCCTTCGGAGAAGAGGAAGGAGGCAGACAAAACGCCGGTGATATCGAACCAGGAAAGAAACACAGAAGCAGAGCTGGAAGAGCCGAGAAACAAATGAACCCTGAGTTGACCAAAAAGAATTTTATATGATGGCTTAAACCCTCGGAAGCTTTCCAACCCTCTGATCCAAGCGAGCCATCGTGACCGTCCATCCAAGGTGGGAATGTATAGCGGGAACGCCGAGAAAGCTGTGACCGAGGAGTCACATGGCTAAAGGGATGGGTCATGCCACCTGCCGTGGTGAGGGCCAAAGACATTAAGGCGACGGGTGAGTTGGCACCTGCAGAGAATGTGGTCGGACCAACAAACCCCGCGCCGCATTAAAACAAACTGCATAGTAGGTAAATCAACGGCTGGAAGCCGCTATGGTCCACGCATGTTTAAATCTCATATGACAGCGCAAAACATATAACATAACATGTGTATACAAGTTAAACGATGACAAGATGTGAGCCAGCTCACGGTACAAATCATGGTATAAATTATGTGTACAATATGTTTCCATACGCTATGTAGTTGGGGCATGTAGCCATGTATAGTACGTAAGTCATATTGGTAATAGATTATGTATATGGTTATACATTGGAAATTTTTTTTTTTTATGTGTATTGATAAAAGGGTGTGACTTAAATCCTTAAAACCTTTGAAACCGCCACCAAATCACCGTCAGTAAATTTCCTCCTCGCCAGTATCTGCCAAATTATATTGGAGGTGAGAGTAGAGAAAGCGTTGCTCACGTCCACGTCCAGCACTCCGCTCTCACTCTCCTCCCAAATTGAACGGATCATCGTAGACACCTCTTTCTCTCTCACACTCCTGAAGGACTCGATTCTTTTGGCGGTGAGCAGTTCTAACATGAATATTTTTCTCAGTTGCCGCCAGTGATCTCCTTACGGAACGAAGATCATATCCTTATAATCGAAAAATATGTATTTTCCAGCAGATGTCGCAGGTTGGCTGGCAAACGTCAGATCATGGGTTTTAAGAAAGCATATGGCCATCTCAGAAGAAGGAATAACGACAGTAGGGACAAAGAAAAAGATATTCCTAGATTTAATTCTTCAAAATCTTGTACACGGTAGTGTACAAATTTTTACAATTAATTAATTATATATATATATATATATATATATATAATATATTTTTATTAAAATAGTATTAATAAAATTAAATATGACTAATAATTTTTATAAAATTTTATTATAAAATTATTTTATTTATTCGAATTCAAGTTTTTATTGTTAAATTATTTTATTTATTCAAATTCATGTTTTTGTGATCTATTTTTTGAAAGAAAAAGAAATCTTTTCTGTAGAAATCACATCAAAATATCAAGATCGTGTCAAGATCTCATTATGTGATTTCTACTAAAAGATTTTTCATTATTTTATTTATATTTAATATGATTTATTAGTTTGCAGTTCCAAATAAATAAATAAATAATTTCTATGTATTGTTGTTGTTATTTTATTTTGTACATTTTCAAATTAAAGTTTAAAATAATTTGTATAGAAAATTAAAATTTAATATAATATATTTAGGTGACTAGGAATAAGTTATAGTTTATGGGTGCAATTTAATTGAAAATCATTGTGTTATGAATTATTGTGTAAATCATGAGATTAAATGTTCAAATTCCTCGTGGGTCAAGCAAACAAAAATAAATAAATTTGGAAACATGTTATATAATTGAATTCCGAGATGCGGTGACAATCAAGGCAAGGGGACATGTTGACGTCATCCCACTTGGCCAAAGGACTGGGGATGTGGAAGTATGCCCCCGTGAGTTATGGATCTGATACCAAGCATGTTGACCATCAATCTTGCAAGCCACACCATGGTTGTAATGAATTCGTAAATGTGTTGGTTACCATTCCACCTATGTGTTAGTTGAGTTCCCACTCATATGTTTCTAATGCAAGAAAGGGCTTCACATATGGCTCTAAGCCCACATCCACATTTCAAGTTTGTTTTTTAGGTAAGTAGTAAGAAGAGGCACATGAGTTTGGAGCATGTATGGATTGAGACAAGCTCCACATGGTGCTATATACAACTATTCCCTAAAATGAGTTCAACATCCAAAAAGCTTTTTTCTAATCTAGGCATTCATCAATTTAGGGGAGTTGGTTCACTCTCTACTCAGAGAAAATGCACTTGTAATCTTGGTATTCTATGTAGAATTTCCATTAGCCCAAATTTCTTTTTCTCGTGCAAGTTGGTTAGCTCATCGTTCTCTCTGGTGCTCAGGCTTTCCTCCATTCCTTTCTTTCCCCCTTTTTCCTAATTGTTTCCATCAAAAAGCACCCCCTTAGTTTTCATTCGACTTCGTCATCTTGCTTGCCCCCCTCCCCACCCCACTTTTCCTATCATCTGGCTCCCATACTCCTTTGTTATGCTTCCTCTTCTTCTTTCCCTCATCCTGTGCCATCATATTACATGTTCATCTTTCAAAGTAGGTCAACACATGCTCCTGCCTTGGGTTATTTTGGTTTATTTCTTCTCTGGGTATACCCTTTATCTCACCCCCCTCCTTTTTGCTTACACAACCTACGTATCTCATTCAAGGTCTCATTTGTTGTGGTGATTCTTTGTCTTATGTTTAACTTACGTGACACTCATCCTAGTTCAATGAATCCTTGTGTTTGTTATAATCTTTGCTTGAGCCTTACCTATTTTTTGACCCTTCATCCATGCCTCGTAAATGAGTGCAAGTTCATAGGGGTGCCACCTATTACCAAGAGCGGTCCCACAGGGGTAGTGCACACATGCATCATCAACTAGAGGATGGCACCACTCACATTCATGACCTCATGTCAGGACTCATTCAGGAAGAGCTTAACCATGTTGGGGAAGAATCTTCCACTCATAGACTTCTCATCTCATCTACTAAGGTAAGGCATATGAGAAGTAATTTAATTAGTATATGCACACAGTTGATATTTACTTGCACATGAAATTTCTATTGGGGCTCACTCTCTTGGACTGGCATGAGCATCACCCAGATATTCTCCATTCCCTTGAACTTTTGCATCGACATATAAAGGACTTAGATCGAAGGATGGAGCATATTGAACAACATCTCAACATTCCCCCCAGGGGGTGATACCTTCATAGACAACAAAGAGCCAATCCAGGTCACTGTCACAGACTCAGACCCTTCTCCATAGGTTCTATCATGTCTATACTTTTATAAACCCTTTATTATTATTGGTTTTCTACACTCTCGCTTAGGCCAGATACTCAATTTTTGTACACTCAATTTTGTATCTCCCAATACTTAGTTAACTCTCACCTCTCTACAGATAATTGATTTTTAGATTTGGTTTGGACTCCCTAATAAAAGACTAACTTAAATTGTATATTATAATCTCCAATTTTAAAAACAATACAACTCACCTTAAAAACAAAAGTTATATAATTGAATTATTATTAATTTTTCTAATAAATATATACGATTATAAAGTCCAAAAATAATATAAATAAATACTCATAAATTTTATTATTAAAATTATTAATTAATTGAAATGTATAAATTTTTCATATATACACATTAAAATTTACAAAATATTAAAAAATAACCTAAGTGAATATTTACAAATATCTCAACACAAGTAAAAAAAGAATACTAAATAATTTTATGAATTGAAAAATATTAAATAATTATAACTAAATAGAACATCATTTGCGTCTCAATTATCAACCAATGTGGGTTTCAGGTAACTCCTACATGTTTTTAACGATTTTACTAAGTCAATGTCTTAAATGTGCAATAAAAGTTTTAAATGGTTATTTTTTCATGAGTTTAAATAAAGCGTATTCAATTTTAACTTTTAAATTTAAATGTAAATATTAACCGATGGGGTGGGAAATGTAAATATTCCCCGTGAAATTTGATTGGGGTGGTATGGGAAATAATCCCCATCACCCGAGCAGCAATTAGAATGGAAACTATTAAATGTGAGGTATCATGGCCACCTCGATGTGAGAATTTACATACGATATATATCAATTTCTGTAAACCTTTTTGGGATGATAAAACGTCTTTTAGAAAGACATGAAAGTTCGGGTGGCGTAAAACAAATTCTGATAAGAATGTGGGAATCCCTGTTCTGTTAGAGGTTCAAGTGTGGGGAGAACTTGGTTCGCCTGCATTCCTTTAATGTTCGGGGCTTGCAGTCGTATGTGTGGTCAACCAATTAGCCAATTGGTACTTCATGCGAGCAAAGCCGCGACTCAACTCCATCATGGTAACTCTTAATCCCGTTAGGACTTCTTGTTCTGCGATTAGATGATGGCTTAAAGTATGGTTTGTTCTATGGACTTCAATTCCTAGTGATATGAATATTATCTGGTTAAGTCTGTGGATTCCTTGTTGGTATGGTGTTTTGAAAGGTGTTACTAGGCTAAGTCTTGAATCTAGGAGAGAGAATCTTACTAGTTCCATTGATTGCATTTGACTTTTTGTAAGTTCCCAAATCGCTAAATAATCAACACATCTAGAATATTTTAGTGTTCTAAATGAAACATTGACAAGCCAAGCATAGAACACAAGGGATCTAAAAGAAATGCAGCCCTTTATTTATATTATTAGCTGAAAATAACACATGCCCATATAATAAGATTGGAACTCCTACAAATGGCATGCACGACTGCTTAATAATGACAAATCTAAACACTGAAGCACAATTTTGGACCTTGAATGGATCCACCAGACAATTACACCCACGGGGTTTTCGTCCCTGGGATCAAAACTAGAACTGACCTCTTCCAAGTTCTCAAATAAAACAAAAATAGATAGATAGACTCAGGATGCCCCCAATGCTTAGCTCTTATCCCCTTTTAAAGGCTGGATGGACTCTCTAGAAGCCTTATTTTATTGTTTTCCTTGAAAAACGAAGGTAAATACCATGGGCTGATACCATAGGCAAACACAATGGTAAATACCATGGGAAGATTTTGTCCACTTTGACCATATCAAGAAAAGAGAATATTACAAATCCTCCCGCCCAAAAATTGCTTGCCCTCAAGCAATCCACTTCTATCCACAAAAAAAGCCTTTCGACATTGATATCGGGATCCCATACAACCCCATGTGCTATTCCGTCCTTCCATTTTAAATGATCCTGAATGGATCCTTTGATACCTAGATCCCAAACAATCCTTTGGCCAATCACTCCTTTGATAGATTCACCTGGATCCCAAGAAAAATTTTGCCCAATCCTTCCCCTAATAGATTCTCCTAGATCCCAATGCCATTTAAGTCCTGGGACCTATGGGTTATGATACCATGTCAGCCCTCCATCATTACTCTTGCGTAAGGGCCCAAGCTGCAATATTCCCTTGGCTAAGAGTATCCTCCTATGAATCATCCCATCAATAGAGTTCCAACTCATAATCTCTCACCAATCCATGCCATGGGAAAGATGAATACCTGCACATGGAACAAATCTATGTTGAAGTTGCTTGATGCCCCACTCATGTTGCTCCACCCAGTCACTTAACATGATCCATTCGGGGAACTTTTTCCTACTTTCCCCAGTGTATAAAGGTGGGTTGGTAGTGTTGCAAGCCTTATCTATGTACACTTGTAGAGAAATGCTCTGGAACTCCCAACTGTACTCCTCTTTTTGCCTTGTGAGGGACTTGAGTCATTCCTCAACACTGGATAGCTTGGTCGCTGACTCGACACATACCTCTATGAACTCCTCAATTTTCCTATTCTCCTATAAGATAGAGTCTCGAACTGTCCATACTCTCTGATTCAACATCATAATATTTGTCTTGAAATACATGATCTTTTCGTGAAAGTCCTATATTGGTGTCGCGCTGAATGTCTCTATATCTGTCTGCACCGAATGCCCCATGACCACAACTTCAACATGAACCTCTGACCAACTCTTTGGGAATGGCTCATCCTGCACATTATATCTGTCATGCTCCTCCTCATGATTATGCTCATCATGCTGATTCACTACTGTTGGCTCCTCACTCAAGTTTTCATGGTCTTCCACATCTGTGAAGACAATATGTTGTTCATCTTCGCCCGTTGTCAAACATGGATACATCATTGGACTCTTATTTACACTTGTTTTCTCATATTCTTCTTGGATGGACCCAGTTCTACGAGAGTCTACCACATCATTAGGAAGAATTACCTACTTCCTTTCCCCATGTATTTTGTTAAGCTCACTGATTATTATCGGCTTGTTCTGCAAATCTCTTTGAATAACATTGTGTTGTTGCTCACCATATGTACTTTACTGCTCAGATTCTTCAGATGAATCTTCATGATCTGAAGGAATCTCCTTTTGTTTTATCATTGTTGCCTTCTTCCTTTCACTTGGACATGAATGGTTAAGTGCCCAAGGTCCCTTGCAAATTAAGCATGGTCCTCTCCTTCCTAGTTCATTCTTGTTATAGGTTTTATTTTCTTTGTTCTTGCTTCCTCCATCTTTTCTCTTAAGCTCCTTCCTAGTCAACACTCTTCTGAGCAATTTTATGTTTTGCTTGACCAACTTCTCGACTAGATCATAGGCAATTGGTGATCCCTGTGGTTCCTTCCTCCAAATGGTCAACAATTTGGATCTTAGTATCTTGCAGATGTGAGCATCGCCTTCTAAGAATAGAGACACAATCTTTTGCATGATTGTTTTGACATGGTCTGAATGAGCTGATGTAATACTAGTGTAAAAGTTTTGGAGCAACTAAAAGATTAACTCATCACATTCTAGATTCAACATGAATGTGCCAAAGCTAAATTATGCCATGAGTTTTAAAATTTTGCACTGCTTCTGAAAGGTAGGAAGCATGATGTTATTCAATCCCTAAAGGGCTTCTACTATCATCTGCAATATATCTCTCATGAGATCATTGTTATAGGGCAGTAGTGGCGATGTTAGAGCTATGACCCTGCTGAGACAAGAAGCAACTGTGAGCCTGACCTCTTCACAAGGGTGTTCCCAAAGTTTGGGTTGTATCAATGCAAGCATGGATGGCTTGAGAGCCCAACTGAGTTTCTTCCATTCTGGTTGCCCCACCTTAGACAAACATATGTCTAATTCCTCCAACTTATGAAGATCTATGTCTGACTTTGTTTTTTGCAATTCAGATCCAAGTGCGAAGAGCTTAGCCCCTCTTCCCTGTCCTTCATTCGCTTCCCATGGGTGCTTCTTCTGCAAAATAGCATAGACTCTTTTTGAGAATGGTCTACTGCTTTGACCATCATTTTGGTCTAAGGAGACATTGCTGCATAAAGGACCATTTATTCCCACTAGTTCATCAAGAAGTTTCTGGGTGTTTTCCAAGGTCTCTTCAAAACGACCCATCTTCTCTTATACCACAATAGAAGAATATGAATTCTTCAAACATCTAATTAAAATAAGAAAACCCCTTCTTCTCTTTTTTTTTTTTTTTAAGTCTTCCGATCATTCAAGTCACATACCCTTTTTGACTTTTATAATTTCAAGAACCTTTTTAACTTGACTCAAACTTTGATTCACACTTTAATCCTCAGCAGGTCGACTCATTCAATAATTAGAAGCTTGTTAATGCAAGAATATACAAGAACCAGCTAGGACTGCTTCTCTGCTGAATATGAAAAGACACCACTAGAACCTTTCTTCTAGCTCGGATCCTCAAAATTTCTTGGCACAATAACTCGAAGAAGGAATTGTATATCCTGAGTTTGTTATAAGTTCCCAGTAAAGACCTTTTGTCAAACAGTTTGCTGACCATACTGTTGTGAGTGAATTTCTTTCATATAATACAAATACACTGCCCAAAATTCAATGAACTCCATTTAGGTGGTTACAAGTGACCATAATCAGCTACAGGAGGTACATCAGCCACTCGTCCTCAAGGGTATACTTAGCCATATGGATTGAATATGACCCCTTATGAATATTGTTATGGTTTTCCAAACGCTGCTTCTGCATGCTCCCTTGAAGATTTAATGTGTGGAGGCAATATATGTTTGCCCCAATGCACAAAACACGTCCAACATAGAGAGAAAACCCGCACCCAATAATAGAAATCATGTTCGGCTGAGAATGAAGGAGGATTTGGTCCCAAATACACATTGAATTCGACCAGAGTAGGGAATGAGGAATCTGACCCCTTTTTTTAGCGAAGCTTTAGGTAAACTTATCTTACAACATATTCATCAACATTTGAACTCAGAGTGAAATTATCATCATCATTCAACCAAGTATCTCAGAAATGAATAGGTAACAGCTTGTCCCAAGTATTAACCACGCCAATCACAACTTACACTAGAATTGAAACAAATGCAACTTTATGTGACTGTCATGAGTCTATAACGTCATTCAACATGTACCTGAATTGCATTGATCCAATAGTGAAGAGAAAGTACAAACGCATCATCATCAACTATAGAGTATAAGAGCAGATTCCAATCGTCTTACAGCAGTGACATTCTGGGGACCAGTGAACATCAATGTAACTTGGCCCAAGGATTTGACTTTATATCTGGAACTAAAGGTGAATATATCAGCTGGTTTCCTTTCTTCAGCTCAAAATGGAAGAGAATTCAGCCCCTTTCTGTGAAATTTGCACCACGATCTCAATGCAAAACCGACTCCCTAAATCACTTGGGAATTGTTCTTCTATTAACTAACTGCTTCAGGACTTTTACTTAATAACTATTTGACCTGAATTGTGAAAGAGATGAGCTCGGCTTCCTTGTCAAAATATTTCATCCTCTGTTTCTACAACACGTTATACCACATAATTGATGGCACTTATAGTCCAAGCAGACTTAATAGGACTTGAAGAAGAAATTTCGACCTCCCTTGGGATTGAACTCGGCCCTTAATAATTGATCATAAAACCGTGCTCAAAGAAAACCCACAAATGTGCAATTCATCCCTTCTTCAAGCTTCAGATCTAATGCTCCTCCCGCCCTCTGCTATCCAATAAATGGATCTGTGACGGTGATGTGCTCTCAGCAGGATTCCAGACCTTGTTGTATGGCTCCCTTGCACTGCGAATACGTGGAGCGACCCAATGTGTTGCCGCCAACAGCCACCCGGTCTTGCAAGTTCTTGATCTGTTGAATTCACTTCACAACATGATTTTTCAATATTGCAGTCTCCCTAATCAACGATTTCTTTCAATTGACATCTTATAATGATGTAGCGGCCTTCTAAGGAGCGCTTCCTCTCCTGATCTATCAATGCCTCTTGGTATTGAGATCCGCTCCCTTGAATTTCGACTCTGCACTGTGCTGCAGTTAGGATCAACAATACCACAGATATATCTACTGTCCTCCTTCGGCGCTAGTGGATCCCTTGACTGCGATAAACTATGACAATCATTCTCTGAGTCTCGGGGTTGAAGTTCAGTATTCGGGACCTTTAGCCGATATAATCTACACCAATCAACCTGCGGAGAAGCTCTAAAAACCAATACCCTCAAACGGAAACAATATTAGATGAGTGAAACCCTTGACATATATCGATCGGAAGAGACCAATTAGGGTGTTATAAAATACCATCGAAGATGGAAATTATGGCTAGGGTGAGAATAAATCCCACCAAAGTTCTTTGCATAAAACCCTCGAAGATGGAAATTCTGGCTAGGGTGAGAATAAATCCCACCAAAGTTCCTTGCATAAAACCCTCAGGCTAGCAAGATGCACAACTATGATACCACTGTAAGATCCCAAATCCCTAAATAATCAACACATCTAGAATATTTTAGTGTTCTAAATGAAAAATTGACAAGCCAAGCATAGAACACAAGGGATTTAAAAGAATTGCAACCCTTTATTTATATTATTAGCTGAAAATAACACATGCCCATACAATAATATTGGAACTCCTGCAAATGGCATGCACGATTGTTCCATAATGACAAATTTAAACACTGAATCACAATCGTGGACCCTGAATGGATCCACCAGAGCATTACACCCATGGGGTTTTTGTCCCTGGGATCAAAACTAGAATTGGCCTCTGCCAAGTTCTCAAATAAAACAAAAATAGATAGATAGACTCCAGATGCCCACAATTCTTAGCTCTTATCCCCTTTTAAAGGCTGGATGGACTCTTTAGAAGCCTTTTTTATTGTTTTCCTTGAAAAATGAAGGTAAATACCATGGGCAAACACCACGGTAAATACCATGGGAAGGTTCTTTCCACTTTGACCATATCAAGAAAAAAATATATTACACTTTTCCTAAAGCTAGTCATGTGGCTATCCTGTCTATAGTTTTGTTGTTACCAAACTCTATAGGTCTAATATTCTTTCTTAGCCCATAAATTTGTCTTCCCGTTGGTGTTTTATCTATAATGACAATAATTATAATTGGTGTGTTCTGTGGACTCTCAGCTGGAATGAAGGTACTTGGATTATAATTGAGTTATTTTATGGACTAATGAAAAGGTTCCTCCCTGCTCTAGTTGAACCTAAGGTGTCTATTAGGAGTATTGTGGGGTGGCTCTTCTTCATCTGGGATATTAGTATGTTGAGTTCCTCTTCAACTGCCTCGTAGAAAAACAGGGCGTGGGTTTTCTTCTACATAGTGAATTCTTATTCCTGTTTCCTTTCCATTTGGTTACTTGGGCTATTCCACGAGGAAAATTCTGAGCGAGTATGCTCCCACTATGGTCCCGGTGGTAAATCGTCTTCTTCTCTGAGCCCAGAGTCATGATAGGTGTCTCCAATTTTATCTTTTATTTGAATGGGGTAATGTTTTTAATGAGATTGATCCCTGCCAACTTGCCACTATGTAGAGGTAGTGAATGAGGAGCCGAAGAGGTGGATGGGGTGGTTGAGGTTCTCAAAGAAGGAATCATGACCATATGCAAGCCCAAGAGGCCACGTATTCAAACTTCCCTAAAGAGAGCTACAATGAAATGAAAAAATTAGAAGCCATGGCTACTAGAGACATCCACGCTATGTATGAATCAGTACTTCTAGAGGAATTTGGACAATTAACCTTAGACCTCGGCCACATCAAGGGTTATAGGAAGCAGTACCTGTAGACACTCTTTTTTTATTGGAAAATAAAAACAGTGATGGGGAGAATTCGTATGGAGAGACAAGCTGACTAGTATAGTATCTTTGTACACTTGGTTGATGTTACACGAGAGCGAAAAAATAAGCACTTGTAGATAGCGAGAATGGAATTTGTGGGAGTTTTACAATAAATAATAAGGGACATCACTACTTTTTCATGGTAGTTGACAAGTTTAGTAAAATGTGTGCTTTGATTCCCTATAAAACAACCATTAGTGGGAAAGAAACAACAAACTTGTTCTTGGGACAATTCCGGGTACACTTTAAGATACTAAGGACAATCATTTCAAATAGGGACATAAGATTTGTTAGTGCATTTTGGACCACATTGTGGAAGTATATGTAAATGAAGTTGAATAGGTCTACAAGATTCCATCCTCAAGCATATGAGTAGACCAAAGTAGTGATCAGGACTTTGGTGCAACCATTATGGGAATTTTGAGGTCAAAGATGGGCCTCAAAACAAAAAAATGTAGTAAAAATTTATCTTTAAAAGAATCAATAGGATTCAACATGATAATGTCATCCCTATGTGAGAATATTTTGGAGGGAAAAGAAGGAAACTACTTTTTTTAATTGTATTTGGTGTTTATCATTGCAGGATTATTCAAATGTTAAGAACAGTAACTCGTTGGATGTGGAATTAAATTTCACACCCAACGAGTACCTACTCGTCATACTTCACAGTAGATCTAGATCAAAAAAAAAAAAAAAATACATGAAAAAAACACGTTGAACACACTTTTTCATGTATTTACAAATTTTTTCAAATTGAAAATTCATTAAAAAAACATGTTGCACATGCTTTTTTCATATATTTTTAATTTTTTTCAAATTGAAAATACATTAAACAAGCATGTTTAACACACTTTTTTCATGTATTTTCAAAAATTTTGACGTGGTTCTACTCTGAAGTATGCAAAGTGGGTATGCATTGGGTATGGAATTTAATTTTGTATCTAATGGGTGTCTACACTTGACATTTGAGTAAGCCTACGATGAGATAAGATGAAAACATAATAAAAAAAATAGTTTGCTTTTTTCTTTCTTTAAAAACTCATAACACTTATTTTATTATTTTCCTTAGGAGGCCCATTTTAGACCTCAAAATTACCCTAATGTTTTGAGGGTTTACAATTAAAGAATCTGAAGAAATGAGATGAAAATATGGTATATATATATATATATATATATATATATATATATATATATAATATTGTTATAGTAGAGAAACCTACTAGTAAGTTGCCATTTGAAACTTGTTTTCGATATTTTCCACCTTCACCTTTGTATATTGCATATGGGTACGAGAGATTCCTTGAAGGTCGAAAAATTTGTAGAAAGAATCAGAAAAATCCATATACAAGTACAAGAGACATTACATAAGTCATAGGAAAAATACAAGGCCAGACATGACTAACATAGAACAGAGAATTCATTCAAGGTGCAAGAGAATATGGTTACATTTGAACAAGGAAAGGCTATAGGGTCATGGTAAGAAAATCAAGTCCCTACTATATAGTTCTTTTTGAGATACTATAAAAGGTGAGAGACAATGCCTATAGACTCATTCTACCCCCATATATACGTGTTTACTTAGTTTTGAATATAGATAATTTGAAAATCTATGAGTCATCCATGCTCAATTAGGAAGAGGAATAGGTCATACCTTCTATAGAGGATTTGACAGCAGATGCTCAAACACAATTGATAAAAGTTATAGTTTTTTAAAAGGGTCCCATAACTATAAGACAGGGGCAACATGATCTTTAATAGAATGGGTTGAAAGAACAACTTTTAGGAAAGGCTAAATGGTACACCTTAGAGAAGGTAGAGGAAAAATTTACTTACCTCATTCAATAGAAGCTCTTAGGGACCAAATGCCTCCCAAAATAGAGAGGTGTGATCCATATTAGATCATTATAGATTTTTTCTCCATTTATCTCAATGCTTTCAAAGTGGAAAAAGTGGAGAAGTTAACTAATAGGACCATTTTTACCGACGAGACCCAATTTCAAAAATTGGGGTCTGAAACCTTGAGAGAGAATTTGAGGCATCAAATAAAGATTTTTTTGGAAATTATACAAAATTGCTACATTATTGCAATACTTTATATCTCCCTTATTCTATACGTAGAGACCATTCCAACGACGCAATAATTCATTCAAAGAGAGTATGTATGCAAAAGTTATGCCACTTAGAAGTTGACTATCGAGCTGTGTTATAACCGAGCCACTCGGAGGAAGAGGGATTCCATTCTTTTCAAGTGCATTAGTTCCATAGATGAGAAGAGTAGCCAAGAAGGATAGAGAGAGAGAGCACACAAAGAGAATTTGTGCACCGTAATAGTCCATGGTCTACAATCATTATTTCTATGTGCTTGCAACCATTTTCTCTTCATAGAAAAAGAGAAAAGTGGCCTCACTTCCAACTGGATTTTCTCTTAAAACGGTTTCCAATGTTAAATTTTGTGTCAAATCATAATTTTTAAGTTTTACTTTATTGTTCTTTATTTTCTACATAATTATAATTTATATGCATACACAATAAACAATCATTTATAAATCCAGAGATCTAAAAAAAATAAATCATTATAGTGAAAATTTACAAATTTTTAAATATAATTTATGAGATATTATAATAAACTATGAGTTAAAATATCCATAATAATTTATATATCAAAATCTATATCATCAAACAAAAATACCCTTTATTTTTTTCATGCAAAATACCTATTAACCATGTACAACAATATACACATTTTTGTTCCCATATTAAATTTTTTCCCTTATCGAAACCACTATCTTCAATGTTTTACATATCAACATCAACGTTTACCACGAGTTACTTAGAACAAACTCTGAAGAGTAAAAGTCTTGTCGATAAATAAATTGTGCGGATCGACTGTTAAGTCGGAACAAATCTTCCGTAAGTGTGAAGGTCAAAAGATCAAAGTGATAAAAAGATTGAACAAAATTTAATTTTTCAAAACCTGGTTCACTTCTACTATTTGTATATATATTGTTTATTTATTTTTTATTTTTTACAAGGTGGGAAAACTTATTATAATTTAGTTGTCAAACTAGTAGCGAGGATAACTATTTCTGATGTTATCTACGAATGCAGGGTGACTAATCACCCTTATTCAATTATTTTTGGATGTTATAGGGTGACTCATCACTCTTATTCAAGGAAAACCACGTCCCCTGGAATAACTTGTTGGTGGTCCCTAAAGGGGCAAACTTTCACTCTTCACCGATATTCGATGCTATCTAAGAATGAAGGATGACTCATCACCCTTATTCAAGGAAAACCAGGTCACCTAGAATAACTTGTTCACCGTTATTCGAGGAAAACCACGTCACCTAGAATAACTTGTTAGTGGTCCATAAAGGGACATACTTTCACTCCTTCCAAATACCTCTAAATTTTGGGTCCTTGCATCCAAAGAAGACAAGCTTTTAGCCAAGCAAAAACAATTTTAAGGCATACTCCCAACCCAATATATAAAACACTTATAAAAATATAAAAGATTTTTTTTAATTTTATATTTATTTAATATATTTTTATTAAAATAATTTCAATGGTTTTATACTAACCAATAAACTTAATCATTTTTATATAATTTCATTATTAATTTATTTGTATATAATCTTATTATTAATTTATTTTATTTATAGTTAACACTTTAATACAATTTACTTATTTGTAGTATGGAAATTACTGTTTAAAAAAGAATAAAAAAAAATCTATGTAATGTTGTTACTAGTTTGTAGTAAGAAAATTACTTGAAAAAAAAATAAAAATAAAAACAAATAATTTCTATATAATGTTGTTCTTAGTTTATTTGGTAATTTTCAAATGAAACTTTTAAATAATTTGTGATGCAATTTCTTATGTGAATTTGTTTTTGTTTATTTTGTATTTCTTTTATTTAAAATATGAGATATTATAAATATTGTATGGAATTTTTTTATTAATTTATATAGAAAATTAAAATTAAAAATAAATATAATTAAAAAATAAGTTGTATAATTTATTTATTTTTAATTTAATAATTAAATCAATAAATATTTAAAATATTTTTATTAATTAATTTGATATATATATATATATATATATATATATATATATATATTAACACATCTCAAAAATATTAAATAGATATAATTAAATACAAAAATATTAAATTATTGTAACTAAATAGAAAATCTTCTGACTCTCAGTTATCAATCGATGTGAATTTAGGTGACTATTTACGTTTTGAAATAATGACGAGTATACAAAACTCATCAATCTATTATGTCCCTTTTGTATGTTTTAAACTTATGTTTTCACATTTTTTTTTTACAATTTTACCAACTCAATTCACTCTTAAATGTGCACTATAAATTTTAAGTGGTTATTTTTCATTAGTTTAAAGTAAATTATTTTTAACTTTATTTTCTACATCTAAATACAACTATGATTATTAAAAGATATATAAATTATTATGAAAGGATATAAATTAATGTTTTTTAATTAATTTTTTAACAATATTGATTTTTTTTAAATTAAAATAATTTTTCTTAATGAAAAAAATCTCTATATTCATCTATTCATATTTCAATCTATTGAAGACATAGAAAAAGGATTATTCTTATTGTTAGGTTGGATGTCGGATTCTAAATACCTATATAAAGCTACCTTTTTACAAATAATTCACGTTCTAAGTTTCGTTTACTATTAAGTCAAAAACTATGACTAAACCACAAAAATGATAATTATGCATATAAATTTTCAAAGAACAATGTTATAGATGAAATTCCATGATCCTTGATTATTGACCATCCATAAAATCATATAGATTGAAAGTGTCAAGTTGCATATTTAAAGCTTCCTTTGAGATCTCATGGGCTATTTTGTACAATTCTTATATATGGCTTAAAGAGATCCATTTGAATACTTGAATTGTGCTTCTAATATCTTGTAAAAGTTTATTTAGTCCTCCCACTTCAATAACTATTTTGTTTCTCACCCAATTTATAACAAATATGGAATCTCCCGTAACATGTATCTTTTTTTCTCCTTTCTCAATGGAAGACATAAAAAGAATCCAAAGAAGTCAAATTCACTTTTGTGTTAGATCTTGATGCCTGAACATCTCATTCAATGAATGTTTAATTGACTTCATAGCATTTTTTCATATATAATAGGATGTGGGATTCCTAGTAGCCATTTAGTTGAGAGGTGGAGTTAGTTTTCTTTATAATAGGTTTGGTTTGTTACAAGGATTGATAATTAGATCATTTATCACCATGCAATCATACTAATTGATCTATTTTAATTAGTGTAGCTGGTTTCTTTAGAGAATATGGTGGTTTGTTTAGATCCTTCAACATTTAGAAGATGTGATGGTTTCACTATTTCATGCAATTTTTTAGTGTATTAAATAGGAGAAAACATGTGATGAGAGGGGTAATGAGTGGGAAAGATAAAGAAAAATTTTAAGGAGAAATGATGTCATTTATCTGCACTATGTAAACCTACATATGATCGAACAAATTGTAGAATTGTAATCAAACAACACAAAATTCCAATATTTAAATTAACTAGTGAGTTTATATTACAGTGTATTTTATTTGTATATCATAGTAAAATTGTGTCAAAATAAATATAGACTTCAATATTTTGTTTCTTTTCTTTATGGTGTAAATAAGAGGTTTCATGTCCAAATCTTAGCATATTGCAATTGTGAACAAAATCAACGGTATGTAACACCCCACCCAACATTTACCCACTTTTATAAGCTCTGTAGGGTAAACATGCACTGAGTGTCACTATGATATGACTCGACATCCAAGTTCCAATTATGGAAGTGGGGTTGACTAACCAGAAGAAAAATTCCATCCCTCAGGGATTACAAACCACCCAGGAACCTGATAGCCACCCTAAGTGCTCAATCCCTGAGCTAGAACTCAGTTTGACTAGCTTAACTCCACAACTGCACCCATAACACAACATCCATGTGGTTGGGATGCTTTAACCGCACCCATAATACTGTCTCCATGTGGTTATGACCCAAAATCCTTAGTTTTGTACTAGCGATTGTAAGATCTATGCCTTTTTCAAGCTAGCCTCCTAACTACTGCCTAGATCTTCCTATAACTTTCCATAAACATAACTAAAATGATAACAATGCTAACCATTCAGAATTTGAGCAAATATCTTGACCTAGACATGCCTAATACATGAAGTAAATTTCGTCAAACAGATAATAAACATAATAACTATAGATCCTTAATGCATATTTCATCATAAACCTCTGAACTTCATCTGAGAATCGCCAAGAAGGCCCTATTCCCTCTCAAGCTAGCTGCAACAACACTTGTTAGCCCATGCATTCATCAACTATCCAATAACTTATCAAATAATGAACAAGAGCCTTAGTGAGAACTCATCACATAACCATGCATATAACCAACATATTACCAGAATAGATACCATGACAAATCAACCATAATATCACCATAATAATCAATACAAATGCTCATAGATAATAGGAAAGTAGCTCATATTAACATATGCAAATTTCAACCAAGTCAGGGACTTCCATGTACCACTCGACCATATATTTGGTTGAACCAAATCTCTCTTTCAGATAATCACCCCAGGGCCATATTCCCAACGTGAATGTGGGATCATAAGGGTTAAACCAAAATAGAACCAGCCAAGGCTTCTCAAGGCCAAACCACCTCAACCCTCCACCATAGTTATTTCACTTAACTAGTCCAAAAATCACTAACATCCACTAGATTGGTCTCTTCCCAAGCTGTTCAGGGATCCTATCTCAACCAAGAGCCTCCAGGAAACTTAATTTGTTACACGACTCTAGGGATCTCCCATATCAACCCATAGCTTCTAGGGAACCCAAGTTTTTATAGGGCTATAGAGATTATATCCCAACCCAAATCCATAAGGAACCTAAGAACCAATAAAAAATCCAAATGGGGAACCCACTGCATCATGGATATCCTAGAAATGAAAAGGCAAGGCTGAAACCATTGACAATCTAGGAAAATCCCATGCCAATTACAACAACCATAAATAATAAACCAATACATGCACCATGCATTCAAACCTCAACATGCTAAACCTCTCATGCACACTGTTACCTGCAATCCACAGCTAATTTTTTTCCTTACTTCTCGTTGTCCAAACTTTCTCTTACGCTCCCTTGCTTTCCCTTTTTTTTTGTCCAAGTGCTTGTTATATCTCCTTTGCTGATCCTGATCAAAATATGAGAAAAACCTATCAATTGTTTCTTAGGTTCCTTTTTACCATTGATGTCTTATTTTTCTTTCATTTCCCTTCATTTTCTCTCTAATTTACTTTGCAGACATATTTGTGTCTCTTCACTTTCCATTTCTCCTATTTTCCTTTATTTCCTTAATTAAATGTTATTTATTGCGTCTTTTCCTTTTCCAATGCCTTTGCCAATTTCCATAGCCATTAATAAACCTTAAGTGATGCCCACTATAATGTTTACCCACCATGTAGCTTGGAACGCGGTCCCATAACATTGGTCTTATTTTATTTATATGGATAATCAACCAGGGGCTATTATAAACCCCTTCCCCTTGGGGAACACTGTCCTCGGTGTTCTATGGCACTTATGACCAACAATACATACTTCTTAAGGAGATTTATAACACAACTCGTTGCAATATTTACAATGTCAACTGCTGAAAACATGACAAACATACCGCTTATGGAGCTTTATAAATGTAGCTCGATGTGGTATTTACAATGATATACACATACATACCTATGCACATTTTCTTCAACTAGCAAATAAATGTACCGTTGAAGGGCATTATAATCACAACTTGACAATTTATTTACAATAATATGCACATATATACATATGCACATTTTCTCTAACTAGAAAATAAAAGGATATGATGCCCACATCAACAACAAGGGAATCCAGAGGCTCACACCTCCACCGTCAAAAGTAGTACAAGGATTCAACTCCTTCCCAGGAAGCCCAAAATCCACTACCAAAATCAAATTCTTCTTCTAGTGTCGAATGCCACAATCCTTGCACTACTTGTTCTCTCGATGAAGATTAGTACTAGCTCATTATTCTCAAGCACACTCCTAATGTGATTTTGATTCCATATGGCAATGCTAATGACCAAAATAAATTTATTCCCCGACCTTCCCTTCACTGCTTCCTAGCCCCTTAGGAATTTGGTCACCCCCTTGCATGCAGTCACTCGCTTTCCAAGTTCCCCCGACATCCCTTTCTCGGGCGATCCATCCCCTGGCAAGGTTTCCTTGCATCACAAGGTCCAAAAATCAAGGCATACCCCAGCCTCAAAACCATCATATAGGTCATAGAATTATAATGGAAATCCATGGACACTATTTGGTACTAATGTCCCATAATGGCACTTTTCCTGAATGATTTACCAACACACAGTTGTATGTGCAATTGCTTTGACTATTTCTTCTAACATTATTGCAATCAATTCCAACCACCCAAACCGATCATTTCCATGCTTTCCTATGCCAATAACATAATTTCCATTAGACTCCAAAGAAATTGTAATAAAATTAAATCATACCTCATTGGTAGCTTGTCAATAAGGTACACTTTCAATTCTGTTTACTTCTTATCACAACAAGTCAAATTAGCACTTTCATCAAACATCGTGTATAAAAATATAACATCTGGTTAGCTCAAAAGTAAACCATCATAAATCAAAATCATAGATTATGTGCATAATTAAAAACTGAAATGAAATATTGATACTTATCTTCAAGTTGTTCTTTGCTTCTATCTATGTTCTTTATCCTTTTCATACACACACTAGATCAGTTTCCAAAGTTGACAAGCACCTAATTCCTTCTCTTCTCTTTGACCATGTGCACACATTGGATTAATTGCCAACATGGAAAACACCTTATTCCTTCTCTTCTCTTATTGTCTAAAGCAACAAGTGAATCCAGAGACTATACTACCTCCTCCCTCAATATCAACAACAAGGGAATCTAGAGACTATACCGCCTCTACCCTCAATATCAACAACTCAAGATTGGTCTCTTCTTAATTTCTCTAAGGATCCAAGGGAACCCAAGTTATTACAAGGCTCCAAACCATGGCCTCCAAGGAACCAAAGTTGTCATAGGGCACTAGGGACCACTATCTCAAACCAAAACCTCCAGGGAAACCAAATTGTTACAAGGCTCCTACCCAAAACCTCTAGGGAAAATAGGTTGTTACAAGGCTCTACAGGTCCTATCCCAATCAACAGCCTACAAAGATCCCAAGAACCAATCCCTTTCACAACACATACACATACACAGTGTACAACACAACACATATATGTACACATAGTACAATACAACGAATACACATGTCACAATACATCGACTACACAATACACATGACACAATACCAAATGTACACAACACAACATGTACAACATGTACAAAACACCATATCTACAACATGTACGTAGCACAACATGTAAAACATGTACACAACAACTATAATTAACATCCAGAGAGCACACCATCTTTATAGGGAAAACTTTTTGTTGATGTATTTCCCACACCTTACTGCGTGCATCCATGACTAAAATTTTGGGTATGTGATTCTTTCCACTATGCTTGTCCCAACATGTTGTGGATGACACTGCTTTCATTCTACTGATGTATCCTTCAATTTTTCCCACCATAACATAAACATAGTCATATTTATAAGCACATAATATCAAAATCATATCCAAAAGATACTAACCTCATAGACCTTTTAGGGCTACTCTACCGACTTGATTCCTCATAAACCGAGAACCTTTTCATGCTAATCAACTACATAAAACAATAATTCTTCCACAAGAATGATCCCCGACGACCCTGTTAGACAATGGAATACATACATACATACATATATAAAGATTAGCATAATTATAATCACAACACAATTTCTAGTGTTCATAAGGTCAAGGTTAAGAGAACTTTCTTTATCCATGCAACACATGCACAACATTGAGAACATTAGTTCCCAACATAGCCAAGGCATTTGATGCCTCAAATCCATTTATTTACCTTTCCTATTACCTTCCTCATGATTTTCCTTCCACTGACCATTTAACTCAAAGTATCCAACCAACCCAACTAGTTGTCATATTCTTGCCTTCAATTTCCCTTTACTCATGCATTCGGCTTCATCCAAGTCTTATATTACCTATTGGTTTTTATTCAACACTCCTTGAGCTCCATAACTTTCCTCTTTCCTAGCCAATTCCCAAGGCCCTCAAAATGTAAAAGGAAATAAAAAGAAGGAAAGATAAAGAAAACAAGGAAAACCAACCAACAATACAACACCACAAAAAAATGGCATGACCATGCACCAAACACAATCTAAACCACAAATCAAGCACAAACAAATCGAAAGACACTGAAAGCACAAAACTTTCAATAGACACCATGACTCAACCCCCATGGTTCCTAGTGATTCCAAATGTTTATAAGTGAAAGCTCAACCCAAGCTTTCCTCCAGATCGATGGCAGGCTCTTTTACCATGCAATCCCCTGCATCATACTACCATAAAAACACAATTGTCAGTGCATAAATAAATATCATAATATACTAGTTACCTTGCATTCTTGTACCTAGCATGCTACCTTGCATCTAAATACTTGCACATATCATCTCTCAAGGGATTCCCATTCCCCTGATGAATTCAGCTATAACTAGAAACTAGTTGTTATGCCCGCATCTAATCATCCATCTATCATATAAATTCCTTAGCCCCAAGGTGTTTCCACACAATTTAACTTTCTTTATTGCTTAGTTTCGAAGCATGAGCTCCTTCCACTACAAGATGCATTGAGGCTCTTCCTGGAACTCTCCCTCTGGTTCCACCTTCCATCCCAATAATGGATGCTTGTTGATCTTCCTGCTTGTTATTAACTAGTGCATGAATTTGGGGAATGCTCTGACCTACATCCCTAACTGCATGTGCCTCCTAATCACTACAAATCTAAGGGTTGTCACACTTCGCTATGCCACTCTGATACAAAGAGAAATCCTTCTCACAATGATCTCCATCACAATTTCAACACCACAATGGTTCTCTGCCATTTTCTTTAGTCTATTGCTCCACAAGTTGAGACCCATGTCCTCTCTCAACTATATTGAACTTCTTATATGGAGCAACATTTTACTTGTCACCTACATCCTGAGATCATACAAATCCTTATCCCTTCTATCATAATACCCCTCAGATATGTACTTCTTCCTAAAGAATATTTCAAACTCATCTCATATATCCATGCTTCTACATATTCTATCTTAGTGAAATCACCATCAAAAGTAGGAAGCTTGGATTTCCTAAACTCTTTCAGTAAATGCCACTTCTCACTCCTCTTATAAGGATGTTGACGATGATGGTGATGATGTCTCTTAGAACCAGAGCTAGGATAAAATCCATGAGTGCTAGACCTCCTGTCAGGTGTATCGAAGGATCTTCCACCTCTCACTATATCATATTTGTCCAACTTGTACCCCTTTCGAGACTTGATTCCATCTGCACCATTTGTATTTTTTTCATGTCCAAAACTGATCCCCAGTTGTCCCTACTTCTAGAATTCTATAAGGCTCTGAAGAATCACTGCATTGACTTATGCTTGCTTTTCTTGAGCCCTTGCAAGTATTTCCTATGCCCCAATAAACCTGTTATTATCTTCCTTGCAACTTCTAATATCTGCCCTCAGACTTCTTAGTGTATTTTCTCGATTAGGAGAATGCTCTTCTCGTTGTTTCCCAACTGACCTTTCCCATTCCATAGACTCACATCATGCCTATAAGGGGATTCATATCAATTGTAGTCCATCATTTTTCTTTTCATCCCTGATCTTCTATTTCTTGCAAACATACTGTGTTAGATAAACCAATTAGAATACATAATCAAAATCATACCTCATTGTATCTCAGGTGAGGCTATCACATTTGCACAACTTAGTTCTGAATAACACGATACATAATAATATTGAGAACTTAATCTTCATGCAAGCACCACAAACAAAATAATAAACATTCATATTCCCATCATGCATATAACAAAAAATTAAATATCATGCATGACTATCTGATGCATGTGCATATGACCGCACTAATCAACTAGCATCTATCATGCATGTGACCACAACAATAATAAAATGCCAGACATGCATATATCTGTAATGCATATAACCATCATGCATGCATGCCAAACATATAAACTTGTATGAAGATCTTCTTTACCCTAAGGTCCAGTGTTGCAACGTCTCTCTAATACCACTTTGTGGTATCATATATCACCTAAAGAGAACAAAACTCACTCTGATACCTTTCTGTAACACCCCACCACACATTTACCCACTTTTAAAATATCTGCAAGGTAAACATGAGTTGAGTGTCACTATCATATGACCCGACCTCTAAGTTCTAGTTATGGAAGTGGTGCTAACTAAGCGAAAGTAAGTTGCCATCCCTCAGGGATTACAGACCACTTAGGATCCTGACAGCCACCCCAGGTGATCAATCCCTCATATGGAGGTTAGTTTCACTATCTTAACTCAAAAATCGTACTCATAACATAGCATCCATGTAGTTGGGAGGCTATAATTGCACCCATAAGCTTTTCTCCATGTCGTTATGACCCAAAATCCTCAGTTTTGTACCAACAATTGTGATATATGTACCATTTTTTCAGGATAGCCTCTAAACCACTTCTAAGAACTACCTATAACTTCCAGAAACATAACTACAGTGATAAAAATGCCAACCATTCAGAACTTCAGTAAGATATTGACCTAGACATGCCTAATACATGAAGGACATTTTGTCAAACAAATAGTAAACACAGTAGTTATAGGTCCTGAATGCATATCTGGTCATAAACCTCTGAAATTCATCCGAGAATCACCAGGAAGGATCTATGCCCTCTCAAGATACCTGCAACAACACTTTTTAGCTCATGCATTTTTCAACCATCCAATAACTTATCAAATCATGAACAAGAGCCTTAGTGAGAACTCATCAAATAGCCATGCATATAACCACAATAGAGACCATGAAAAATAAACCATAAGATCACCATAGTAATCAATACAAATTCTCATAGATCAAAATAGTAAAATAACTCATATTAACATATGCAAATTGTTATGAAACCAACCCACAAAAAGATAGAAAAGATAGATCAAAGCCTTAGAAATCAACTCTTCGAGGGGGCAACCTCCTTTGCATTACACAAATGAACAATTCTTGGATGATACAAATGACAATACCTCCTTTCTATATATAGGAGTCTAAGTGGTCCCAATATAATCAGAGCCTACATAACAATAATATTGTAGGGGCACAACAATAACAATAGTGAGCTTCTATGGGGCACAATAATAACAACATGGGGACTACATGGGCACAACAATACAATAAGGGGGTTGCAGTAATAACAATAAGGGGCTACACTAGTAGTATAGGGACCTAACATGCCCCTCTCCTTCAAAAAGCATTGTCCTCAATGCTTGAGTAGTTATGGATGCTTCTGTATAAAATTCTCATCCTCCCATGTGGAATCTTCAGTGGGTAAGTTCTTCCACTTGATGAGATACTCTGAAATTTATCGATTATGTAGTTATCGAGTTCTTGTTTCCATGAATTCTTCAAGTTCCAATATGATTTTTCCTTCCTCATCAAGTTTTGAAAATATTGTTTGAATTGGGAGCTTGTCACCTATAACCTTTTTTAAGCATGAAACATGGAAAACTGGGTGCACTTGGGAAGCTACAGGAAGCTCCAATTTGTATGGCATAGTACCAATATTTTGCAACAACTTGTACGGACCACAATACTTTGGTGATAATTTATTATCCTTCTTAGCTTGCTTGAGCAACATTTGTCTATATGGTTGTAGCCATAGGAATACCCAGTCACCTACATCAAACTTCTTTCACTGCAATGTTGATCTTCAAATTGTTTTATTCTATTTTGGGCCAAAGTGAGGTTATCCTTTAAGAGTTAGAGAACCTGTTGTTGATGCTCAATGTGATCTTCCACTGCTTGAACTTTTTTCTTCTTGATATTTCCTTCTATCTTGAGAGTTTTTGGAGTGGCAATTATTGTCAATGCATTACAAGATATGGTCGAATTCATTTCTTGATGCTCGATGTGATATTTCACTTCTTGAACCTTTTTCTTCCTGATATGTCCTCCTATCTTGAGAGTTTGAGGAGTGGTAATTCTTTCCAATGCTTTACAATATATGGTCGGATTCATTTCTTCTTTCTATAGGGTTGGTTCCTGGTGTATATCCTCTTCTTTTGACATTTGTTGATCCTTTTCTTCCTCCTCTTCACAATCTATGTAAAATAATTTCTTCTCAACACACTTATGGCCTTTAGTGTATTTTCTATTAGAACTGTAACAAAGCCATTTTTCTCTTTTTTCTTCCGATTGTTGTGGTGTAAACCTTGTAGGTTGTGGAAGGATAAGAGAAAAAACACTTCCATATTTATAGTTGTGAGTGGTAGGATTCCTTGTTTCCATAATTCCGCTTTAAATTTTTCTTGCCAACCTGAATGCCTTCTCCAACGAATTAGGTTCTCAAAGAGGAACCTCATGTTGAATGTTATCCTTTAAAGTACCTATGAAGACATCAATCCTTTGCTTCTTTAGAATATCATTTACCCTTATATTCAATTTTTGGAATTCCTCAATGTGCTATACCATTGAACCCTTTTGTTTGAGATTTATCAATTGGCTAAGGAAGATGTTCCTCTTTGTATCCTCATAATGTGCTATCATTTCCTCCGTGAAAATTGACTAGGTGACAAGTGGTTTACAAGAACAAAGCCCTCTATACCATACAAATTTATCTAGTTCTAAGTATAAAGATGAAATATGTACCTTTTGTAACAATTGTACATCATGTAGATCGAAAGATTTCTCCATCTGTATTATCCATGTTACGAGATCCTTGCCATCAAGCTTCCTCATATTGATATTTTTCTTGATTTTAGGAGATCGATCTTGAATCTATTGTATTTCTAAAATTTCGGATCTCCAAGGTCTAAAATTTCAACCTACAGTAGCCCTCTACATCCTCTTTCCAATTCCACTAGTCTGATCAAAATTGGATTCTCCAAGAAAGCGTTATGCTCAATCTCCCAAGATGGCCTGATTATATACTTTTTTAGTAGAGAAAACTTGTACGAAGTGCCACGTGTTATTGTTTCGACTTTAGGACCTGAAATTGATAGACAGAAAAGTATAGGCCTTCCTCTTTCTGTAACTTCTTACAAAATTTTAATCTGATGCTCGGAAAGAAAGTTATGATGATTTTCCCCAGGTCACCTGTTTGAGATATAATTCGGGATCCTACAAAAACCCTAAATTACTTAGATCATATCTCTGAAAATATAGAGATAAAGGATCTGAAATTCTGACCTGAGGATCGTAGAGATTTATCTCAAATGGGTTTTGTTTGTAGCTTTTGAAACATCGTAGAAAAAAGGTTATAGTGAAAATTCCATGATGACCTGTTTGGAGTAGCGAAACCCTAGAATCCAAAGCTCTAATACCAAATGTTATGAAGCCAGCTCACAAAAATATAGAAAAGATAGATCAACGTCTTAGAAATCATCCTCTTTAAGGGGAAAACCTCCTTTACATTACACAAATGAACAATTCTTGGATGATACAAATGACAATACCTCCTTTCTATATATAGGAATCCAAGTGGTCCCAATATAATCAGAGCCTACATAACAATAATATTGTAGGAACACAACAATAACAATAGTGGGCTTCTATGGGGCACAATAATAACAACATGGGGACTACATCGGCACAAAAATACAATAAGTGGGTTGCACTAATAACAATAAGGGGCTACACTAGTAGTATAGGGACCTAACATGGCTGACCAAGTTAGGGCCTTCCATGTACCACTTGACCATAGATTGGGATGAACCAAATCTATCATTCATCCAATCATCCTTGTGCCATATTCCAAGCATGAATGTAAGATCATAAGGGTTAAAAAAATATATAACCAATAGGGGCTTCCAAAGGCCAAACCACCTCAACCCTCCACCATAGTGATTTCACCTAACCACTCTATAAATCACTAATATCCACCAGATTGGTCTCTTCCCAAGATGTCCATGGCTCCAAGGACTCTATCTCAAACCAGAGCCTCTAGGCAACCTAAGCTATTAAAAGTATCCAAGTATCTCCCATCTCAACCCATAGCTTCCATGGAAAGCAAGTTGTTCTAGGGCTCCATAGATTCTATCCCAACCCACAGCCACAAGGAACCTAAGAACTAATGAGAAATCCAAATAGGGAACCTCCAGCATCATGGATATTCAGGAAATGGCAAGGCAAGGTTGAACCCTGTAGGAATTTACAGGTTGTTGCGTTGATGTTGGATTGGATCTTTGCATAGTTGAATGGCACTTTGATTATCATGCGAAAGTGTAGTCAAATGTTGCTGCTGAAAGCCAAACTCCGACAGGATCTGACGAAGCCACAAGGCTTCCTTTCTAGCTTCTACAATGCCACGATACTTTACTTCTGCTGAAGAAAGAGAAATGACACTTTGTTTATTGCAAGCCCATGTAATAGGTCCAGAATCAAGAGTGAAGACATAACCTGCAATAGACAGTCTTCCAATCATCAGGGTCACCAGCCCAATCGGAATTAGTGAAACCAACCAATTGAGGAGATGCTTCTGCATTGTAATGAATCCCAAACTGAATTGTACCTTGAACATAACGAAGTATTCTTTTAGCTTTTTTCTAATGACTTTCATGTGGGTTTTGCATAAACCGAGGAATAAGGCCAACAACAAAGGAAAAGTCAGCATGAGTATGGGTCAGATACAAAAGTTTTCCTACAAGCTGATGGTATAAGGTAGCATCAACTTCAGGGGAAGTACAAGTGACTAAAATTTTGGCTCCAAACTGAAAGGGAGAAGGGGATGTCTTACAATCTTCCATGTGAAAGTGGCGTAGAAGATCACAGGCATACTTGGACTGGGAGAGGAAAATACCTTCCTTGGATTGCAAGACTTGAAGACCAAGAAAATAATGCAAGTGTCCTAAGTCTGTCATTTCAAACTGATTTTTAAGGCTGGACTTCACATGGTTTATAAGGTTGGCATCACTACCAGTAAGGATAAGATCATCAACATAAAGAACAAGAATGATAAGAGACTTACCCACTTTCTTGTTGTAGACAGTATTGTCAGAATGACACCTCTAAAAGCTAGTATCTAAAAGAAAGCTATCCATTTTGGCATACCAAGCCCGAGGGGCTTGCTCGAGACCATAAAGGGATTTCTTAAGTCGACATACAAGGTTGGAGTCTGTTTGTATAAAGTCAGGAGGTTGTTCCATATAGATTTCTTCATGTAAGTCCCCATGCAAGAAGGTGGATTTAACATCCATTTGATGGACTTCCCATTTGAAAGAGGAAGCAAGGGAAAGAATAAGGAAGATAGAGTTCATTTTGGCAACAGGGGAGAAGGTTTCAATATATTCAATTCCTTCAACTTGTGAAAAACCCTTAGCAACAAGATGAGCTTTATGTTTATCAACTTTTCCGTTTGGTCCAAACTTGGTTATGTAAACCCATTTGCATCTAACAAGTTTTTGTCCCTTTGGAAGAGGAAAAAGATCCCATGTAGAATTTTCCAATACTGAACGATATTATTCATTCATAGATGCGTCCCAATATGGATGTCCTGAAGATTCTGCAAAGGCGTCAGGATCATAATTCGCTGAAGCTTGAGCTAGTAAAGAAGAGGCTCTATCGAACTGAGAACGTGTACGTCGCTAATTTGTAGGATCACCTGCAAGAGCACTTGCTGCATCCCGAGTAGCACGAACCCATTTTGGAAGTTGAGGAGTTGAAGGAGGATCCTGAGAAGGTGGGGGAGGATTGTCATCTTCGCTGTCATCATCTGAAGAAGAAATAGTTTCAGAAGTAGAAGGGATAGAGATAGGTGGCACATCCACCAAAGTAGGCTCGTAGGCTAATATATTTTTAGTAAAATTTACATCTCTTCTAATGATAACACTTTTGGATTTAAGTGGAATAAGTCTATATCCTTTGAAATCTTCAAAATATCCAACAAAAATACATTTTTCACTCTTAGGTTCTAAAGCTTTATGTTTCTCATCTGGAATATGGGCCCATGATTCACTTCCAAAAATATGAAAGTGACGTACATCTGGTTTAATTGAGCTCCATGCTTCTTCTAGAGTGATATTCTTTAAAACCTTAGTAGGAGTGCGATTTACTATGTAATTTGCACAGTTAATTTCTTCTGCCCAAAAATTAAGGCTAAGTCCTTTAGATTGAAGCATACAATTAGCCATTTCCTTTAAGGTGTGATTCTTCCTTTCAGCTACACCATTTTGTTGTGGAGTATATGGAACAATATGTTGCATTTGAATTCCATGCTCAGTGCAAAAGTTGATGAATTTGTTGTTAACATATTCGTCGCCACTATCAGAGCTTAGCTTAAGAATTTTATGTCCAGATTATTTCTCAACAAAGGCCTTAAAGGCCGAGAAAATGTGAAATAATTCACTCTTGAGTTTTAAAAAGTATACCCAAGTGCGTATGGAGAAATCATCAATGAAAGTTAAGAAATACTTGTAGACATAGAATGAAACAACTGGAAGTGGACCACATAAATCACTATGCACAAGCTGTAAAGGGGTTGAGGCATGCCAAGAGGCACGTTTTTCAAAACTATCCCAATGATGTTTTTTGAGTACACATCCGGAACAAACACCATCTCTACAAGATACCATAGGAAGACCTGTCACCATATTTTCTTTACATAGATTTTGAAGGGAGTGATAGTTTAAGTGACCAAATCGCTCATGCCAAAGTTTGCTCACTTCATCATTATGATCAACAAATACCAATGGAAGAGTTGATGGCCAAAAGTTGTTAAAGCTATACAACCTTGTAGAATCATCAGCAATGTCAGTAGCTAAAATCTATCTAGGATCTCTCAAGTCCTTAATTACAACGTCATGAGGTGAAAATTCAACGGTTTTACCTTCACCTAAATGAGTTATTTGATATACAGATAGGGGGTTGCATGATAAGGTTGGAACACATAATACATCATTAAATTGACCATTGTCTAGATGAACAGTTCTAGTCCTTACAACACTAGGAGATCTATCATCACCAACATATATAATTTTGGTGTTACAATCATTTAAAGAAGAAAACATGGCTTTGTTTTTTGCCATGTGATAAGAATCTCTAGAATCAATGAGCCACTCATGAGAATGAGAAGAAGATACATTTATTGCATAACCACATGCAAAAAGTGCTATTCCTACAGATGAAGTTGAAGTTGAAGAGTGCTCCAAATGGATGTTATGCTTCTTCATTGCTGCTTCCAAGGCTTCCATCTTCTTAAAGCATTTGGATTCTAAGTGGCCATCTCGATTACAAAAGTTGCAATGTCTAACAGTAATCTTCCCTTTTTTTTATTTTCCTTATCATTTTGTTGAATTGATTTTTCATTTTGAGATTGAAATTTCTTAGGACCCTTGTTTGGTTTAGGACCATTTTTTTTAGGATACTGCTTCTTAGGATTCTTTGAATTTGGTTGATGTTGGGTGGCTAACACTTTCTTAGAAGAGTTTCCAAGATTAAGAAGACCAATATGTAAGAGTTTTTCTTGTTCTCTTATTAAAGAATAACAAAAGGCATCAAAAGAGGGGGACTTGTAGTCTTGTCCTTAAGAAATGAAGGCTTCTCTAGTAGAATGGAAGGTGGAAACAAACACAGAGTAGGCTGGTCCCAACTTAGTAAGAATGGAATATATAAGGCTACCATCTTCTTTCTTAACCTTAACACCTTCCAAGAGAAGTCTAAGGGTCTTGAACTTGGACAAAAAATCTTCAATGGAAGAAAAAGCATTTGGGTCCAATGTAAGAAACTCATTTTCAAGTTGATGGGCTCTAATTTCATTTTTAATTCCAAAAAATTTAGTGAGCTATTTCATTGCTTCATTAGGGGTATCAAGTTCTGCAATATGGAATCTAAGGTCTGAAGAAATAGACATCCCTATCAACCTACGTGCTTGATCTTTCCTATTTCCCATTTGGCTGACTTATCTTCATCTTTAGGTTTAGTTTCTTGGCCTGAGGCTATTCTTTAAAGACCTTAACTTCTAAGTAAATCCACAATGTAGGACCACCAGTGGAAGTAGTTGGTGCTGTCAAGAATAACTTGGCATGGAATTTCTATTTTAACAGAAACTGAATCTGTAGATGCCGAAACTAAGTGTTCCAATGGAAATATCTTGAAAAATTAGGCTGATTAAAAAAAACATGCTCTGAAAACAGCTTTCGGATGAAGAAGTTATGGCTTTTTGAAGAAAAGTTGTTGACGATGCCGACGAAGTGTGGAAGTGAATGATAATCTTATATAAAAAAAAAATCCTCACCCCTTCCAAACTTAATCTAATTAGCTCACTTAAAAAAAATTATTATGTGACCCACTTTTATAAATAAGTGAAAGTCACTTTTACAATGGTATTTTATGAGCTACCCACTAAATTGTAACTTAAATAAAAGATAAAGAGACTTTAGAATTATAAGTGACTCACTGTTTGTAATGGGTGAGAACACTTTTACTTAAAGTAACTTTAAAACATAAGTTACATGTGCTTTTTGAAAAAGTAACTCAACAAAAAGATAGACTTGAACTCAAGACCTCTATTCTCATAAAGTAACTTTGGACCAAGTGAGCTAGTTTAAAATGTTAGTAATTTTGGAAAAAAGGAAGGGTTTTTTTTTTTTTTTTTTTAATCACTGAAGCTTTGGGGTGCGTGCTTACTTGAAAAAAATATTTTTGCCTACAAAACAAAAAACCACACAACCCAACACAGACATACAAAAAAAACAAACCTTATCGCTTGAAGTTAGCTTTTTCCAGAAACTAAATATTTTCCTCAATGTTTCTGATTTTCCGAGATCACACTAAAACGCGGCGCAAAAGAGCATACGCATGAGAAAAATCCTTTCTTTATGTTTCTAATTTTCCAAGATTGTACAAAGTCGCAAGGCAAAGAGAATACGCAGAAATGAAAGGTATAGATCCGGTAATAAAAAAATAGAGAGCTAAATAAACCGAAATAAACAGAGATATGAATAACTAAAACTGTAAATAAATACTGTATACCTCCAGATCTTAAAAATGACGTATCTAGGGTTACCAGAAACCTTTTTGCATGAAATGAAAGGGGTTCCTCACTAGAATAGATTCTCCTAACACAATAGAGCAGTCCTCTCAGCCCAAAAGTAGTCAGAAACAGTATATCTAGGAAACGACAGTCGCATGCACTTGTATCAGCTTCGGATTCAGATCACCAATGGATGTGGCCCTCAAATAGCTCTGATACCATGTAGGAATTTATAGGGTAAGTTCCTTAGATAGAACACCAAAGTACACTGCTCACAAACAGATCATAGATCAATACACCAATATTTTTGATGTGGTTAAAACCCTCAAAGAGTGAAACAGTCCATGACCTGAGCCAACACGACCACTTCAGGCAATTTATTAATAAGAGAAATAAAATTTACATAAGCTTCTCTCATGATTGGTCACCCTACAAATGACCCTCCATGCTCTTTAAATATAGATCATGGACCAATCGGGTGTTAGGCCATGGATCAAGTGTCAGTAATACCGAGGAGAGAATGAACTGTCGGATCACTTCATGTCTAGAACATATCGTGACCGTCGAATTGTAAGTTACAAATGTACATAGTAAAGAAACGCACTTTACATAACTCTACACTAGACCAAGTTATACTTAACTATTTCCTATGTGTCAGAATATCCTAGCAAACCCCTTGTCAATTCAGGAAAATCTCATTCCAATGAAAATAAACATAAATAATGAACCAATTCATGCACCGTGCATTCGAACCCCTACATGCTAAATCTCACAGACACACTCTTACTTGTAATCCACAACTAATTTCTCTCCTTACTTTTCATTGTCCAAACTTCCTCTTACACTCCCTTGCTTTCCTTGCTTGCTTGTCCAAGTGCTTGTTCTCTCTCCTTTATTGATCATGATCAAATATGAGCAAAATATGGTAATTGTTTCTTAGGTGCCTATTTATAATTTTTGTTTCATTTTCCTTCATTTTCTGTCTAATTTCCCTTGCATGCATATTTGTCGTCTCTTCACCTTCATTTTCTCCTATTTTCCTTTATTTCCTTAATTAAATTCCATTTATTGCTTCTTTGCCTTTCCCAATTTACATAACCATTAATAAACCACAAGTGATTCCCACTATAATGTTTACCCACCATTCAACTTGGAATATGTGTTCCATGACCTTGGTCTTATTTTATTTATATGGAAAATCAACCAGGGGATATTACATTGTACTAGTGTGGAAATCAACTTTCAAAAGTTGGATCTCTACCCATTTTACTTGCACAGGTTGAGTTCCTTTATTTCTTGTACCAAGTAGACATTTTAAATTGTTCCTTTACTAAGTTAATGCACTAAGTTAAGTTTCCTATATTATTCGAATTGCAAATGTTGAGTTCCAAAAATTTAGGTTCCAATACCTAATTGAATTATAGAAGTCAGGTTATATAACCTCAACTATTGTGTTAAGTTGACATACCTTGTGTAGGTGCACATATGGAGAGTACATATTAGCATGGGTCATAAATTATATAAAAAATAAAAGAAGCCATAGTTCAATCCTATACATACAAACAGTTTTGACTACTAACCTTTTGGGTTGCAAAGATTGAAAACCAAGGAACATTTAAGTTTAAATAGGGGAAATCAATAAACTAGACACCAATGGACGTATAAAACTCTATCTTGAACTCATTGAGAAGAATAAGAGGATGAGAAACAATCCATTTATGCATCATCTTGGTATAAAAGCAAGAATTCTTTTTTAAAGTGAAGGCATGGCACAAAGAGGGAGACCTATAGCTAGAATAGGGTGAGGGAGACTAGTACCAAATATGGTGATGCTACAAGAGGTAAGGTACATTAGAACAAGGTTTGATGTCATGGAGAATGCTTGAATTAGAGGGGATGATATAGGAGACGCCAGTGAGATAGATGACTCATATGATGAAGAAGAAGTAGAAGTAGAAACAAAAGAGGAGAGAATGTTGAGAATGATTTCAAAAGTCAATGCTAACCATAGATGGAGATGCCCATATATGAGGGAAATGTGAACATTAGATATTTGATGGACCTGATAAATGCAATGGAAAAATTATTTGATCATGAATATGTCGATGATGACAAAAGAGCCAAATATGTAGTAACTAGATTAAAAGGTCATTCATATCTATGCCATGGGATGAAGTGCAAACAAATAGGAAGACAAAAGGAAATAATACTATCAAAATTTTGGATATATTGGTGGATAAATTCAAAGGTAAATTCATGCCTAAATATTACAAATTGAATTTTTTCAAGTAAATACAAAACCTTGGAAAAATGTCAGTGGCAATAAAAGAATATATCGAGGAATTTTACAGAATATATATTAAAGCTAGTCATGGAAAAGAAGTAGAAAAGGTTGCTAGATACATCAATGGATTGAGGTATTAAATCTAGGATGAGATTAGTATTTTGTCCCCAAGGACAATATAGGATTCATATCAAGTTGCTTTGAAAGTACAAGGTAAGATTACAAGAAAACAAAGTTAGAAGAATAGAGGGAGTATTAGAAGAGGAAGACAACACCAAAGTTCCATAGGAAAATTTCAATCCGAGAAAGAAGATGGAGATAGTTCAAGTCATTCCATCCAGTGAGTCAAAGAATGTGATTTAGAACAAAAATGTTGACGACATCTCAAAAGAACAATGATATGTGGTTTTAGATGCAAACGATTCCCAAATTTAATATTTGTGAAGGTTGTTGCTACCTGCAAAAAGGGTTAGAAATTGTTAGAAATTAAATCCTTTATTGATGATGGCAGAAGATGACACAAATGTCCTAGAGACATAATGGAAGATACATGAGTATTGTACCCTTTATATTATCCCAAACAAAGGTGCTATTTCTCCCTCTTTTCAAGCAATTCCCTTCGAGGGAAGCTTTGAAGATATCTAAAGGAGGATATCCAAATTTGAATGGGAAGCATAAAATCCTTTATTGATGATGGTAGAAGATGACACAAATGTCCTAGAGACATAATGGAATATCCATGAGTATTGTACCCTTTAGAGTCTCCCGAACAAAGGTCCTATTTCTCCCTCTTTTCAATCAATTCCCTCTAAAGGAAGCTTTGAAGATATCTAAAGGAGGATATCCAAATTTGACAAAGAAATAGGAGGCTTAAGAGGAAATTTTACCATCATAACCTTTCTTTCAACTTCCTTTTACAAATGGTCCCCAATGCAGTGGTATTTATAAGGCAAGGTTGATGACTTAGCTCCCTTTATCTTACTAATGAGATTTGATCATGGAGTGATCTTCGCATCTTTATGGGAGATGAGAGTTCTCCTTTAGAGGCTCCTTAAATCATGTTTAATGGTGGTGAGGTTCAAGACTCAAGGGCCTGACTTGGTGTACTTTCACCTTCTTGACAAAGATTATTTAACGTAACTTTCCTTGCAAATTTTTGAAATGTCACTTCCTACATATAATCTCAGGTATCGAAGAAACATGGACTGTGGAAAACTCACGGAGTGAACTTGCATGGTTTAATTGATAATTTAATCAACTACATTTGCTTGGTTGATTAATAACCTTAGGAAAAATTTACTATGCTTGATTTTTTCATATTTCTCAGACATCACTGATGCATTTTCATAAGCCATATTTTGGTGGTAAAAACATATTCAAGGTAAGGAATTTTCATGGACTTATGAGTTTTTATAGAAAGTTCATTAGGAATTTCAATAGTATATGTGCTCCAGTTGTGGAGACCATAAAGAAGGATGGACAACCATTTCTGTGGACAACTGTAACAGAAAAAGATTCCAATTCATTATGAAGAATATATAGAAACCAATTTTAGCCTTGCCATAGTTCAGTAAGTTTTTAAGGTAAAGTTTGATGCAAGAGGAATTCCAACCGATGTTGTTTTAAGCCAAATATGATAAAACCATAACATATTTTAGTGAAACGTTAAATGATGAAAAGAAAAAATAATCATACTTTGATAGGGAATTTTATGCCACATTTTAAGGATTGAGGAATTTGAGGGATTATCTAATGCCATTTTTTTTATATTCTAAAAATCATGCATTTCAATTCACAACTGGGAAAAATAAACTAAATTGGAGTAATTCTAAGTGGGTGGAATTTCTATAAATTTCACTTTTGTTATTAAACATATTACTAGACAAGCTAATAAAATAGAAAATCTTAGAGTAACATAAGTTTGTTGTTACAAGAATATCAACTACAAGCATTGGGATTTGAAAATTTGAATGAGATGTATAAATATGACCCATATTTCAAAAAAGCATTTGAAGCATGTGAAAATCCAATTGGAAAAGATAAAATGTTATGGATGGATTACCTATTGCAAGATGGATTGTTATTTAAAGGTTTTCAATTATTTATTCCAAGAATTTTAGTGAGGGAAAAATTATTGAAAGAGAAGCATAAAATTGAACTAGTTGGTCATTTTGGGCATGATAAGATGTACACACAACTCAACAGGTTTTACTATAATTGGACAAGTATGAGAAAGCAAGCTAAAATGTTTTTGGAAAAATGTAAAATTTTTCAATATGTAAAGAGGGTAAATAAAAAAGTAGGATTGTATCAACCATTACTAGTTGCAAGAAGGACATAGGATGTAGTAAACACAGATTCTTCATTGGATTTTCAAAAAACTCAAAAGAATTATGATTCAATTCTAGTGACAGTGGACATATTTTTAAAAACGACTCGTTTTATAAATTGTTTCAAATTTAGTAGTGTAACTCATATAACAAAATTATTTTTGAAAGAAATTGCAAGGTTACATGGAATACCTAAGAGTATAGTTGAAAACATAGATACAAGATTTTTAGGTCCTTTTAGGAGGACCTTATTGAAACAACTGGTGACTAATCTAAGTTCTATTTCAACTTATCCTCCACGAATTGATAGATAGATAGAGGTTGCAAATGAAATCTTGGGAAATATATTAAGAAGTTTGGTAACTGAACATCCCAAGTAGTGGAATTAGGCTTTGGCTTGTAACATACACCCTTACCACCCATATCACACAGTAAGGGTAGGAAGAGGCAGTTACTATGATGACCCGACCTTCAATGTCCTACTATGGAAATGGGGTCTAAATTTGTATAACTTTTTCAAACTTTCAAAAATCCAAAATAAACAATTCCACTACATTCACCTCGTCAGGACATTTCTAGAAATATAAAATATTCCTCAATCTGACTTCCAGATCAAAATTTATGGCCATTTAAAGATTGGTTTACTAGTCCCTACCATGTGGCACCCACATGGCCCCCACATGGTGCTCAAATGACATGCGCATCATGACCATATTGTGATTCTAATAGGTTAATGTCATACTTCCTATCAATAGTTTCCACTATGGACTATGCCACATTGGTGTGCACGCCCCCCTTCCCCCTGCCATGGATTACATTATATTGGCACCTACATGGCACCCACATGGCCCCCACATGGTGCTCACATGACATGCACATCATGACCATATTTTGATTCTAATTGGTCCATGTCATACTTCCTATCAATAGTTTCCACTGTGGCCTATGCCACATTGGTGTGCACAACCCCCTTCCCCTTCCCCCCCCCCCCCCAACCACCCCCATGACTTACCATTGAATAGGGCCCTCACTTGCCACGTAATCTAGGGATTAAAATCCTGAGAGTTCCCCTTTGCGCCTTCACACAAAAACTCCATATATAATTCATATGGACAAAACCTCAAACAATGGGACCGCAGTGCCACGTAATCCCATGATTAACATCCTTGGAGTTTCCTTGATGCCTCCACTTAAAACCTCTAAAATATGGACAACAGGCCAAGAATCACTCCTCATTAACTGACGGAAAAACCTCCTATACTAGGAGATAAATCTCAGATGTTTCTCCCGATGCTCATCGTGTAAATTCCAGGGTGACATCAACATCTAAATCCTCTAGGATGATGTTTGTTGATGTTTCCCTCCATAAACATTTTTCCCTAGGAATTTTGCTCTAGCTCTAAAGGAAATTTCTGAGATGATATTAACCCAGGATGACATCACACCCATGTTAACATCATTCCCTCCACATGGCATCTTCCATGAGTGCCACATGTCACTCACTTTTAGCATACTTTGTCTTGTCAAATGGCCTTGTCTGGGTGCCATATGTCATGCCACTAGGGTGTCACATTATCCCTTAACCACGTCATCATTCATGCTATCCTAGGACACACCAAGGGTCCAACTCCCTTGCAAATCAATTTTTCTCCATTATAATTTAAATTAGCGAAATGGATTGGAATCCTTCTAACGACCATCATGACCCAACCATATCAATGGTTTATATTTAAATGCAGACCCCACCACCTTGCTAACATGTCAAGGGGGTGGGGCTTTTCTATCGTGGTTCTTCTCTAAGTTGCACAATCTCCCATAAACGACTTCGATGCACACAAATTCTCTGATGATCATGATTTAAATGTGGACCCCACTCCCCTTGCTGACATGACAGGGAGGGGTTCCACTATTGGATTTGCACTATTTATTCTGTGAGTGGCCCTCTATCTTTGATTTTTCTATATATATATATATATATATATATATATATATATATATATATATATATATATATATATATATATATATATATATATACACACACACACATAACTCTCTATTGAGATATCTCTCTCGATCTCCGCCAAGCCTTTGCCTCATGTGGTAATATGTATAAATATATATGTGAAATGTGTACCATCATATGTAGAATGCTATCCCTCCTGAACTTATAAGGCCTAGACCATATATTCATAGATATATAATAGAGTTATTCTTCTTGAGCTTACATGGTCTCGGGACGATCTATTCAATTATATATACATTGAACACTATCTCTCTTGAGCTTTATATTTATACATAAAGGTCAGATATATAGAACATTTCAATGTAAGTAATTAATTATTAAAAAAATGATTATCCATCTTCACTCTAAGGAACTTAGGCTAATTTTAAGCTCACAATAACACAAATTTCAAATATATGTTATATTCAAGCATTTGAGATTCAGGCTCAAGTTTTAAACCATGAATTAAATCACTCCTCAAAACTTGCAGAGGAATCAACATTCCACATTATCAACATAAGTAATTTAACAAGAAGCTAGGTAATATATGCATTTACCATTTGGGAGGAATACACAGTACGTCAACATTCCATTATCCTACATGAATCACATTCCATACATGCAAAATGGTACTTAAACAACACAATAAGATTTCATATAGCATTCACTTGAAAATAAAGCATTAGAGACACTTATCTTATAATGAAGCATCTACCAACTACGAATGGGACTTCAAATCTTCACCCAATCATAGATTGTTCTACACTATGGAGTTTCATGTATCCAATCACCCCTAAGCCAGATTACAGAGCTTTAGCAGGAGTGCTCAAAGGACAAAACCAAATTTGTTAGCTGAAACAGGGACTCCAGAGGCTACACCATCTGCACTGACCAACTAGACCTTTTATTCTAGCTCAATCATGAAATGTAGAGGTCATACCACCTCCACCAACCATCTATTCAAATTATTATGTTGAAACAGGGAATCCAGAGGCCTCCCAGCCTCCACTTACCTACCAAACAAGGGAATTTAGAGGCTTATCACCTCCACCCTTAGCCAAACAAGGGAATCCAAAGGATTCTCACCTCCATCCTTAGAGAATTGTAGACAGTGGTTCCACCCAAGTCTAGGAGTATAGAACTCACTATAACAAAACCAGAAAACAAGCCAGGGAAGCTTTAGAATACTCCTCACTAGGAATCCAAGGAGTAGGCCTCCACCCTACTTGTTAAGGGAATTTAAATATTAAACCATATCCACCCTCTAGAAAATAAGGAATCCATTAAATATTTCGCCTCACCTGAGAGATGCTCTTCTAGCCTTCCAATTCTCCACCGCAAATCTAATACTCATGTACTCGTAGTAATGCAAGGCTTCCTTTTTTAGTATTCTACACTCAATTTCCCCTTATTTTTGTGTACAAGGTATTTGATTTCCCCAGGATGGTTCTTTGTGTCTTCTCTTTTTCAAATTCCTCATTCTTCTATCTACCAATGGAATTTTGTTTATTGTTTGACCATAATTTCCTAACCAAATTTGCACTACCATCTAGCCTCTTGTCCCCCCCATGCCATTTTCCCTCCCTGTTATTTTTTAGAATGGATGGAAAGCTCTCTACGTGCTCTCAACCATGGCTAGACTACTCAACAATGTTGCCATCCTCCTATTAAATTTTGTCCTTTCTTGCTTGTGCATTTTTCCGATAGAGCATGGTCCCCATCCTTTCTCCCTCAACTGAATTAAATGGTATAACTAGTCCATTTAAGGCACACCTTCCAACCTCACATGGGTTTCATTTAAATAATTTAGGCTTCCTTCTTACCCCAAGAAATATCCCTCCCCAAACTCTCAAATTTGTGTCCCAACATCTCAACCATTTTAATTATAACCAAAAATAGATTTAATATTGATGATAAGTGTGATTAGCGAGGGGTTGTCACATGGCTCAAGCTAAATTTCCATATAATGATTTAGTCAATAGAATTACATGGTTAAGTACTTATCAAATTTTATATGGAATGCATCCTAGAGGGATATATGAACTAAGGAATATGGGAAGAGAACATGGGGGCTTCACTAGGGGAGAAATACCATACCATGTGCATTCATATTGGGGGATATATATTGAGGAGAAAATGACATAATATATTGAGCATATAATATGGGGTAAATGGTTTTTATATTGGCAGGTATAAAAAATAGAGCTCAAAGTTAATGAAAAAATATAAAGGTGTATAAAAAATGTTCATGAAACAATTGATGCCTACAATATCTAGTGAAAGTCAAGGTTTTTTTAAATTGGGAATGCGTGTTGGGTTCGTATTGGTATGGGTTTAAATAATGTGATTTTTGGAGTTATTTTCCAATATATAGTCAAATTAAGTGTATTTTTTAGTATGCCACAAATGCACGAGATATGTTAGAGGTTCATTGAGTGAAGACCCCATGGAAGAGAAGAGACCAAAATTTCTAATGTGGAAGAATTTGTGGCAACATTTCAAGAGTTTCATGAGAAGGTGAAACAATAACTAGAAACAAAAAATAACAAATATAAGCAAAGAGAACACCAAAAAAAGAAGACACTTGAAGTTTTAATTTGGTGTTTTAGTCATGGCTTATTTGAGAAAAGAGATATTTCTTAAAGAAGAATATAATAAATTGACATTAATGAAAATTGGACCTTGTAAAATTATGACAAAAGTTTCCATTGGTGCATAAGAAATCAAAGTTCCAAGCAATATTGAATGTGACAACCCTTTGGGAAAATTCCCTTCTTACATACATTGTAAATATTTCATGTCGTTTAATTATAAGTTAAAAAGGGTCTGAGTGAAGGGACACAAATTCCATAGTCGAGGAGGGTAATTGCTTGGGATTTGAAGGAATTTTGACTATTTCATGACAAAAATTGAAGACTGGTATGTGTGTGATTAAATGGACTGATTATTCCATTAATCCATCTGAAGAAGAAAGATGAGGAGCCATGCTTTCTTTGGAAATATTCACAAGGCTCAAAGGACAAAAAATTATGGAGGAGTAATGGGTTGCGTTGGTAGCAGGGACATTGGAAGTCAACCACACATAATAGAACCATGGTGGATGAGAACGAAGGGGGGAAACATTGCTAGGGAATGAAACAAACGATGGTGGAAGTGGCTTGAAAAAAAATAAAATGGGGGGGGTAAGAATCCTTGGGGAAGGGAGGAGTAAGGCAGATGCAACAGAGGGCAATGTAGAAGAAGGAAGAAAAAAATATTTAGTTGGAAAGAAGGAAGGAAGGAATTATTCCTAGGAGAGTACCAATGTCCTCTCAATTCCCTCAATAACTAGAGGGTGGAGATTGTTTTATCTAGAGGTCCTTGATGGCTAGGGTGGAGGATTTTTCCTTGGATTCTTGAAATGAGGGATTCTGAAGGCCTTTATTGATGTGGTTTCTTTACAATGGTTTTCGGAGTCCTTAATATGGGTGGAAGCACTATGTTGTAGCTTGAAGTGTGGAGATTTGTATATTTGGATTCCATAAATTATATTGGTTGTTGAATAGTTGAGGGGAGGAGGAAATAGGCCTCTGGACTCCCTGTGCAATTCTTGACTTCTTAAATAGTTTGTGGGTGGAGGTGGGAGAACCTCTGTAGTCACTGTTTCAACCAACAATTGGAGCTTAATCCCTTGATCAAAAGTCCTCTTAGTCTTTGGAATTTGGCTTGGGGGTGACAACTGCAAAATAGGAATGGCTGTAGTTTTTCAATTGTTGGGTGGAGATTCATTGTCCCAGTCCTAGTTTCCTAGCTTATAAGATAAGATAAGTGTCTATCACGACTAACTTTTTAAATGAATATAATATTTGTAAATGTTGAGCTAATTGCATGCCATCTAAATGTGTGAAGCGTTGTTTTTCTTGTGTGGATGGATTACAGATGTGGTGATAAAGACATGGTAAATGGTTAGGAACGTGATTTTATGCATTGTTGAACTCCTTGTGCAATAAGAATGCATAAATTTGATTCTATATATATTATAGATGTTGAGTTCACTCATAGTGCAATATGGCAGTATTCTTACATTATTTGGTACATGAAATCATTCATATTTACAGGGAAAATATGTGTGGTTACAAGAATTGCTCATAGTCCTTGAGCTATAGGTTACCTAAGATATATAGATGTATTTGGATCTAGGAATACATGTAACCATACCATTGAATGCTTCCATGCATAAAGAGATACCTAATCCTTATCCTGGCACATATGCGAGTTCTTGTTTCACAAACTTGTATGAACTTGGTGGAAGTTATTAACCAAATCATAAGACTTTTTTTAATTGTTTAATGACTACTAAGCACCTCTCTATAATTATACATGCTCCTGAATAGGCTAGAGGTTGTGATCAAGTGTTATTTTAATGTACATACTGCTTATGGGGTGAAAAACATGATTTTGATAATTTAACTTGTGTAATACCTACAAGCCTATTTAACTAGTCATACATAGTGTTAGGAATAACACTAAGGTCATACATCCAAGGCCTGGGATAGCCCTTGGTTACATGGTGGGGCATGTGACATGGAAGAAGGGACAGGGGATTGGTCACTATGGCTAAAAACCTACGGTGTGATAGGTGTACAATAATGCATCGAGGTTAGCCTAGGGACATATGAATGAGTACATAACTAGGTGGAAGGACCCAATAGAACTATGATGGAAAGGGGAAGAATCACTAAGACTCTAGGTGAGGGGTTGCAAAAATTGTCATGCCATATGGCCAAGCACTAGAACTAGGTGCAAGACCTTGTGGCGCTTATGAAAATCAAGGGTGATGAGAGCATGGGTTGTAATGGATGAAAGAGATCCATTCTTGAAATCGACAATAAAAATATGGTGGTCACCGCCCCCATGCTGTAGAAAGGGTAGGGTTGTTGCACTTTGATCATAATCATTGATTGAGTTGTGGTGGAAGAATGGTCAGAAAAATAGTCTGGCCTACCCCTTGTGACATCAGCAAGGGGGGGTGACATTATTGTATATGAGCAATGGGATAGTCTGGAGGGTGATGAACCATTGGATCTCTGACTGGGACCTCAAATTGGATCCATGATAATAGGGATTCCCCCCTGTGACATCAACTGGGGATGGGGGGTTAGCATTATTAATTACCACCGTCGATCGAGTTAGTCATTTTCGGTCATTGGATGACAGAGGATCGCAAACAAACAAACACACACACACACAAACATATATACAGAGGATACACCCACATGTAAAGGTGTGGAGTAACACAAATAATAAGGTATTTAGACATGCCACATGGCAGGAATAGTCAGGTGGTACATTTGAATTAATGAGTCTTTAAAGGATCATAATTTGCAAATCTATAGTCTGATTAGGATGAAATTCATATCACTAGAAAAGTTTCATCGAGATGAATGCAATGATGACCATTAGACAAATTTTGAGGTAAAAATTAGGCCTTAAAAAAAAATGTACAACCAAAATCAACTTTATAAGAACTAACAGGATTCAAGATGATGATGTCAACCATGGGGGATGATTCACCATTTTTGGAGTAAAAAAATAAAAAGATTAAAAATATAAAAAATTAAAAAACTACTTTTTCAACTTGTATTTTCAACTTATCTCCCTACAATTTTATTGAAATTTTGAGTAGGAGCACTCGTTGGATGTGATATTTAATTCCTCATCCAAGGAGCCCATGTTGCATACTTTCAATGGACCTTACTACACGAAAAATGACCTTGCATACTTTTGATGGACCTTGTTGATTAAAATCATGTTTTCCATGTATTTCTCATTTTTCATGTAGCAAGGTCCATTGAAAGTATGCAACATGGGCACTCCTTGAATGAGGAATTAAATCTCGCATCCAATGAGTGCTCCCACTCGAAATTTGAGTAAAACCGTAGGGAGATAAGTTGAAAATATGTGTTGAAAAAGTAGTTTTTTTTCTTCTTTTTTTTCACTCTAAAATTTGATGATGTAATATAATATTATTTTATTATTTCTAGTATTATTTTATAATATTCCTTAGGAGGCCCATTTTAGACCTCAAAATTGAGTTTTTGATACTCAGAGGAAAGTAAAAAAAAATACCCCATTTCTCTAACTACATGAGGGAAGTTGTGTTAGCATAGTATATACACTCCTTAGAGTAAGGGGGTGTGTTCACAGGTGGTATTAGAGTAAAGTTTCAACATTGGACCTTTGGAATTAATGACACTTTAGAGAAATTCAATGAATTCCAAGGATATGTGCATATATATATATATATATATATATATATATATATATATATATATATATATATATATATATATATATATATATATATATATATATATATATATATAGATATACATACATACATATATATATATATATAGATAGTATATATATATATATGTATGTATGTATGTATGTATGTATGTATATATATATATATATATATATATATATATATATATATATACATACATACATACATATATATATATATATATATATATATATATATATATATATATATATATATATATGTGTGTGTGTGTGTGTGATTGATCATTGTGTGAACTAACAATTTGTGTTGACTGATATATTTTGTTGACTATGTATGCATATGTAGTAATGCTAATGAATTTAATTTTGATTGATATTGAAGTACTAACATGAATTGTTCTTTCAGGTAGCATGAAACCTCAAACATTGAAGTTCATGAATGTTTGTGTAATGCCCCTCCCACATTTACCCAATTTCACTGATCTTCCAGGGTAAACATGAGACAAAGATATTACTATGATATGACTCGACTTCCAAGATTTAGTTATGGAAGTGGGGTCGACATCTGAGACTTAATGACAGAAACTAACATCCTACAGGGCTTTTAGGACACGCAGGGGCCAAAGGACCACCCTAGGTGACCAAACCCTAACCTCGATTCTTTGCTAATGACCTGGACTTCCAACCGCATGCACACGCTTGCATTAGTGTTGATGTGGCACTCCAACCACACACACAAGCCTACATGGGTGTGATTGCAACCCAAAATCCTCAATTCAGAGAGTGTAGCTCTAATATTTGATCCACGATTCCATGCCAGCCTCTATACCACTAGCCAGAAATTCCTAAGACTTTCCAAAATTATAAATGACTTGAATACAATGCTAAACATACAAAATTTGGTCAAGGACATGATCTAACCAAGCCTAACCATGACAGTGATTTCATCAAACATATGGTGAACATGCAATCTATAGGTCATGAATGCATATCTGAACATAGGAGTCTGAGACTTATTTGAGAATCACCAAGAAGGTCTAATGCCCTCTAATAGTAGATGCAATAACATTTGTTATCCCATGCATTTATAATCCATCAAATACCTATCAAATCCTTAACAATACATAACTAGATTACATTACAAATCCATGCTTATAACTAGCATATAACCAGATTAATAACCATGACATAACACCTATCAAATCATCATAATATCAAGTACAAGTACTCAGGAATCCCAATAATAAAATAGATCTTATTAACTTATACAAAAGCCAACCAAATTAGGGACTTCAATGTACCACCTCACCATAGATTGGGCTAAACCAAATCTTTCGTTTAGACAATCACCCCCATGCCATATTCCAAGCATGAATGTTGGAAATAAAGAAATAAACAACAAGATCTTCCCAGAGATTAAACTACCTCCACCCTCAGGCTACCACGATCCCACAAAAACTAGTTAAGAGATCACAATGCCCAAAACAATATTGGATGCCTTAGAGTTTTTTCACCAATACCTGGAGGAATTTTCTTGTCTCCACCCACCTATTGAGGGCTTCCTAGAGATTAAACCACCTCCATGCCCAACCCTTGGGAATTTTCTTGAGACCACCTCACCTAGTTCCAAAACCTTCTAACAATCCAAAGCTCAACCGAGAAAAAAATCCCATCACATCATGGCTATCCAGAAATGGAAAGGTAAAGCTAAAACCTCTGTCAAACTAGGAAAAATCCATGCCATTGATAGAAAAAAACCAATTACACAAATCCATGTACCATGCATTCATACCTCATTTAGGAAACCACACATGCAACTTGTTACCCTCTAGATCTTCCTGCTAAATGACTAATCTAAACTTTTCCTTTCGTATCATTTTCTTTCCTTGTCTTTATTTTTATTTCCTTAATTTCTTGCTTTCTTTCTCCTCTTGGTGCTCTTCTCTCTCTCTCTTAAACTAATTCCAAAGAAAAAGTGACAAAAAGTTGTGAACTGGTCCTCAAAATCCTTTTTGTCATTGACGCCTATATCTTCTTCAATTTCCTATATTTTTCCTTCAATTTCCTTCTCATGCAAATTTGTGACCTTCCATCTCCCTTTTCTCCTATTTTCCTTTATTTTAATAAATAAATTCCAATAAATGCATCTTTTCCTTTGCCAATTTCCATAGCCATAATAAATAGAAAGTGACACCCACTATGATGTTTTGCCCAACTTTTTGCTTGGAATACATGTCCCATGACCTTGATATTATTTTTCTTTTATTAACTTTATACATGAAATTTTATCCTAGGGCTATGACAAACCCCTCCCCCTTAGACGAACATCATCCTCGGTGTTCTATGATACCTATGACCAGCAAAACCACTGAAATCCAAAACCAACATGACAAACATGATAACATGACAATCATACCACTTATTGGAGCTTTATAACACAACTCATCACGGTATATACAATAACAACCATACATAGATATGTACATATATCAAAACTTCTTTTCATCAACCGGAAAACAATGAAGATACAAAGGCCACATCTGATCAACCATCTCCCATGTAGCTTCATTAGATCTAATGTGTTTCCACTGCACTTCAACTTGCTCAATTTCTTAGCTCCAGAGCATGAGTTGTTTTCACTTTAATTGTAGAAAAATATTGTAGATTCACAAGCTCATTCAATCTACTAAAACAAGAGACAAGAATCTACTTCTACTCTTTACAGCGGAAGCACATAAATATCGAGAAAACAATAATCGACAAGAGGAAGAACATCAATGGCATATAACACAATAAATATCTGGGGAAAGCCACAACTCAAAACCCCACTATATGTATTGTATTAATCCAGAAAATCAAGATGAAATTACAATGCTTGTTCTCACAATAAGAATCCCAATACTCAGTAAAATCAATCTCCTAGCTCACAAGCAAGCTCAATCCAAATCCAAGCCTCTTCTCTTCTCTCCAAGCTCCCTATTTCCTTGCACCCTTGGTCAAATAATTTGGATAAATACAATATGATCTGCTTAACTTTGAGCTCAAATTGCACAAGTATTTCCTATCCTCCGACTGATGACTTCCTTTGGCCAATACTTAGCCAAATTTCCAAGCCTCCAAGCTTCTAATTATTTGCACAATTCTTAAGAAAAATAGCCTATATTTAAAGGGAAATCCTCACTATGCAATCCTCAACTGATTGCGTGCACCATCTATAAAACATAGAAAATTATACAACAAATAGTACACTATCCCTGCACTCTAGTCTCAACTGGGTCTTTCTCTGATTCGACATGCTTGCGTTTCTGATGAGTGAATCTTCAGTTAACTAGAGTAGCACTAGTTGAGTTCATTAATGACCCAACTGACTGTTAACTCACTATTAGTTCCTCAAATAGTTTGGAACTAATTTAACCGAAATTAACTCAATCAACTGAGTTGTCTAATTACAACTCACAATTGAATTATATTGGACTCATATAAAATAGGGAGAACATACACATGATGACAAAAAGACTTTCGACTCGACATTCCTAAGTTAACTAAGTGAACTTAACTTAGTTAGCTATTTCAAGTTTCTATGAGAAAATAATTCAGTTTTAATTCACAGTTTAATTCAAGGATAAATTAGATTGGAATTTATCAATTCTATTTTTATCATTTCTTGTTGCTATTTTTAACACTCCCTCGCAAGAAGAAAGGAATTCAACTCGATCCCAATCCTAAACTTTTGGAATGTTCTACATGCAACACTTCTCTCTAGTGTTGTTGCTCCAACAACTCCAGAAACAAAAAACATCCAAGCTGAATCAAAATGATACCTCTGTCATCAAAGTCTTTGACTGCTATTTCCTCTGTCGACTGAAAACTTTGCACTTCTATTGACTCTGCCTTTTTGCACTGTTGTCAGCCCTCTCTACACTTCTTTAGTATCTGATTGCTCTAGCCTCTATCACTTTGATCTTTGACTACATGAATCCCACTAATTCCTCCTACTACTATGTACTTTGGGCTCCCATAGCAAGGTCCAATTGATGAGATAAAACCACTCAATGGACCCTACCCAATTTAAGCCCTCTTGGTACTATCACTTCAAATCGTCCCACCTCACACCTAGAGGTATGGCTGCATGTAATCCCTCTTCCCACTTGGCTCAAAATTTCACCCTACTGGAGGTCTCTGCATGACTGGATGCCTCCACTTGGTCTCTTCTTGGCTTCTCCAATTGTGGCTACTCCACATTTGTTTGAGACTTCTTCTTAGACTGTTTCTTCTCTTCTCTAGTGGATCTCTCCACTTGGTCTCCTCTCAGATTCTCTAGTTGTGGCTGCTCCACAACTTCCTGAAGCTGCTTCAGAGGCTTCTTCTGGGGCTGAGTGTTCAGAGATAATTTACTCTCCCTCTCAACCACCAAGTCTCTAAACTTTACCTTTCTCCTCAAGGCTTTGCATGCATCTTGAACCTCAAGAGCATACAGGTTCTTGGCTAGCACACCCATCTGTTTCATTTGTCTTGCCATTCCCAAATTTTCAGGAAAAAGAGTTGATTTTAAATCAGCGATATCTCCCTCATCCAAACTCCGATTCGGGTGATTTTTTCTTTGAATTTTTGTATTTTTTCGCAAAGAATCCAAATTCTCTATTTGTTTCTAAAAATTTTGTACAAAAATTTCCAGATCTTCTTTTCAAACTTGCGGCTAAAAACTCAAACCTTTGAAATTTCCTCTAGTATATTGTTCTAAGCTCTAATACCATGTAGGAAATTTATACAAATCTAGCTCCGTTACCATGTAGAAAAATTATGTAGATTCACAAGCTCATGCAATCTAGTAAAACAAGAGACAATAATCTACTTCTACTCTTTATAGCGGAAGCACATAAAGATTGAACAAACAATAATCGACAAGAGGAAGAACATCAATGGCATATAACATAATGAATGTCCAGGGAAAGCCACAACTCAAAACCCCACTATCTATATTGTATTAATCCAGAAAATCAAGATGCAATTAAAATGCTTGTTCTCATAAGAACAATCCCAACACTCAATAAAATAAATCTTCTAGCTCACAAGAAAGCTCAAGCCAAAACCAAGCCTCTTCTCTGATCTCCAAGTTCCCCACTTCCTTGCGCCCTTGGTCAAAGAATTTGGATAAATACAATATGCTTTGCTCAACCTTGAGCTCAACCTGCACAAGTATTTCCTATACTCTACCTGATGACTTCCTTTGGCTAATACTTAAGAAAATTTCTAAACCTCCAAGCTTCTAATTCTTTGCACATTTTCTGAGAAAATTAGCCCATATTTAAAGGGAAATCCTCACTATGCAATGCTCAACTGATTGCATGCACCATCTATAAAACTCATAAAATTCTACAACAAATAGTACACTGTCCCTGCACTCTAGTCTCAACTGGGTCTTTCTCTGATTCGACATGCTAGAGTTTCTGATGAGTGAATATTCGATTAACTAGAGTAGCACTAGTTGAGTTCATTAATGACCCAACTGATTGTTAACTCACTATTAGTTCCTAAAATAGTTTGGAACTAATTTAACTTAACTTAACTCAATAAACTGAGTTGTCTAATTACAACTCACAATTAACTCATACTAGACTCCTATAAAATACGGAGAACATACACATGATGACAAAAACAATTTCGACTCGAAATTCCTAAGTTAACTAAGTCAACTTAACTTAGTTAATTATTATAAGTTTCTATGAGAAAATAATTCGATTTTAATTCACATTTTAATTCAAGGATAAATTAAACTGGAATTTCTAGATTTTATTTTTATCATTTCTTGTTGCTATTTTCAACACTCCCTCTCAACGAGAAAGGAATTCAACTTGATCATGATCCTGAACTTTTGGAATGTTCTGCATGCAACACTTCTCTCTAGTGTTGTTGCTCTGGCAACTCCAAAAACAGAAAACATCCAACTTGAATCAGAATGATACCTCTGTCGACTGAAAAATTTGCGCTTATGTTGACTCTACCTTTAGTCACTATTGTCAACCCACTCTATGCTTCTTCAGTATTTGACTTCTCTAGCCTCTGTCACTTTGATCTATAACTGCATCAATCTCACTGATTCCTCCTGCTACTATGTGCTTTGGGCTCCCATAGAAAGGTACGATCCATGAGATAAAACCACTCAATGGACTTTGCCCAATTTCAGCCCTCTTGGTACTATCACTTCAAATTGCCCCACCTCACACCTGGAGGTATGGCGGCATGTGATCCCTCTTCCCACTTAGCTTGAAATTTCCCCCTACTGGAGGTCTCTACATGACTGGATGCCTCCACTCGGTTTCCTCTTGGATTCTCCAATTATGGCTGCTCCACAGTTGTTTGTGACTACTTTTGTGACTGCTTCTTCTCTACTTGAGTGGATCTCTCCACTTAGTCTCCTCTCAACTTCTCTAGTTGTGGCTGCTCCACAACTTCCTGAAGCTGCTTCAAAGGCTTCTTCTGGGGCTGCATGTTGAGAGGTAATTTACTCTCCCTCTCAACAATCAAGTCTCTAAACTTTGCCTTGCTCAAGGCTTTGCATGCATATTGAACCTCAAGAGCATACACATTCTTGTCTAGTACACCAATTTGTTTCATCTGTCTCACCGTCACGAATTTTTCTAGAAAAATATTTGATTTAAATCAGTGATTTCTCCCTCATCCGAACTCCAATTCGGCTAGTTTTTTATTTGAATTTGGGTATTTTTTCGCAAAGAATCCAAATCTGTTATTTGTTTCTTAAATTTTTTCACAAAAAATTTCAGATCTTCTTTGAAAACTCATGGCCGAACACTCAAAACTTCTAAGTCTCCTCTAATATACTGTTATAGGCTATGATACCATGTAGAAAATTTCTACAAATCTAGCTCTAATACCGTGTAGAAAAATCCTATAGGTTCACAAGCTCATGCAATCTACTAAAACAAGTGACAAGAATTGACTTCTACTCTTTACAACGGAAGCACATAAAGATTGAGCAAACAATAATCGGCATGAGGAATAACATCAATGGCCTATAACGCAATAAATATCCAGGGAAATCCACAGCTCAAAACCCCACTACCTGTATTGTATTAATCCGGAAAATCAAGATGAAATTACAATGCCTATTCTCACAAGAACAATCCCAGCACTCAGTAAAATCAATCTCCCATCTCACAAGAAATATCAAGCCAAATACGTCTCTTCTCTGCTCTCCAAGCTCCCTATTTCCTTGTGGCCTTGGTTAAAGAATTTCGATAAATACAATATGCTCTGCTCACCTTGAGCTCAACCTACACAAGTATTTCCTATCCTCCACCTAATGACTTCCTTTGGCCAATACTTAAGCAAATCTCCAAGCTTCCAAGCTTCTAATTCTTTGCACAATTCTTGAGAAATTAGCCTGTATTTAAAGGGAAATCCTCACTATGCAATCCTCAATTGACTGCATGCACCATCTATAAAACTCAGAAAATTCTACAACAAATAGTACACTGTCCGTGCACTCTAGTCTCAATTGGGTCTTTCTCTAATTCGACATGCATGAGTTTCTGATGAGTGAATCTTTAGTTAACTAGAGTAGCACTAGTTCAGTTCATTAATGACCCAATTGACTGTTAACTCACTATTAGTTACTCAAACAGTTTGGAACTAATTTAACTGAACTTAACTCAATAAATTGAGTTGTCTATTTACAACTCACAATTAACTCATACTGGACTCCTATAAAATACGGAGAACATACACATGACGACAGAAATACTTTCAACTCGAAATTCCTAAGTTAACTAAGTCAGATTAACTTAGTTAACTATTACAAGTTTCTGTGAGAAAATAATTCGATTTTAATTCACAGTTTAATTCAAGGATAAATTAAACTGGAATTTTTGGATTCTATTTTTATCATTTCTTGTTGCTATTTTCAACACTCCCTCTCAACAAGAAAGGAATTCAACTTGATCTCGATCCTGAACTTTTGGAATGTTCTGCATGCAACACTTCTCTCTAGTGTTGTTCCTCCAACAACTCCAGAAACAAAAAACATCCAACCTGAATCAGAGTGATTCCTCTGTCATCAAAGTCTTTGACTGCTATTGCCTCTGTCGACTGAAAACTTTGTGCTTCTGTTGACTCTGCCTTTCTACACTATTTTCAACCCTCTCCATGCTTCTTCAGTATCTGAATGCTCTAGCCTCTGTCACTTTGATCTCTAACTACATCAATCCCACTGATTCCTCCTGCCACTATGTACTTTGGGCTCCCATAGCAAGGTATGTTCCATGAGATAAAACCACTCAATGGACCCTGCCCAATTTCAACCCCCTTAGTACTATCACTTCAAATCACCCCACCTCACACCTAGAGGTATGGCTGCACGTGATCCCTCTTCCCACTTGGCTCGAAATTCCCCCCTACTGGAGGTTTTTGCATGCTTGGATGCCTCCACCTGGTCTCCTCTCAACTTCTCCAATTATGGGTCCTCCACAGTTGTCTGAGACTGCTTCCTCTATGCTTGAGTGGATCTCTCCACTCGTTCTCCTCTCAGCTTCTCTAGTTGTGGCTGCTCCACAACTTCTTGAGCTGCTTCTGAGGCTTCTTCTAGGGCTGCATGTTGAGAGGTAATTTACTCCCCCTCTCAACCACCAAGTCTCTAACCTTTGCCTTGATCCTCAAGGCTTTGCATGCATCTTGAACCTCAAGAGCATACATGTTCTTGGCTAGCACACCAATCTGTTTCATCTATCCTACTGTCACAAAATTTTCTGGAAAAATAGCTGATTTTAAATTAGCGATATATCCCTCATCCAAACTCTCATTTGGCCGATTTTTTTTTTATTTTTATTTGGATATGTTTTCGCAAAGAATCAAAATATTCTATTCTTTTCTGAAACATTTTTACAAAATTTTCCAGATCTGCTCTGCAAACTTGCGGCCCAAAACTCAAAACTTTGAAATCTTCTCTAGTATATTATTCTAAGCTTTGATACCATGTAGAAAATTTCTACAAATCTAGCTCCAATACCATGTAGAAAAATCCTATAGATTCACAAGCTCATGTAATCTACTAAAACAAGAGAGAAGAATCTACTTCGACTCTTTACAGTGTAAGCACATAAAGATCGAGCAAACAATAATTGACAAATAGTTAAGTATAACTTGGTCTAGTGTAGAGTTAGGTAAAGTGTGTTTCTTTACTATGTACATTTTGTAACTTACAATCCGACGGTCATGATATGTGGTGATTCGATGGTTCATTCTCTCCTCAGTATTATCGACACTTGATCCATGGCTTAACACCCGATTGGTCCATGATCTCTATTTAAAGAGCACGAAGGGTCATTCGTAGGGTAACCATTCATGAGAGAAGCTTATGTAAATTTTCATTCTTTTATTAATAAATTTCCTGAAGTCGCCGTGTTGGCTCAAGCTATGGACTGTTTCCCTCTTTGAGGGTTTTAACCACATCAACAATACTGGTGTATTGATCTATGATCTGTTTGTGAGTGGTGTCCTTTGGTGTTCTATTTGAGGAACTTACCCTGTAAATTCCTACAAAAACCCCACTATATGAATTGTATTAATCCAGAAAATCAAGATGAAATTACAATGCTTTTTCTCACAAGAACAATCCCAGCACTCAGTAAAATCAATATCCTAGCTCACAAGCAAGCTCAAGCCAAATCCAGACCTCTTCTCTACTCTTCAAGCTCCCTATTTCCTTATGCCCTTGGTCAAAGAATTTGGGTAAATACAATATGCTCTGCTCAACCTTGAGCTCAACCTGCACAACTATTTCCTATCCTCAGTCTGATGACTTTCTTTGGCCAATACTTAAGAAAATTTCCAAGTCTCCAAGCTTCTAATTATTTGCAAAATTATGGAGAAAACTAGCTTGTATTTAAAGGGAAATCCTCACTACACAATCCTCAACTGATTGTATGCACCATTTGTAAAACTTAGAAAATTCTACAACAAATAGTACATTGTCCCTGCACTCTAGTCTCAATTGGGTCTTTCTCTGATTCTACATGCATGAGTTTCTGATGAGTGAATCTTCAGTTAACTAGAGTAGCACTAGTTGAGTTCATTAATGACCCAACTAACTGTTAACTCACTATTAGTTTCTCAAATAGTTTGGAACTATTTTAACTGAACTTAACTTAATAAACTGAGTTGTCTAATTGCAACTCACAACTAACTCATACTGGACTCCTATAAAATAGGAAGAACATACGCATGATGAAAGAAAGACTTTCAACTCAAAATTCCCAAGTTAACTAAGTCAAATATACTTAGTTAACTATTACAAGTTTCTATGAGAAAATAATTCTGTTTTAATTCACAGTTTAATTCAAGGATAAATTAAACTGGAATTTTTGGATTCTATTTTTATCATTTCTTGTTGCTATTTTCAACATTAATATGCACTGAGGTTTCAACTAGAATTATCCTTCTAGTTCCACCTATACTATAGACCAATCAATCACATTATCAACATCCTTCACATACCTTTTAAGCAGCGAACCATGGAAAACATCATGGACTTTCACTATTGGAGGCATTGCAAGTTTGTAGTCCAGTGGGTCAATCCTCTCAAGAACCTTAAAAGGCTCACAATACCAAGGATCCAAATTAGCACATGACCCAATCCTCAAGGAGCTCTTATTTGGATTGATGCACAATTACACATTCTCCCCAATTTGAAACTCCTTAAATAGTCTGTGTTGATTTGCATAACTCTTTTGCATATCTTGTGTTGCCTTTGAATTCTTCTTGATGACCTGAATTTACTATTCTATCTCTTCCAACATATCTGGTCCAATCAACACCCTATTCACTAGATCACTCTAGCTGATGGGAGTATTACAACTCCACCCATAAAATGCCTCAACAAACTGATCCTTAAGAACTCCTGATACCCATTATTGTACGCAAACTCTACTAGTGGAAGATACTCTTCCCACTTCCTCTACTGGTGCATAACATATATCCTCAACATATCCTCAAGAATCATGTAAACTTTATCTGTCTGCCCATCTGTTTGTGGATGATAGTTGTACCGAAAGCCAACTCTATCCCCAAACCTGAAAACAACTCCTTCAAAAAACTAGAAGTGAACTTGGCATCTCTGTTAGATACAATCTTCTTAGGAGTACCATGCAATCTCACTAACTCCCTAATGAATACTCAAGCTACCTCACTAGTTGAATTAATACGCTTAACTAGAATGAAGTGAGCTACCTTGGTCAACCTTTCAACCATGACTATGATGGAATCACGTTGTCTTGATGTATTCAACAAACCTGTGATGAAATCCATAGAAATGACCTTCCATTTCCACTCTGGAATCAAAATCGGCTGCAATAAGCCACCTAGATGCTTACATTATACTTTTAGTTGTTGAAAAAACAAACACCTTGCGGTGAACTCATCTACCTCTCTCTTCATTTTCGTCTTGTAGTAAAAATTATTCACAACTATCAAAGTCTTTTGATATCCTAGATGATCTGAATACAACTTAACATGAAATTCCCTTAAGATATTCTTCTTGAGCTGACTGTTGTTTGGAACATAGATATGGTCCCTAAATCTTACCAAACCATCTATCGTGAGATGATAATCCACATCCCGATCACCTGTACCCATATGTTGTAACCTGTGGTTAAGTTGCTGGTGCCTATCATATTGTTATCCTGCCTATAAGATCTAATCCTATGAATCTGTCCCATATGAACTCATAGCTGCAATGTGATTTACCTTCACTCTTCTATTGAGAGCATCTACAACCCTATTCTCCTTATCCTTAATGTATATGATCTTGAAGTCAAACTCACTGAGCGTGTCCATCTATCTAGCTTGTCTAGCATTCTGATTAGGTTGATCAAACAAGTATCTTAGCCCACTTTTATCACCAATCATCACAAATCACCTCCATCAAGACTCCACGAAGTCCTTTCTTACAAGCATTAGTACACACCAAAAACTCTTTATCTAGATCTGCAATCTATAGAGCTGGAGCATTTGTAAGAAACTGCTCCAACTGCTCAAAACTAGTTGCACATTCCTCTGTCCATTCAAACTTCTTTCATTTTCCCTGCAATGATGTAATAGGATAAGAAATTAGTGAGAAGTCCTTAATGAAGCTACTCTAATAACCTGCTAACCCCATGAATGATATGTCCTCATCTACATTCCTAGGAGCTACCCATTCTATGATATCTCTGATCTTTTCTGGGTCCACTTCTATACCTTCCTTGGAAACAACATGCCCCAAGTAATGAAATTTTTTCTGAAAGAAACTGCACTTATTAAGCTTGGCATACAACTGATCCTCTCTTAGTAATCTCAACAACATTTCTAGATGCTTTGTATGTTCTTCCTCATTCTTATAATATATCAATATGTCATCAATGAATACTATCATAAACTTGTTCATATAAGTACGCAACACACTATTCATCAAACACATGAAAGTAGCTGGAGCATTAGTCAAACCAAAAGGAACCAAAACAAACTCATAATTCCCATAATTGGTTAAAAAAGAAGTCTTGTAAATGTCATATTCTTTGATGCGCACCTGATGATATCCTGATGTCAAATCAATCTTCAAGAACATTGTTGCTCCCTTCAAATGATAAAACATGTCATCGATTCTTTGAAAATGATATGTGTTCTTGATCATCACCTTGTTCAACTGCTTGTAATCTATACACAACCTGAGAGCACCATCCTTCTTCTTAAAAAAAAACTGTGATACACCCCAAGACAACACACTTGGCATAATGTTTCCCTTATTGAGCATTTCCTTCAACTACAACTTCAATTCCACTAACTCTGCAGTGCTCATCCAGTAAGGTGCCTTTGATCTTGGCACTTCTCTTGGTACCAACTCAGTAGAAATGCCTACTTCCCTATGAGGAGGAAACTATGAAATCTCTACTCGAAAGACATCTTGAAACTGCTGTAAAACTGGATACCTCTTCAAGATTTCTGCATCCTCAGCATCCTTACCTTTGTCACTGGAAACATGAAATGCAAATAATACACACCCTTTCTTGCAACTGCACTTTCCTTGCATAACTATAACCATTCTCACTGATATATTCTTCTTCTTACCCTACACAATTCTCTTCTCTCCATCATCATCCAAAAACTTGATAGCCTTCTCATAACAATCCACCTTAGTCCCATAAAGGTTCAACCAATGCATACCCAGAAGCATATTGTATGATCCCAATGGAAGCACATTTAGATGTTCTAATGTTCGCATACCATTCAACTCAAATGCACAATATCTTACCCAATGATGAACTCTTTTCTTAGTACCTGTAGCCAACTGCATCGACCAATAATTTTCATGAACTTATTTTCTCAAACCACACTTATCCACCAGGTTAGGATTAATTATATCAGGGTCAATCAAAATGGAAACAACTTGATCATAGAGCTTACCTTCCATCTCAATAATAGATGTATGGTGATCCACTTCCTTGTTATCAAATGTTGCATAGATCCGAGGAATGCTCTTCCCAAAATCCCTAATTGTTTGCACCTCCTGAGCACTATAGATCTAAGGTCTACCACCTTGATACAATGGAAAATCCTTCTTGTAATGATCCTTGAAACATATCCAACAATGCAATGGTTCCCTACCACAACCCTTATTTTTCTTCCCTACAAGATGAGGTCCATGTCCTTTCTCCACCACTTTAAACTTCTTGTAAGGAGAACAAAAATCTTTCTCACCTGCATCTTGAGCTATTCCCCTCTTTGGTGACCATTTTCCCTTAGTCTTGTCATTCCCTTCCCAACCTTTCTTAGTTTCATCTTGTTATCACTCAGAATTTCATTAGGTTGTGATGGTGAAAACTCTTGAAGTAACCTTTAAACCACTTTAGGATTGAAAGTTGGCCCTTCAATATGGACAAGGATTTCTCCTCAACTCTGCTACTCAAGGTCACTACAGTAGCAGGTCACTAATATGCTCAATAGCCCGATTTTACTTCTAAAAATGACGAATTTGGTTTGGAGGGAAGGAAATGGGACCATTGAGCATGGAGTCTCTAACAAAAGTAAATACTTTCTAGTTACATGTCACATGAACAGAGCTAAAAAAATTCAAGACAGATCATGATTTCTTTGAAAAACTATCATTTAAGGTGTGGTAGAATACTATGTAAACTGAACCATTAGACACAAAGCACTTATCAAAGTAATTTATGTAAATGACTTTAGAATGAAAAATGCACAAGTATGCAAATAACATGAATATGAGCATTCGACACAAATTATAATCCATCTACTCTTTATCGAAATATTGAAGATTAATGATCAAATAGGTGGCTAAGGAGAAAAAAAACACATAGAAACCTGGATAGGAAACCATTCACACATGAATCTTTGAAGCTATTCATATAGAAATTTTTATCAATCTTCAAAATAACAACAATACACAAAGGTTTTTTCCCAAAAAAATTTGAACCCTTGTTACTTACAAAAGCCTTGCTTAAATAATAAAAATAATATCTCAAACTGCTCTTTGTGTGCTAGAAGTAAAATCCAATAAAATCATAAAAAATCAAACAAACATGGAAATAATTGCGATAGTTGTCAAATGGTTGATGTTGCTGGTGGATTTGTTTGTTGGAGACAACTACTTGGATTTGGAACTGCCTATTTATTTCCATTTGTACGCATTTGTTGGAATGTGCCTCTGAATAGAATATTCGATCTCTAACTTGTTGATTTCATGGCTAGAAGATTGGGATTCTCTATGACATGTTGAGTTATCTTCATTCCTCGAATTATTGATTTTTTGTCTATAAATATGGATATGTTGATCTTCTACTCTAATAGATGACATTTAAATTCTCTTTTACTCTTGCATGATTTTGTGGCACTCCACTTGTCAACTATATTAGACAAGACACATTTAGCATTTAGTGAGCTGTGTATTTTATAAAAATAGCAAAAAATAAATATGGCGAATTTCTGAAAAAGAGGCTTCAAATAGCCATTCAAATATCCAAAACTGTGATACTTGTGTAAAATATGGGAGAGGTTTTTTCAAATGAGCCCATTCAAAAAAAAAAACTCTTTTTGTTTTCAAAAATTTGTTTCCAACTATTAGGAAACTGTACCTAAAGTTACTATCTTTTACAAGAAAAAACAATCTTAAAAAACAAAGTTTTGTCATCATGTTCAAAATAGTAAGTTCACCATAGATCTTGGGCTTGATTCATCAAAACTGAAGCTTGGTACATGAATCCATATTGCATGATATTTATCATGATCAAATCCTCTTATCATTGCCTTAATCATGTCATTAACTTTGATAATGAGTATCACATTTGGCAGTGGTAAATTCAACAATTTTGCATTTCAGGAAAATTTAATAACATGCCACACCAACTAATTTATCAGTGCGATCTCTCAAATGATGATATGTTGTGTGGTAACTTGATTTTCCAGCATGTGCTTGTTAAAAAATCTAAATGTTTTCATACATTTGATTTGTCAGCACCTTTGTTTTAAATTTTTTGAACTAGCGTTCACAAATTAATTTTCAGCGCGCTTGAAACTTTTATGAAAATCTTAAAACAAATGTTCCAAACCATTACCTCTTAACTCTTTATCCTGAAACTAAATTTTGATAACAACCGTTTCCAATGAGGATGTTGTCACCTTAAGAGGCAACAAATATCCCTTGTAGAGTAGGTGTCTAGTCATTAGGCAGCTCCCAAATCTTTAAAACCAATTCATTCTCCAAATCTGAAACTTGTGACCTATAAATTGTTCCTATTCGAATCTGAAAACATGGATGCAAACTAAACTATCCTGCATACCAATAAAAGCAAAATAATCAGTAAAAAGTTGATGAAGGCTGCAAACTGCTCAAACCAAAACCAACCATGCTACAAATCTAACTAATACTATAGTCAATCTTGTTACCGGGAAAAGTGTCTATTTAGAACGACTCTATCCCACGAAGGTGTGACAGTTACCTTAGAAACAAATAGAGAAAACTACTTTTGTATTTCCTTTATGAATTAAAGATAGAGGGGGTAAGAAAGAACCGACCTGTGTCTTGCGCTAATCCTTTGATCCAATCCCTCTCTTCTTTGACAGCTTCCAGCTACCTGCTCCCTTACTTGCCCAGCTTCACCAAGTTCCTGTAAGATCACAGAAGAAGAAAACTACACAAAGACATGGATCTATATTCATAAAAAGCTTAGGATCAGATTTAAGGTAAACATACAAATGTAACAAGCATCATGATACACAAGCATGTAGGAGAAACTCAAATAGTTTTATTGATATAACAAGAAGATCCAGGAGGATTTACAACTGATGATTCCTGATCCAGCATCAACCTCCCAGCAAAGAAGCACCTCTTCACCTCCAACAAAGCATAAATCACCCAATACTCTGATATCTATCTCAAAACCAACAGCAATTCTTTGCAATGTACAAAATTCTAGCCTCTGGATCTCTGGGATGAGGGATCCATATATAGATGTATGCAAAGAGGATGAGTCAGCTCATGATTTGATTAGTGTCTTCTCTCTATCAGTTCTTGCTTCCACTTGGAGACTGAAAGCCTCTTACTCATCCTTGGTCGAACTCAGTGAGGCAAGTGTCATTGGAGAAGATTCTGGAAGCTTCCATTGTCTTTCCACCTCGCGGAATGGCACTTCCATTTGTCATTTCCCGCTCAACGCACCCTGATAGTGCATTTAGGTGCATTGCAACGTACCCAGCTAGTGTATTTAGGTGCTATGCAACGCAGCTAGCCAGTGGAGCAGCTGAAATGATCCTAATTTAACTGATTCTGAGCAGTTTCTGGTGGAGAACTTCTGGGAGAAGCTGTAATTTGTTGACCTTGTTCCTTTAGGGGTTGGAACAACACTTTTAGGGACTTAGGAGCCCTTAGTTTATGGAAATTTCATGCTTGGTGTTGCAAGGCACAAAAATGTCTATAACAGTTGCCCCCTAAAGTATGAGGCCGTTAATCGGGTGAAATGCTTTATTATGAGGATCCAAAGTTCTTTCAGTTCTGGGAGGAGACCTGTAATAAGATACAATACAATACATTATCTTCATACTGTTTTTCATGATCTAGCTGAGGCGGGCATTCCCATGCTCAGCTTTATAAATTCATTTTCATGTACATAGGACAGACAATCGTCTGAGTGTAGAATGATGATTCTGATAGAGCCATCATCCTTTTGGTAGGATGATTATCTGTGCTGTAATGCTGTACATTTAATGTCTTTATTTTCCTGAATATATCGTAGCCCGGATGGATGAAACTAGATCCGGGGTCTTCAATCTCGTCCAATCTTCACTCGAAGTACAAATCGATCCATGTGAGAAATGTTCTAAAGTCGAACATGGAAAGACATCGCTTGATTACCAGTCAATGATGTAAACTGTTAACAAGCGCGAGAGGAATCACTGATAATGATAATGACCCTCAAGGTACTCCAATACAATTCACATGGTGTGAATAAAGGACTTGGCGTCGACCACCACGCAAAATCTTTCGGTCGAAGGCCATTGATGTAAACCTATCGCCGGAAGTGAGAAACTTGCCATTAGGGCATGCAAGCTTCAAAGTACTGAATGGGGTGTTCCTAGATCAACTTCTTGGAAAATGAGCTGATGTCAACAAGAAGAGATCTGTCAAAGGAGGGCCTTAATGAATCCCACATCAATGACATGGAATGGAGCAAATGATTTTGATGGAGGTGAAAACAATCTGATGATATATGGTTCAGGGTGGCGGTCATGAAAGTATGGAGTATAATGTATGGTAGTGGATGGGACACAGGTGACTTCTCTAGATGACTTCTCTTGAACATGTCGGTGACACTTATGTGATGGATTGTTAGCATTAACCCCAAATGTGGATGGTATGGCGTGACCATGGTGATGTGACCGGTGAATGAAACAACCCAACCCGACTCGGACACGGAGTGGAAGTGTCATGTTCAAGAGCGACTTGCTACCAATAAAGATTCTTTGAGTTTTCTTCCCAATTTTTCCCCAGTCATTGCTGGCCAGTACCTCTTTATTTTTGCCAAGCTTAAGGAGGATAACATATGCTTGTTCTATAATTTGCCCTTCGGGCAAACCCATCGCTATGTTTTAACAAGCCTAGCGATAGTGAAACTCGTTCTCGTCTAAAGACAAGTTTGTCGCTATTAATCTTTTTAATGAGCTTAAAGACAAAGATAACTCGGTCCTTTTCATTTTTAGAGAGTCTGAAAAGGTACGTAAAGGTAACTCCAAAATTTCCTTTTTCGTCATCTAATCCCTTAAGTCCGAAAAAGTATAAAACAATACAGAAGGGATGAATTTTCGATTAGCTTTAACGAGCCGAACAAAACAAGCGCTCGATCTTTTTGTGCAATAATCCCTCAGGTCCAAAAAGATTAAAATCTAGAGGAGGGATAGCACTTCCTATCGCTTTAACGAGCTGGAAGGCCAGAACTCGGCAATCTTTTCATATTTTACGAGTCAGAAAAGAGCTTAAAGAAGACTCGTCTTTTGAGGAACGAGTGATAATATGGGTAGCAGCTGATTCCAGGCAAGGTTTGGAATTTTCCAATCACGGCAGTGTCACAAGGATGGCTAGTGAAATCACTCTTCGCAGCTGTTCCTCAAAATGGGTAAACAATCAAATGCAGGTGAATGATCGGCCAACGGAAAAGTGGAGGTGACGGTCCAAACACGACCAAGGCTTTAATGGCTGAAGTACTACATTCACGGTGGTTATTTACTGGGCAATAGTTCATTTTTTAACGAGCTTAAACGCGGGTGGAAACATTTGCTCGGTTCGGGTTTATTTTTTAACGAGCTTGAACCTCGCGGTAAACACTGCTCGATCCGGGTTTATTTTTTAACGAGCTTGAACCTCGCGGTAAACACTGCTCGAGTGGATGGTCTTGTTTTGATTTTACCATAAATAGCTTTGTTCTTTCAAAGATCGTACTGTATTTTCAACTGCTTCATCAAACCAGTCAGAAATGAACAATATTTGCTTGAAAACGAGTTAAAACGCTAATATTTTACTTTGAACTACGTAAAAATAATTAAAAAGTGTTTTTTACCTCTCATTTTACCATTTCATTTGAACTTGGTTTGTTGGAGCTTTGGAGGTGCTTTTCCCCCTCGATTTTCACCAGTTGATTTCAGGAGATTCTGTGGACGATTCTCGGCGCCGTCTGGACCAGGTAGGAGCTAAACCCGAGCTCTTTCATTTCATGGTTTCCATTTTTCATTTTGAGCTTGATTCCTAGCTTTTCTGAGCCCCTGGAGTTTGAGGAACTCGTTTTGCCATCAACGCACCCTCAGTGTATCAAAACCTGCGCTGAATGCTGGCCTGTCTAAAGGCTATCTGGCATTCAATGCACTTAGAACACTGCTGCAGCTGCGTTGGGTGCAAAAAGGGAATTTGATGCACAATTGTTTATGGAATTTTTGCCTGTTTCTCACCAAAATCAGGATCTAACTCCTCTCTTATTTGTTTTTCAGAGGTCTTTGGAGTAAGATGACCCTTACATGGCGAGAACGTGAGCATGAAGAAGAGGACATGGTTGCCCTACATGATCCAGTTACAGTGAATGCGCTGCGGAATTGTGGCTTGTTGAAGTTCTTCCACATTTCTAGCATGAGACAGTAGATCAACTTACTGCAGTATTTGCTCGATGCTTGGGATCCTACCAATCAGGTTTTTCAGATCAGGGGCAAATCTATCCCCTTGACTGCAGTGGACATTTACTTCTTGACTGGCTTGTCGAGGCGGGGTGCCCCCATCTCTTTGTCAGGTTCGGTCCGAGGAGGCGATTCTGTGAGAGATTATGTCTGTCGGTATTGCAGAGAAGGATCTCAGCCAAGTAAAGATGGCAAGATCATCATCTGTGATGTCACTGACAGGTCCCTTAGGACTATTCTATTTACTTTTGGTAGGATGGCCGGTAGTGCGTCTCTTCATTTAGCCAATCGATCTTATATGCAACATGCCTTGGAATGCCTCCAACCGAAGGTGTTCAACTGGTGTGATGCAGTACTTCTTGTGATGAAAGAACAGTTGACCAAGATAAAGAATGGGAGGTTGAAGAACTTTGGGTATGGTTCTATTTTGACCGCCTTTGCCTTGGAGAAGATACCACTGATGCAGCCGCAGTACATTGCACTCGACTTACCTTCTCCTACTGAACCATGTATGCAGAGATGGGTTGACCATATGTCTAGGCATGCTGGCCAGTCTCAGATTTCTCATTTCAGGCAAAAGCGATGGCGAACCAAGCGCTTTCCAAGCAGTCGAGGAAAGGATACTCACAGAAGCCCCTTCATCTATGATGGTACCAGCCATAAACATTCTATATATTTGAACAATAATCCGGAATGGTATACTAGCTGGTAAATGGGGTCTGCCTAGTTGATTCCAGTCGAAGGAGACAACTAGGTTGCTTGGAGGTGGGACTGAATAGACGGCCAAGTACGACTCTGACAAACTTCCTTCCTGTGGTAAAGGAACGGGTAAACTGTCCCCATGTTCGTTGGAGTCTGTTCTTATGAAAAGAATTTGGACGGTGTCATCCTTGTTCTCTTCAGTGACTGTATCATCTGAAGATGGAACCTCTGAAGGCAAGACTGGGTCAACTGCCGTCTCGACCTTTTGACTTTCGTCTGGTGTTGATTCAGATGGTTTTTCTTCGATGATAGAAACTTCGGCCGACCATCTGGGCCGGTTAGCCGGGTTTTCGACTAGTGACGGACTCGGCAAGAGTTTTTTTATATCCAGGAGGAAGTCGTAACGGTGAAACCGGACGATCATCCAAAACTCTTTTAGCTTCATCTAAGAAGGGACAACGGTGGACGGCATGATCGCCTTCGCACAGTTTACAAGGAAATCTATATTTTCCTTTTTGTCCAGGGGCTTCACTTTCACTAGTCGACGGTGTGTTTTCAACATGATCATCAGAGGTTAACGACACCGGGTTGTGCAATCTAGGAGACCAGTCCCTTAATATCCAAGGGATGCAAGGACAATCTCTGTGAAAGTGGTCTCCTTTGCAAATGACACATGGCGATTTAGGCCTGGTCGGTGCAGTGTGTGGATTTTCGTTAGACGACACTCGTTTTCCCCCATTTGCTTTTGGCTCCTTCTTCTTTTTCTCTTTCTTCTTCTTATTTTCCTTCTTCTCCTTAGGAACCTGACTTTTGGCTTTACCAGCCCCATCAAGCGAAGAGGAAGGGGGAGAAGAAGAATTAGAGGAAGTAGAAGGCTGGTGGGCAACTCTGGACTCGTCTAATTACTGATTCGATTGTTTAGGAATAGTGGTGTTCTGAACGACAGAGGTTGAGAAGAGCCATACAGGCAAACAAATTGTCAGTCCTGGAAGCGACAATGTGGCCATATGGGGTGCACCAACATCTCCCCAAGAGGAGAAGGGACTAGGATTTCCACCAAGGGGAATTCCTTGGTTGGTAGACTCCATTTCTCAACCTAAGATAACGTAGGAAAGGGGTAATGAATATTCCGTTTAAAATAAATTTTTAGACGCTTTGACACAACTTGTTTTTTCAGTTTTAAAGAGTCGAGAAAAAACAAAAGATGACTCTAGTCTCCTTCGATTTTTAATGAGCCTGAAGTGACAAGTGCTTAGATGGACCTTTTCCATTAAAGAGTCTGAAAAGGAACGAAAGGGACTACTCTGGAGATCTAGGTAGAGGGAGTACCAAACCAATCGCAAAACTGCAGAATACTTTTTACGGTACGACAGTCAATCTTCCCGAATGCTATGTTCAGTGCATTGCGATCGATAGGGCGGCAGACACGGCTTCCTCTGGATAAAGGATTTAAGCCTATAGGGGTCTCCCAATATATACTTGACGGTACGTGGGAGCACAAGTCCATACTGGCACTTATCGTCTCAAAGTGGAGGAATCACCCAACCATCAGTGAGGACAATAGTTACTAGGCTTTACAACGCCGGAATACGTCTCTAGCCTAGACCTCTAAATGTTGTGCGTTAAGTTCCAAAGCATTGTTAGATTCATTGAATTTTTTTAAGTTGATCTTTCTTATGAAGTTTGCCTTTTGGGTTCACCACGAGATGTAGATGTAATTCCTAAAATGCAATCTATCTCTTTTCGGCAAGATGATAAGCAAACTTTCTCAAAGAGCAAAGAGCACACTGTAAATGCACTTTTCCTAAATCAAGCCAAACAGACTGTCAATATGCAAATGCACATGTGCATGTATTTGTTTTCGACTTTCTTAATATTGATGCTAAAAAAGAAAGTTGATGTACAAATCTAAATTTGCTTTCAAGCGACAAACACAAACAAGCTTCTTTTCGAAATCAAAGATAAAGATGATTACGACGCTTTACGATTTTGAAATAAATACTTGTTTTTGACACTAGAAAATCATAAATTCAGACCAAAGGAAAAAGTAAAAGTATAGTCAACTATCAACAGCAATCAGACTTTCTCCTATGATCAAAATCGACACTTGCGACAGATCTAAATCAAAGGACGACAGTATGACTATCTACTTTTGCACTGGAAAATTGTAAATGACGCAACAAACACACAAAAACATCTACAGTTCTTTTGTACAAAGGAGGCGGAATTACAGCAAGGAAAAGGGGTTTTTTAAACAGACACATACACTGATCACAGGCTGCAAAAATCAGAGACAAAACTGGAAAGAATGAAGCATAAGAACCTCAGCTGCACAAGGCTAGTCTGATCAGCGCACTTGTAACACAGAGAAACTGGATTGCAGCGCAGGTTGCCCTCTCGGGAACTGCGCTAAAATGCAGGAACTCTTCACAGTACCTGCGTTGGGGCAGAAACGAGAATTCTATCCAGGTTCTGGGTCACGGTTTACAGTTTAGTCTTTGGTTTTTGGCCGAGTAAAAGCAATCAGTAATGCACAATCAGGGGGTAGATCTAAGGAGGGTGTAAGAGCTATCACAAAGGGCAATCAGATCATTTGTGAATCAACTGTTCAAATCATAAACAGATCCAGTGAATGGATTAAAATAACAGATGTCTACTTTGCATTTGTTATGGAAAATGCAGTTCGAATGCTACTTATAAGCTTATGAAACAAACAACAAAAGAGACACAAACAAACTAATTAGATAATCGTCCCCAGTGGAGTCGCCATTTTGTTACCAGGAAAGGTGTCTATTCAGAACGACTCTATCCCACTAAGGTGTGATAGTTACCTTAGAAACAAATAGAGAAAACTACTTTTGTATTTCCTTTATGAATTAAAGATAGAGGGGGATAGAAAGAATCGACCTGTGTCTTGTGCTAATCCTTTGATCCAATCCCTCTCTTCTTTGACAGCTTCCAGCTACCTGCTCCCTTACTTGCCCAGCTTCACCAAGTTCCTGTAAGATCACAGAAGAAGAAAACTACACAAAGACATGGATCTATATTCATAAAAAGCTTAGGATCAGATTTAAGGTAAACATACAAATGTAACAAGCATCATGATACACAAGCATGTAGGAGAAACTCAAATAGTTTTATTGATATAACAAGAAGATCCAGGAGGAGTTACAACCGATGATTCCTGATCCAGAATCAACCTCCCAGCAAAGAGCCCCTCTTCACCTCCAACAAAGCATAAATCACCCAATACTCTGATATCTATCTCAAAACCAACAGCAATTCTTTGCAATGTACAAAATTCCAGCCTCTGGATCTCTGGGATGAGGGATCCATATATAGATGTATGCAAAGAGGATGATTCAGCTCATGATTTGATTAGTGTCTTCTCTCTGTCAGTTCTTGCTTCCACTTGGAGACTGAAAGCCTCTTACTCATCCTTGGTCGAACTCAGTGAGGCAAGTGTCATTGGAGAAGATTCTGGAAGCTTCCATTGTCTTTCCACCTCGCAGAATGGCACTGCCATTTGTCATTTCCCGCTCAACGCACCCTGATAGTGTATTTAGGTGCATTGCAACGCACACAACTAGTGTATTTAGGTGCTATGCAACGCAGCTAGCCAGTGGAGCAGCTAAAATGATCCTGATTTGACTGATTCGAGCAGTTTCTGGTGGAGAACTTCTGGGAGAAGCTATAATTTGTTGACCTTGTTCCTTTAGGGGTTGGAACAACACTTTTAGGGACTTAGGAGCCCTTGGTTTATGGACATTTCATGCTTGGTGCTGCAAGGCACAAAAATGTCTATAACAAAACTGAGACTGAAAAAATGCTTCGATGATGAGATTATTTATGTACAAACCAACCTATTCTAACTGTTGAAATCATCTACATCAAGTGATACATAAATGCCAATGCAATCAATCAAGTAGTCACTCAAATGATGTGACTCCTTGACTTTGCTTGAACAATATCCAAACTAGACAATGTAACGATAAAGAAAACTGATGATAAACCTGATTCTCATAGTGGAAACATGCTTGAACATTTAAGTTGAAAAATCCTTCCATATAGATAGCTACAAGATCATAGAAGACAATTTTTCTTTGTTGATCCTCAAGATATTCCGTGCCTTGATTTTTATGGTTGGATAATTTATATGTGCTCTCTTATTCAACATATGGTGGTTTTAGGGGCGAGTTTTCAAGCTCATGTCCAAAAGAAAAACATTCTTCAACCTTAATATCAAAGGAAAAAGGTAGAAATGTATCTTTTTGCTTCTGCTGAAATGAAAATTAAAAAGAATGACCCTATAATGGAAGAATTTGGGGTATTTCCTGAGCCTCTAAATCTTTAAGTTTAATCTAAATGTCCTTAACAAATTCTTCTAAAAAATGAATCTTTGCTTATGAGCTACATTTGCATGAATTTAACTAGGAAGATAAAAATGAAGAAAATTTTTCATCCACTTCATCATCAGTGTACATATCATTCCATTCCATAAGACCTTGAATGGAAATAGAGTCTATTGCTAACTTTGGTTTTTCCACCCATGTTTCCAAGAAGATAATCCAAAAACTTGTTATAGACTTTATGGACTTAATAGGTAACCTTTCAACCCAACTCATACATTTTCCTTGGAACAAATCATAAAATAGTCTAAGGAATACATCTCTATTCTTGATTTTAAGGACATCAATAAAGTCACGGTAATTTGAGATATGCTTCAAGGCCAGGTTTAGATCATCTCCATTAAATTTAGGACCATTCCTTAAAAAAAAATTCATCTGTAGGAAGGGGATTTGGAAAACCAAGAAGTTTTGTAAAGTCCAAAAATGCATACCTTGAAACAATAATAGAAACATATGAGATCTTCATAAAATCGAGTGGAGTCACTAGTTCATTCTTTAAGATTTGGATTCTCAAATCTAGTGGAGTCACGAGTGATACTCTTTAGGCCACTTACTCTTTGGACAATTGAGGCTCCATGAATGCTTTGAGATATGAATCTTGCTAAGAGTGGAGTTGCTGGGTGAAAGATGTGCATCCTTCTTGTGTCTGTCCTCTATTCACAATCAGAGAGAAAATTTGTTCATTTTCATTCTTCCAAGATATTTACTTGAAGCTTCGCATCCCCACCAATGATGCCAAGATGTCATTACTTAGAATTTCACTAGCCTTTGATGGTAAAAACTCCGAGGTAACCTTTAAACCACTTTGGGATTGAAATCTAGCCCTTCAATTTTGGGAGGGATTTCTCCTCAACTCTACTACTCAAGGTCACTACAGTAGAAAGTCACTAATATGATTAGTGACCATATTCTCCTTGTAATAGTGATGAATTTGGTTTGGAAAGAAGGAAATGGGACCATTGGGCATGGAGTCTCTGAAATAAATAAATACTTTCTAGTTACAAGTCACATGAACATGTCTGAACAAAGGCAAGATAGATCATGATTTATTTGACAAAGTACAATTTAAGGTGTGGTAGAAGACTATAGAAAATGAACCATCAGACACAAAGCACTAAACAAAGTGATTTATGTAAATGACTTCAGAATGAAAAATGCACAAGTATTCGAATAAAATGAATCTGAGCATTCAACACAAATTCTAATCCATCTACTCTTTATCCAAATACTAAATATTAATGATCAAATACGTGGCTAAGGAGAAAATAAAAACAATAGAAACACAGAGTGGAAACCATTCACACATGAATATCTAAAACTCTTCGTATAACACTCATAGCAAATTATATTGATCTTCAAAATAACAACTATAAGCAAAGGTTTTTTCCCAAAAAATTCTAAAACCTTGTTACTTACAAAATCCCTTCTTAAATAATAAAAATAATATCTCAAACTTCTCTTGGTTTCCAGAAGTAAAATCCATAAAAATCATAAAAATTCAAACAAATCTCGAACTAGTTGCAATAGTTTTCAAATGGTTGATGTTGCTATTGGATTTGCTGGATGAAGATAACTGCTTGGATTTGGAACTTCTTGTTTATTTCCATTTGTACCCATATGTTGGAAAGTGCCTCTGAATAGAATATGTGATCTCTAACTTGCTGATTTCATGGCTAGAAGACTGGGATGTTCTACCACATGTTGAGTTTCCTTCATTCCTCAAATTGCTGATTTTCTATCTATAGATATGGATATGTTGATCCTTCTCCTCTAACAGATGACATTGAAATTACCTTTGAATCTTGGATCATTTCATGACACTCCACTTGTCAACTATGTCAAATAAGACACATTTTCATTTAGTGAGTTGTGTATTTTATTAAAATAGAAAAAATTAAATATGGAAAATTTCTGAAAAATAGGCTTTAAAGGGCCATTCAAATATCCAAAAACTTGATAGATATGTAAAATATGAGATAGGTTTTTCTAAATGATCATGTTCCAAACATAATCCTCTTTTGGTTTTCAAACGTTCATTTCCAGTTGTTCGAAAAATGCACCCAAAGTTATTGTCTTTTATAGGAAAAAACAGTCTTAAAAAATAGAGTTTTGTCATCATGTTCAAATTAGTAAGTTCACCATGGATCTCGGGCTTGATTTATCAAAAGTGAAGCTTCGTGCATGAATTCATATTGCATGAGATTTATTATGATCAAATCCTCTTATGATTTCCTCAATCATGTCATTAACTTTGCTAATGATTATCACATTTGGCGGTGGTAAATTCAACCATTTTTCATTTTGGGAAAATATAATAATATGCCACACTAACTAATTTATCAGTGCCATTTATCAAATGATGATAGGTTATGTGGTACCTTGATTTTCCAGTGCTCACTCTTTCATAGATCTAATTATTTGCTGACATTTGATTTGTTAGCGCCTTTGTTTTAATTTTTTTTGAACCAATGCTGACAAATTAATTTTCAACACGCTTGAAACTTTTATGAAAAACTTAAAACAAATGTTCCAAGCCATTACCTCTGAACCCTTTATCATGAAACTAAACTATGATAACAAGGTCTTTCGCTTTGATTGCTCATAACAGTGCCTCAACTTTCCAATGACTTCTTCCAATGACCGAGGCTCACCATACTCAGTCTGATCCTTGAATTCTAATGGCAGTCCACTGATAAATCTTTGAAATTTTGTTTCCTCATCCTTTAGGTAAGGAACCCACCTCAACAACTCTAGGAACTTAGTCATATACTCCTCATCTATCATAGACCCCATCTTTAGCTCATAGAACTCCTTGGAATTTCAATCATAATACCTTTCCGACAAGTATTTATTTAAAAAGAGTCTCTTGAATTCATGCCAACTCAACTCCTCTATCTTGATCTCTCTGACATGCTTCACATATTCCCACCATATGTCTACTTTCCCTTTGAAATTTAAAATAGTTATCTTGGCCTTCATGTTCTCTGTATATTCATGTAGCACAAAGAACTTATTCATCCCAAGCAATGATGCCTCTTCATCTTCTGGCTTCTTCAACTCTCCATTGAATGTAGGTGGCTTGGCTTTCTTAAACTCATCCAACAAATATCCCCTCTCACTCTTCTTGTAAGGATGATAGTGATTATGACCATGAACCCTTCTGAACCAGAACTAGAATAAAACCTGTAACATGTTCCTCTCTTGTCAGGTGTATTCAAGAAACTACCATCTCTGATCGTTTAATCCATGTTTGACTTGTCTCCACCATGAGATCTACTACCATATTCTCCATTAGTCTTGTCCTCCCATCCATAGTTAATATGTGGGTGTCCCTATCTCTGTAAATCTAAAAAAATCTTAAGGATAACTTCATTGACTTTTGCTTGTTTTTCTTGTGCCATAATAAGCATTTCTCATGACTGAATGATTTTGTCATTATCTGCCTTGCAACTTTTGATTTCTTCCTTTAAACTTCTCAAAGTATCTGTTATGTCAGGAGGGTACTCATCTTTGTGCTTCTCATCTGATCTATAAGGGGAGTCTCGTGAATTGTAATCCACCATTCTGTTAGTCATCTCTAATCCTCTTCTTCCTATAAAGATACCATGTCAGATAACCAAATATAAACATAATCAACATAACTTAGTGAAGTTCAGGGGAGGTTATCTCATTTTTAAAAGCAGTTTAGATTAACACAATACATATATATACATAATCATATCAATATGTCAACATCATGCATGATAACACTAATTGCATACTAAGGCCCCATGCATGAAAACCATAACCATGGAAATGCATGCATATTGACCGCATAGACATTGACATGCATGTATAACAAAACACATTTCTCCCATCCAGTCCAAGTATTTAAACCATGCTCTAATACCAATCTGTAATGCCCCTTCCACATTTACCCAATTTCACTAGTATTCTAAGGTAAACATGAGATGAAGGTATTACTATGATATGACCCAACCTCCAAGCTTTAGGTATGGAAGTGGGGCTGACATCTGAGACTTATTGATACAAGCCGAAATCCTACAGGGCTTTTAGGACGCTCGGGGGCCAAAGAACCACCCCAAGTGACCAAACCTTGAGTTGGATTGCTTTGCTAGTGACTTGGACTCCTAATCGTATGCACAAGCCTGCATGAGTGCAGTTGTGAACCTCCAACCGCACACCCAAACCTACTAGGGTGTGGTTGCAGACAAAAATTATCAATTCAGAGGGTGCAATCCTGAGATCTAAGCCACATTTCCAAGCCAATCTCCATACCATGTCCCATAAATTCCTCATACTTTCTAGAATGATAAATTACTTGAAGAAAATTCTTAACAAACAAAACTTGATCAAACACTTGACGTAAATAGGCCTAACCATGACAGTCATTTCGTCAAACATATGGTGAACACGTAATCTACAACTCATAAATTCATATATTAACATAGGAGTCTAAAACTTATCTGAGAATCACCAAGAAATCCCTCCCATAATAGCTGCAATAATAGTTGTTAGCCCATGCATTCATAATCCATCAAATACTTATCAAATCTCGAATAAGACATAGCTAGAGTAGATTGCAAATCCATGCTTATAACCAACATATAACCAGATTAATAACCATGACATAATAGCCATCAAATCATCATAATATCAAGTACAAGTACTCATGAATCACAATAAGAAAAAAACTCTTACAAACTTACGAAAATTCTAACCAAGTCAGGGACTTCCATGTCCTACCCGACCATAAATTGGTTTGAACCAAATCTTTCTTTCATCCAATCACCCCTACTCTCTATTCCAAGCATGAATGTCGGAACTCAAGATATAAAAAAGCAGAGATTAAACCACCTCCATCCTTTGGCTACTGCAATCCTGCCAAAACCAATCAAGAGATCACAATGCCCAAAACAAACTTGGATGACTTAGAGTTTCTTCACCAATACCTTAAGGAATTTTCCTGGGGCCACCTCACCTGGTTCCAAAACTTCTAGAAATGAAAAGCTCAGCCGAGAAAATAATCCCATCACACCATGACTATCTAGAAATGACAAGGAAAAGTTGAAATCATTGTCAAACTAGGAAAAACCCATGCCAATGACAATAAAAGAACCAAATCAACAAATGCATGTACCATGCATTCAATCCTCAGCTAGGAAATTACACATGCAACTTGTTACCTACTAGATCTTCTTATTGAATGATTGATCCAACCTTTTCATTGTTTGTCCTTTGATTTCCTTGTATTTCCTTTGCTTTCCTTACTTGCTTTCTCCTCTTGGTTCTCTCTTCTCTTTGTTTGAAACTCATTCTAAATAAAAACAAACAAAAAATTGTGAACTAATTGTCAAAAGCATTTTTATCATTGAGGCCTCTATTTTCTTCAATGTCAACTATTTTTCCTTCAATTTACTTCTCATGCAAATATGTGACCTTTCATCTCCCTTTTCTCCTATTTTCCTTTATTTTCGAAAGTAAATTCCAATTAATGTCTCTTTGCCTTTTCCAATTTCCGTAGCCATAATAAATTGAAAGTGACACCCACTAGGATGCTTTTCCCAACATTTAACTTGGAATATGTGTCCCATAACCTTGGTCTTGTTTTTCCTTTATTAAGTTTATTACATGAACCTTTAACCCGTGTTTGTTATAGTTTGAGGTTCATGAAATCCAATTCAGTCCTTGAATTGGTTTATATTTAAGTACTAAAATTAGTTTCAAGGTCATGATTTTGTTATATAAATGTGTGTGTGTGTGTTATGGTGTAACTATTAATGGTGTGTGAATGAAAACAAATCACAAGTAGCAAAGGATGGTGAGAAGAAAAAAAATGAGTACCAGGATGGTTCAAGACAGTTATGATAGGTCACAACATGGGAATGAAGAAGATTCATTGGAGAACAGAGGAGGAGAAAAATATCATGACTGGATGGATACCTTGAGGAGCCGAAGGGCCAAGATTAGAAGTTGTAAGATCGATAAAAAAAGGTTGGTAAGATCTCAAGAAGTTAAGTTGAGGTAAATGTAGTCATACTGCAAATCCTTTCGTACTTGCAGAGAAAGAGACAGTATGAGTTGGGAGCTAGTCATAGAGACAAGCAAAGCCCTTTGGAACTAGAAGAGAAAAAAAATGGGGCAGATGGTAGCAGATCCAGAAAGAGGCATAGATGGGAAAGTGAAGACACCGTGAGAAGGAATACACCATTGGGTGCTCTAGAGAGAAGAACTGGCACTTATGGGCAACATTCTAGTATACATTCTAGTTCTACTACTAGGAGGCATCATCAACATTATCATCATCATCAAGGAAAGAGATAAAAGGAGTATATGCTAGAGGAGTTTAAAAAGGGAAAAGCACCCACATTTGATGAATAAATGGAGAAATCTAAAGATGGAGAAACTTGGTTTCTTGAAATGGAGATATTCTTCAGAATCCACAACTATTCTAAGAACATTAAAGAAAAGGTAGTCAAGTCCTATAGTTTTAAGAGAAAAGTAGACATATGGTGGAAAGATTTGAAGAATGTCAAAAACATAACTGAAGAGGAGTTGAATTGGAATGAATTTGAAAGGCTCTTTGGGAATAAATATCCCTTAGGAAGATAGTATGCCAACAAAGAAAAAGAGTTTAATGAGCTCAAATAGGACAAATTTCTAATGAAGAATACATCACCAAGTTTCTGGAGTTACTGAGATATGTGCCATATCTTAAGAATGAGAAGGAAAAATTTCAAAGGTTCATTAATGGGTACCCTTATCATTCAAAGACCGAATTGAATTTAATAAACCTAAAACATTAGATGATAGCATTAAAAGGTTGAAACATTTTTATGTACAATCAAAATGTACACCATAGTTCAAAGGTTATTAGAAAGCAAAGAGAAACATTAAAGACAAAAGGAAATGGCACAAGAAATTTGTAGACAAGAAAGAAGGTATGATCACAACCAATGCAAGTCGATCACAAAAACAATTCATCTCAATTGACAAAGGCCATGTACACCAGCCTGTGTGAGAGAAGCGTAAATTTGAGGCCAAGGAGCCTTAATGATGTTGGACAAATGGAGAAATTCATCACAAAAAGGATTTCCCACATCAGAAAAACTCAGGACCACAGATCTATAATGCACAAGAGGCTTATACTATCGGAGATATAATGAAAATCATACCCAAAATATATGCTGCTACAGAAAATTGACAGAAAAACCACCAAACCTCCATAATCGAGATGGAAGGTAAGCTTTTTAGCAGGGTTATTTCATTTTGAATGACCCTGTATCAAACTACAACTATATTAGTCCTAAGCTTGTGGAAAGATTCCATATAGCCAAAGAATTACATGTAGAACTATGGTAGGTTAAATTAGCAATGATTAAAAAAAGAAAAAAAAATCATTGGGTGAAATTGTGCACATTTGAGATCAACAATATGCCAATGAAAAAACACTTGAATTTAATACCATTGGGTGCATATAACCTATTGCTAGGCATGGATTGACTATATGCAAACAAGAAAAAATTTGACTTTTATGAGAAGGCCATTGAATGCATGGATGAAACTAGAGAGAGGATAATATTACAAGGGAAGGAAAATCTCACTTGGATGAGGTTAATTACAACCATGCAAGTTAAACTCAATCACCACAAAAGTTGCCTTTTTTTTTGTGCAAATTTCGAGCAATGAAAAAGCCAACAACAATGTTGAGAAAGAGGAGAGTGAGGTGCTGAAAAGATATCCTATTTTGGAGTAGTATGAAGATCTGTTTCTAGTAGATGTTCCTATATAACCTCCTCACAAAGAGGTAGAATTCTCTATTGAGTTGATGACTAGAGAAACACTGACATCTAAGGAACGACATAGGATGAGTACTCTTGAATTAGTTGAATTAAAAATATAGCTTAAAGAGATGTTGGATGATGGTTATATAAGGCCAAGTGTGTCTCCATGGGGAGCTCCATTTATTTTTGTGAAGAAAAAGGATGGCACACTTAGATTATGCATTGATTACAAGAAGTTAAATAAAGTGACCATCAAGAACTAGTATTTGTTGCCATCGATTGACAATTTATTTGACTAGTTGAGAGGAGAAACAATTTTCTCCAAGATTGATTTAAGATTAGGCTATCAAGAAATATCTATCAAGGATGAATATATCCATAAGAATTCATTTCGTACAAGATATGCTTGTGAATCAACATTTCAGTAATACTGTGACGAAAATGGAATAAAAATGCAATTCTCAACAGCCAGAACACCACATCAGAATGGAGTTGCTGAAAGAAAAAACAGAACCATACAAAAAATGGCTAGAACAATCCTAAATGACTCAAATATGGATGATAAATTTTGGGTTCAAGCAATCAATACAGTTGTATTCATTATAAATAGAGGTCTGCTCAAGAACAATTGTAACATGACACCGTACGAACTATGGAAGGGAAGACCAACTAATGTCAAATGCTTCAAAATATTTGGAAGTAAATGTTACATCAAAAGAGAAGACCAAACATTGGGAAATTTTGATTCCCGTGTTGACGAAGGTATTTTCGTTGGTTATTCACGCAAAAGAAAGGCTTATAGATGCTACAATCTGAGGTGAAAACAAATAGTTGAAAGCATAAATGTTACTTTTGACGAAGACTGTGTTCTAAAGGATAACAATGAGATCATTGATGAGGGGGTTGAGGTAGAATCTATGAAGCATGAAGAAGAAGCTCCAAAATAAGACCAATCAAATAAGGAAAGAACAGTCAACCAAGAGGAAATAAGAAATGATCAGCAGGATGTACAAGAAACTTCTCCAAAAGTTTTAAAATAATGGTGTCAAAATAATCATCCATCAAATGAAATCATAAGCAACATAAACGAAGGAATTGGAACCAGAAGAAGTCGATAGCTTCATTCATCACAACAAGCCCACCTTGGTCTTTTAGCAACTTTTGAGCCTAGCAATTTTGAGGACACTAGTCAAGATGAACATTGGGTAGCAGTTATGAATGAAGAATTGGATCAAATTGAGAATAACAACACTTGGGAATTGGTTCCACGACCAAAGGATAAAAATGTTATTGGAACTAAATGGGTCTTCAGAAACAAATTGAATGAGGATGGATAGGTTACTAGGAATAAGGAAAGATTAGTCTGCAAAGGATATGCACAAGTAGAAGGAATTGATTTTGAAGAAACATTTGCTCTCGTTGCCAGAATGGAAGCTATCAGGATGTTTCTCGCTTATGCATGCTCAAGAAAAATCAAGGTGTACCAAATGGATGTTAAGTCAACCTTTCTAAATGGTGAATTGGAAGAAGAAGTTTACATTGAACAACCTGAAGGTTTTCTGCTCTTTGATAAGGAAGACTATGTCTGTAGATTAAAGAAGGCACTATATGGTCTCAAGCAAGCTCCTAGAGATTGGTATGCTCATCTTGATGGATATCTACATCAACAAGGATTCAAGAAAGGAAGCACCGACAACAATCTCTATGTGAAAGTGGAACAAGATAATCTAACAATTATTGAGGTATATGTGGACGGTATAATCGTTGGAAGCAATGATGACAGACTAAGTAAAAACTTTGGCACAAATATGCAAAGTGAGTTTGACATGTCTCTACTTGGTGAGGTGACATATTTTTTAGGGATTCAGATATCTCAACAGGATAAAGGAATATTTATATATCAAATGAATCACATCAAGGAAATGCTCAACAAATTCATGATGGAAGATTGCAAGTCTGTCCTTACCCTAATGGTAATAGGTTGCAAGTTAAGTTTAGAAGATTCGTCAAAGGATGTGGACGAGAGGTTGTATAGATCAATGATTGGAAGTCTTCTATATGTGACAACTTCTTGGTGAGATGTAATGTAGGCAGTTGGACAAGTACCAATATTCCAAGCAAAACCAAAATAATATCATATTATTGCCATCAAAAGAATTCTTCGATACCTTAAGGGCACTGTGGAATATGGTTTATGGTATCCCAAAGGAAATGATCTAGTTATCCAAGCTTATATAGATGGAGATTGGGTAGGAAGGGTTGATGACCGTAAGAGTACTAGTGGAGAAGCATTCTATCTAGATGGTTGCCTTGTTTCATGGTTAAGTAAAAAGTAGTCTTCAATCTCGTTATCCACAATAGAAGTAGAATATATTGTGGCAACAACTTGTTGTACTCAAGTTCTCTAGATGAATCAAACCTAGCAAGATCTTCAAGTCAAGTTTGATGAGCCTATTCCCATCTTCTGCGATAACACCAATTCCATCACTATTTCCAAGAATCCTATGATGCATTCCAAAAAAAATCACATTTCAATCAAATAACATTTCCTTAGAGAGCAGGTCACCAAAAAGAATATCGAGCTTGAATATGTTGGCAAAAAGGAACAAATTGTTAACATATTTACCAAACCATTACCTCTTGAAGCATTTGAGTATCTTCATTAAAAGCTTGGGATTCTCCCAAGTTCTCATTAGAATATTTCTCTTATCTAACTAAGTAGAAAGGGGGAGTGGAGGTGTGTACAGGTCTGCAGGATGGCAGTTTATCAAGGGGAGTTACCCCTTACCATTGATGACAAAGGGGGAGAGGAGGTAGTAGGAAGAGGTGTCATGATCATAGTGGGAGTACTTGTGTTGCCATCAATGCCAATGGGGGAGATTGATGATCAGTGGTTGTCATTGATGTCAACCCAAGTAGCACCGAGGGCTACCTCGATATTGCATGGGAATTTTGTCTTAACAACTCTTTCTATTCTATGTCAAGGATCTTCAAGATGGATTCTACTCGTCGATATGTTTTCATTGATATATGGCATGCCATGTAATTCTTCATGGTTTGAGAGATATTTGTGTTTGAAGTTAGTAAACCTAGTTAGGCTAAAACCCCATGGTGTTGTGGCATGGAACTCATTATTGGTTGTAGTCATTGAATAATCAATAATTAATAATTTTTAAGCTCCTAAAATCCCTCCAATGTTCACTTGTTGAAGCCCCTCTCAACTCAAGTGATTTCTATAAATTGTGATCCTCATATCCTCCTCATGCAAACACTTTTCAACAAACTATCTTGTGAGAAGACCTCTGTAATTTTTCAGCCCTCATAAGCTTCTAATATAGGATATGTTGTAGGTAGTTTAAGGTTTCATTGAGGTCTGGTTAGGTAACAAAATTATGATCAAGTTTGAAGGCATATTTTGAAGCACGTTTAGAGCCTTGGATTCTAGGATTTCGCTGCTTCAAATAGGTCATCATGGAATTTTTGCTATAACTTGTTTTCTATGAAGTTTCAGAAGATGAAATTAAAACCCATTGGAGCCAAAATCTAGATGAACCTCGTGAAAAAATTTCATATCTTGGTTCTCTATATTTTCAAAGATATGATCTGAGGACGTTAGGGTTTTTGCATGTTCCCGAATTCCATGTCAAACATGTGACCTTGGGAAAATCGTCATAACTTTGTCTTTGAGGGTTGGATTAAAATTTAGTAAATAGTGATAGAAATAGGTTGGATCATAGTTTGTTGCATATCGTTTTCAAGGCGAAGGTTCACACACTAACATGTGGCACTTCATACAAGTTCGCTCTACTGAACGAGTCTTTAATCAAGTCATCATGGGAGATTGGGCATAAATCTTTCTTGAAGAATCTAATATCAATTATACCTTTGGGGTTGGAAAGAGGACTCATAGGGCTACCATGTGAAGAAGTTTCAGACCTTGGAGATTCGAAATTATATAGATACAACAGATTCAATATCGAGCTCCTAGAAGGCAAGAAAAAGTATGCATTAAATGATCATTGCAGTAAGGACCACGCATCAACAATCAAGGGTAAGTCTGTTACAACAAGGTATGTATGATTAGTGTTTGAATTTGAATTTTGAATATCATGTCTAACATATGTTTTTTCTGGACAACGTAAGTATATTGTTTTGTATTTGTTTGGGTCTTCCTTGTTAATGCATGTGTAGGAAGGATGAAACTTTAGACCAACTCAGACACATACTAGAAGGACATACAGTTCCAAAGTACCATTACTTGAAGCAATCACAACATTACCTTAGCAACTACAAGTAATCTGAGAAGCAATTTCGAGTCAAGTGTTGGGTCTTGTAAAAAAGATAGTGTTGTAAAAGAGTCATCATTGTAAATTTGTAAAAGAGTCATCATTGAAAGAGTCATTATTGTAAAAGAGTCAATTTGCCTAGATTCAAAGAGGGATTGTTGAAAGGTATAAGAGTCATTGTTGGGAGGATGTCATGGTTGGGTTGCAGGTCATAGTGTGATTGGGTGTTTGGTCAAGTACAATAAAATAATTCTAAATCATATTGTATCATTTATCATTGTCCCTGGTACGAGAGTCCACACTCTTGTCTCACTTATGATCATTATAGGGTAGAAGGGAGGTGCTAGGAAGGTGCATGAAGTCACCTATACATTGGAGTCTGTGAACACTTCAGGGTGGTAGGCCGGTCTAGGATGTTGGGGCATCCATTCAATTGACTATTGAAGAAACCAAGGTGTTGGGGCATCCTTCCAGTGGGAGTTGAAGAATTTTTTTTTTCTTGAATTCTAGGAAGTTGTAACCTTCATTTCAGTTGGGATTGAAGATTAAAGAATTTATTAGAAAAGTGTTTGGTGGTTTTTGACTTGTAGGGGTTTTCCACCTAAAATTCTTGTGCTTATTGTGTTCTTTTGTTTACTATTGTTACTGGATAAACATTAATAATAATTGAAGATTTATTAATGCTCTAAAAATATTTAAAAGTGCTAATTGCTAAGGAATACTGATTCACCCCCCCTCTCAGCATTTCCAATGATTGGAATCAGAGGTTGGTTCCTTCAATAACAGTCTAACAATTGGAAGGAGATCATGGAATATACCAAGAATAGAGTTCCTCTGTTCAATGAAAATAACTATGCAATTTGGAGTGGAAGAATGCAGGTTCATTTGATGGAACAAGGATACGAGGTATGGGAAATCGTTGAAAAAGGCTTCACGTCAACCCCATATGAACAAGGTAAGAAAAATATGGTATATGATGCAAAGACTAAAGATCTTATTATCAATGGGCTTATTGAATCTGTCTATGTTAAGGTATTGAGTTGCAAAACTTCTAAAGAGGTATGGGGCAAGCTTGAGAATATATATGTAGGTGACTCATAGGTGTGTTAGTGTCAGTATTTGCATCCTACCATCAGTGATAAAAAATCCTCTCTTCATATCATTTTAAGGGTCCGATTCAGAACCTTTTTATCATTCCACTAGGTCATGAAAAAATCTAGTCACTGATTGTAGTCCTAGTCCAAAAACATCACTCTTCCCTAAATATGATTACTTGCTGGCATAGTTTCATATCTTATTGACTGTACATCATCCATAAAGTTATTTTTAACATGCCATTTGTATCAGTCATGAGGTCATTATGTCATCTTGAAATTCACTCCTTCAAGGTCTCATTAGGTCTTCAGGGTTTTTCGAGGTTTCATTAGGTCATTAGGGTTGCCAAGGTTCGATTCCATTGCATAAGACCAGAAAGTAAAGGGTGATCAAATAAAATCCCTTTACCATGTGAAGATGATTTGTAAAGAGAAATGATTATTTCATTATGTAATTTTATGTCATTCAAATGTAACAATCTCACCATCCCAAGCTGTTAACTTGGTGTTCTCAAGATGCCAGACCATCAAAAGATCAATTTTTCAAAGCAAGTAGTCAAGTGAAAAGGTAAAGTTTCAAAGGGTTAAGTCCATGCGAAAGGGAGTTGTTTTTTCCCAAGGGTGTCCAAATCATCATTTTCCACAAGCACTAAACCCTAATTTCCTCACCCATTGAGCTAGGGTTGGCTATGAAATCAGAGACATCTGAGTATATGAGGCATAAGGGAGGTTATTTCAGTGAGTATGAGGCCATTCCAACTCATACACATCATGTCTCCATCATTTTTCAATAGGTTATTCCAAGGGACAAATCATTTGCCACACATAGGGCCGATTTTTCTTCAAACTATGTTTTAGACCAAACAGGGAAGAATTTGGAAATAGTGAGAGAGGGTTCTATCCACAATAGGCCAAGGAAGAAAACCATCCTTCACTTTTTACACAGGTATCATGGTTTTAGACAAATGTCAAAAATACAGTTGCTACAAGAGAGTTGTTGCACTTCTGGAGTGACCTTGGAAAAATCAAGCTTTACCTTATCTAAAGTGTCCAAATGACTTTCTTGATAAATCAAATGATAGCTAGACACATAGATCTTTCCAATGAGCTATCATGAGCTGAATTTGGAGTTGAGGAAGACCTTCCAAAGTTGACTGCAACATCACTAGACATTTTGGCAGCCTCATTCTGCACATTTTGACCAGTCTTGGGTGATTGAGCCTTTGACAAGGCAAATGAACTCAAAATTGAAAAATGCAAGATGTTCTGGAAATTCGACTCGACAAGATTTCTAACGAGCTATCCCATGCAAAATTTGGACATTAGAAAGGCAGTCAAAAGTGGATTTGAAGTGGCGCTGCGCTTTTGGCAGTGTGGCGCTGCACTTTTCACAGTTTTTGCTCAGGGTTGCTATTTTTCCAGTTTTTGACTGTAATCATAGATTCTCTCTCATAGTGGATAATTTACCTATGTAAATGTTGTCATGGCTTGTAAATATGGTGGATAAATAGTAATATAAAGTAGATTCATTGCTTAGGAGTTAGTTTGAGCCCAAATGAACCAGTTTTTCACTTTTAGAGGCAAGTTGTTGAGATGCCTATATTCCTGTTTTCTTGTTCAGTGTTAGTTAGATTAGATTCTCATCTTAGGGATTCGACCCCTAAGGATGGGAGGAGGTTGAAATCATGTCTATATCTTTTTCTTATTTCTCATTGTAAAGGGTTGGACTCAGTTGGATGCTTAGAGCTTGATTGTACATCATTGTAAGCAGTTTGGCAAGGAGATTAATAAGATTTGCAACTATTTTTAAGGGATCCTTGTGGTATGGAGTTTTAGTATAGTTTCTTCTTTTGTGATCATTTGTCTACATGTTTTATGTATGTCATCATTCATTTCATTGCTTCTAGTTGAATGTTTTCAACTTTGATAGGTAGAGTCCATTGTATCAGTGCTCTACCTTGGGAAATCAGTCAACATTTCATGTTGTCTACTATTTAAGAAGGATCCATGATTGTCACATGCCCTTCTTAGCTCCTCATCAGTCTTAAACACCTCACATCATCAAGCCCTAAAGTGCTAAAGCCTATGCCTAGCTTGCCCCATAGAACACCCTGCATTTCTGACCTAATTTCCCGTACCTAAACTATCCAGCTCCACCTAATCTGGCAAAACACCAACAAAATTCAATAAAAACCTTCGTGCTACTATACCTAGCCTAAAATTCTTGACCTGATCCAGTCATCTTGGCTGAGATCCTTATGGAGAGAGCCTTCTCATGGCCTAGTAGGGCTAGCTACTTGGCTAAGCGTGGTTTGTGGTTACCCTGGCTTGCCTCCTTTCAGCTTGAGGTTCAATCCAGGTGATAACATAGTGGTGACCATACTGGGGAACGTAGTTTTATGTTTAGCAGTAAAATTTATCAAGTTTAGATCTGATTGTTGATGGTGAACAACGATCAGACACCGGAAGGCTGAAATCATTCACCTGGCGACTCTAAATTAGTTTCGAGATTAGATCGAAGGAATCCATTGGAGGATGAACCTGACCAGCAGAAACATGAAAGTACAATATGGAAAGATCAGGTATTCAAGTTGGAATTTCATCCAAGATATTATGTTCTTTGTTATAAATTATTTCTTCTCTTTTCTCGAGAATGTCAAGAAGGCTTTACAAAGTATATTGTATTTGAGAAAAGATCCTAGACCTGGATATGATTCCTTCCCTTTGAAGATTGCGAATACAAAATATTCACATGCCTTTGATCTTGATCAAGACCCTTCTTCTGAATCTTATGATGACTGTCTTCAAACTGATGAGCCTCAAGAGACCAAGACTAATTCTACACCTTCTGTACATATTCCAATACCTTGTAAAATTCCAGATAGATAAAAGCCTCTGATTTTACCTCCTATATCCCATGCTTTCCCTAAAAATCATTACCTATATCTACCAAGATTTGATGGTGAATGCAACAACATCACTATTGAGAGACATGTACTAAATTTTGAGTCTTTTCTTGACCTTTTTGAAGTTGATGAAGAGGATGTCAGTATTAGGCTTTTTGCTCTTTCTTTGCAAGGCAAAGTCAAGAGTTGGTTCAAAACCCTGCTTGATGCGACCATCTCAGATTTCTAGTAGTTCATCAAAGTTTTCCTTGACAAGTGGGTGGTCAGACAGAACCATTTATTGATTCTAGAAGAGTATAACCATCTGAAACTACTGCCAGGGGAGACAGTACAATAGTTTTATACCAGGTTTAACCAAGTCTATTTTTCGATGCCTGCTAATATAAGGCCTCCTCCTAGATTCGCCCTCTCACACTACCCAGAAGCCTTTGATCCGAAATGGAGTTTCAGCTGAGGGAAAGGAACCTTGCAACACTCGAAGAGATGCAGAACAGTGCAGTAGATGTAGAGGCTAATTTACTGATCAGAAGGGCAAAGATGAAGGAAGAAGAGAGGAAGAACATAGATCCAGAGGAATCGACATTTTTAGAGGTAAAGCTAGACATTTTGGTAAGTGCAGTGGAAGAGATGATGCAAAAGATCACCACAAGGAATGAGTATGATGTTCAAGACCATGGCTTTCTGATTGAAGAAGAACAAGTGGTTGATCTAAAACATTTTCTTTCTTATCCCAATTGTCTTAGACCTGACAATGATTGTTTTATAGATCATCTTGGAGAAGAGAGATTTGTTGATCTGACATGTATGCTTGATGATGTGTTTTATGCTGATTATTTCCCTAAGTTTGATCAGTATGATGATGATTATGTTCTCCAAACAGAAGTTAGTCTTGCAAACAAATCAGCAGCTGGTTTGTGGCAGGAGGAAGTTCACTTTTAGCAGCTCGGTGGTTAGCCATTGCATATCAGCTATGAAAGTAAGGAGGAAAGTGCAGCAAATTTTGAAGTAAGTGAAGGATCTTTGCCTCTTTGTTTCAGTTCATCAGAGACAAATTTCATGCAATAAGAAATCAATCATCAATAAGTTTTGATCTTGACCATCTAGAGCGCAATGAAATTCTTGTTCAAGACTTCCCATATCTAGATTTGCAGCCCCTGAATGCCATTGAATGTCAGGTTGCAGATGAAGACTCGGAAGCTGGAACATATGATCAAATGATGAAAGATGATTCTGTACCATTATGTTTTGAATCATTTTAGTTTTTGAAGGGAATTTTGCATAGTATATCTTCAAATGAACAGCCTGTAGAAAATCATGCAATCTCATTGGAACCAATAGAAAATGGGTTGCAACAGTCTTTTCAAGTTTTTCATGATACAATAGTTGATGTGTTGGATGATATCTACAGTCAAAGTCCTTCTCCATTAGCTAACTTTGAGCTTGAAAAAAGTATTGATACAAACTTGATCCGACAGCTAGTTTCTTTGTCATTTTCAGGAGGAGTCTCGTCACAAAGCTCAGATGAAAGTTTGAATTCATGGTATGAGGAGAAGCAAAGTAATCCATTGGATGAGATAAGTCCCAGTGCACATGAATTTCAAGATCCTCATGCAGTATTTTTGGAGTCAGATAGAGAATCCATATTATTCAATCTAGGAAAATTTGGATCTGTTTACAAGTTTTCATGGGAGTTGCATTTCAGTAGTTCTCTCTTCTTTCTCATAAACAAGCACTTGTGGAGAATTCAAACAGTAGCCAAAATGCTTACTTGGTTGCATTGGTTGTTTGATTTCACTTGATCAGGTGAGGAATGGACCACTTACAGTAGGGTGTGATTAATAAGCTCACAGAAGTGAGCATGGTTCAGTCAGTTTCAGAGTTAGTTTGTGTTTTCAAGTCGTCAGTTTTTGGTCATGCATTTCAATTTAGGTTTTTGATTGTATTGGCCCACATGGGTAGGCACTTAGTCTACGGTGTTCTTGACACCTCTAATGATTTTCCATCCGCAATAAGGCCGATGTTAGTGTCAGTATTTGCATCCTGCCATCAGTGATCAAAAATCCTCTTTTCATATCATTTTAAGTGTTCGATTCAGAACCTTTTTATCATTCCACTAGGTCAAAAAATTAGTCACTGATGGTAGTCCTAGTCCAAAAACATCACTCCCTAAATATGATTACTTGTTGGCATAGTTTCATATCTTGTTGACTGTACATCATCCATAATGTTATTTTTATCATGCCATTTGTATTAGTCATGAGGTCATTATGTCATCTTGAAATTCACTCCTTCAAGGTCTCATTAGGTCTTTAGGGTTTTTCAAGGTTTCATTAGGTCATTAGGGTTGCCAAGGCTCGAATCCATTGCATAAGACCATAAAGTAAAGGGTGATTAAATAACATCCCTTCACCATGTGAATATGATTTGTAAAGAGAAATGATTATTTCATTATCTAATTTTATGTCTTTCAAATGTAAAAATCTCACCATCCCAAGCTGTTAACTCGGTGTTCCAAAGATGCCAGACCATCAAAAGGTCAATTTTTCAAAGGAAATAGTCAAGTGAAAGGGTGAAGTTTCAAAGGGTTAAGTGCATGCCAAAGGGAGTTGTTTTTTCCCAAGGGTGTCCAAATCATCATTTTCCACAAGCACTAAACCCTAATTTCCTCACCCATTGAGCTAGGGTTGGCTATGAAATCAGAGACATCTAAGTATACGAGGAATAAGGGAGGTTATTTCAGTGAGTATGAGGCCATTCCAACTCATACACATCATTTCCCCATCATTTTTCAATAAGTTATTCCAAGGGACAAATCATTTGCCACACATAGGGCTGGTTTTTCTTCAAACTATGCTTTAGACCAAACAGGGAAGAATTTGGAAAATGTGAGAGAGGTTTTTGTCCACAATAGGCCAAGGAAGAAAAGAATCCTTCACTTTTTACACAGGTATCATGGTTTTAGATAAATGTCAAAAATACAGTTGCTACAAGAGAGTTGTTGCACTTCTGGAGTGACCTTGGAAAAATCACGCTTTATCCTAGCTGGAGTGTCCAAATGACTTTCTTGATGAGTCAAATGATAACTAGACATAGAGATATTTCCAATGAGCTATCATGAGCTCAATTTGGAGTTGAGTAAGACCTTCAAAATTTGACTGCAACATCACTCTCCATTTTGGCAGCCTCATTCCGCACATTTTGTCCAGTCTTGGTAGATTGAGCTTTTGACATGGCAAATTAACTCAAACTTGTAAAATTCAAGATGTTATGGAAAGTAGACTCAACAGTATTTCCAACGAGCTATCCAATGCCCAATTTGGACATCGGAAAGGCAGTAAAAAGTGGACTTGAAGTGGAGCTGCACTTTTGGCGGGGTGGCATTGCCCTTTTGGCAGTGGCGCTATGCTTTTGGCAGGAGCGCTTAAAAACCCTCAAACTCTCAAGAAAACTTCAAATTTCTCTCTCCTTTCATCTTTTAAAGTAATTTGACATCCCTTACTTCAGTTTTGGTTTGCAAATCCAATGTTTAAGCATCATTTTCCATGTTTAATATGAAACACTAAAATCTCCCTAATGATGCCTAAAATCCTAAATCCTCACTGTTCATCCTATCACCTATCCCTACAGCTGTAAATTCACCTATCCCTATTCCCCTATCACCTTTCCCATTTTTCCCTTTGCCCCTATTCCATATCATTCCCATTCCCTTTGTCCCTCTTCCCCAAGATCAAATTCTCAAGTAAGTAAGCCCTCCCTCTCATTTCCTACCCCTCCATTCATTTCCTAGTCACAAGCTCATCTCCCATCCCCTCATTCCTAAAAAAAATTTCAGTCATTCCCCTCATACACCTCAACCTTGCAAACATGGACACAGAGGATAGAGACTATGAGGAAGAGAACACATGCAATGACACCTCGGAAGATAGAGCTAGGCAGCAGAGAAAACCACAAAAGGGAGGTTCAAGTATAGGCTCTGGTGGACAATTTATAGAGGGCCAAGTATGTCATAACATACTTGGAGCAAGAAAACAAGCAGTTGAGTGACAAACAAGTCCTCATGGAGCTGGAAATGCTCGAGGTAAAACGACAAAGTGGTGAAGAAGCACAAGTCACTTTGACCCCTATTGAGAAGGAGATTGAAGAGGATAGAGAAACTTGGCTTGAGAGAGTCAAATTGCACCTTGAGAAGATTTTACAGAAGGCTAACAGAGACAATCAGATGATCAAACATATGGCTTATCATTACAGGACCCGAAACAAGATTTGTAATATGAGGGTCAAGAAAATGAAAGCTAGGCTAAGGCGGGCCTTGAAAGGAAAGAAACAGAAGGATAGAATTAGAATTCTGGCCGAAGCCTCCTTGGATCATCAAAGCACATGATGCTGGTGCTTCACACCAATTTTTGGCAAGTTTTAAACAAATTTTGTCATTTGCAATTTTGAATTTCATGACACAGAAAATTTGCCTAAAAGCGCAACGCCACTGGTGCTGCACATTTCCTAGGGGCACCCATTGAAGAAATGGCTTACATTTTTGGATTCAGAGTGATGCGTATATGCACCCTAGAAAGTTTCAAAATTTTTGGGGAAGAACTGGTCCACCAAAAGGTCGAAAAACACCCTAAAAATGACCTTTCTACCACTTTTTGGACACATAGAAGCAACCTTGGGAGAATCAAGTTTTGATGGGTCAAATGAGCTCCAAATGCAGAAATTCTAGGTGTTCTGGAAGGTAGACTTGAAGGCCTTTCCAATGAGATATCATGGGCTCAATTTGGATGTCAGGAAGGTCTCCAAAAGGGACCTGAAAGTGGCGCTGCGCTTTTCACAGTTTTTGCTCAGGGTTGCTATTTTTCCAGTTTTTTATTGTAATCATGGATTCTCTCTCATGGTGGATAATTTACCTATGTAAATGATGTCATAGCTTGTAAATATGATGGATAAATATTAATAGAAGGTAGATTCATTTCTTAGGAGTTAGTTTGAGCTCAAATGAATCAGTTTTTCACTTTTAGAGGCAAGTTGTTGAGATGCTTATATTCCTGGTTTCTTGTTCAGTGTTAGTTAGATTAGCTCCTCATCTTAGGGATTCGACCCCTAAGGATGGGAGGAGGTTGAAATCATGTCTATATATTCTTCTTCTTTCTCATTGTAAAGGGTTGGAATCAGTTGGATGCTCAGATCTTGATTGTACATCATTGTAAGGAGTTTGGCAAGGAGATTAATAAGATTTGTAGCTATTTTTATGAGATCCTTGTGCTATGGAGTTTTAGTACAGTTTCTTATTTTGTGATAATTTTTCTACATGTTTTATCTATGTCGTAAATCATTTCATTGCTTCTAGTTGAATTTTTTCAAGTTTGATAGGTAGAATCCATTGTATCAGTGCTCTGCCTTGGGAAAATCGTCAACATTTCACATTTTCTACTGTTTAAGAATGATCCATGATTGTCACATGCCCTTATTACCTCCTCATCAGTATTAAACACCTCACATTATCAAGCCCTAAAGTGCTAAAGCCTATGCCTAGCTTGCCCCATAGAACACCCTACATTTCTGACCTAATTTCCCAGACCTAAACTATCCAGCTCCACTTGATCTGGCAAAACACCAACAAAATTCAATCAAAACCTTCGTGCTACTATACCTAGCCTAAAATCCTTGACTTGATCTAGTCATCTTGGCTGAGATCCTTGTGGAGAGAGCCCTCTCTCGGCCTAGTAGGGCTAGCTACTTGGCTAAGCATGGTTTGTGGTTACCCTGGCTTGCCTCCTTTCAGCCTGAGGTTCAATCCAGGTGATAACAAGGTGAAAGAAGCAAAGCTTCAAATTTTCAAGGAAAATTTTGAGCAACTCAGAATGAAGGAAGAAGAAGATATTTCTACATACTTTCAGCGTGTTGATGAAACAACAAATACATTGGAAGGTTTGGGAAAACCTGGTGACAAAAAAATTGTTGTTTGAAAGATCCTCAGAACCTTGCCAGTAAGATTCGACCCAAAGGGTAGCTGGCTTGGAAGATAGATTGAATCTGACCAATCTCAGCATAGATTAATTGCATGGAATTCTTATGGCATATGAAATGAGGATTGAAGAAGAGAATGACACATCTCACTTAGAAACAACATTTGCGACATCCAAGAAGACTAGTAAGGACAAGCATACAAAGAAAGAAAAAACTTGCAGTTGTAAGGATGAAGAAAAGGAAGAAGATGAAGAAGAATTTTCAGATAAAGAATTTGCGTAGTTCGTGTGGAAAATGAGAATAGGTACTGGAAAATTCAAAGGTAAACTTCCATTAATATGTTTTGATTGTGGTGAGCTTGTTACGAAGGGAAAGAAAGGTCCTAGTAAGTGTTAGGACTCTGGACACCACATATCTCCACAATGGTATGATATTGTCCACTTTTGATCTAAGCCCTCATGGATTTGCTTTTGGGCTTTACCCCAAAAGGCCTCATACCAATGGAGATATTTTTCCATCCTTATATACCCATGATCCTCCCCACTTCTAGTCAATGTGGGACTTTGGTCGTATACCCAACAATCCTCCCCTCGAAAAAAGGACCATCGAGCCTCCCCTCAAATGATTATCCATCCATCCACTCTCTACCAACCAGGATTCTCTGCTCCAATGCATTGGAAGCACACGCCTTACATGGGGCACCACTTGCGTTGAGAGCTTGCTCTATCCCAGGTCAACTCCTCTTCACCGTGTTGGGACCAAGACACGTCCATGAAGAATCCAAAGCACACCGCCTATCTAACCGAGCTCATCCACGGATCCCATCGTGATATTACCAGGGCCCACCAACTTCGTTTGGCATTCCGATGATTCATCCACTTAGCTAACTTCGAACATAGCTCTGATACCACTTGTTAGGACTCTGGACACCACATATCTCTACAATGGTATGATATTTTCCACTTTGGGATTAAGCCCTCATGGATTTTCTTTTGGGCTTTACCCCAAAAGGCCTCATACCAATGGAGATATTTGTCCATACTTATATACCCATGATCCTCCCCACTTCTAGTCAATGTGGGACTTTGGTCATATACCCAACAGTAAGTACAATAAGCAAGGCAAGAAGAAATGATTTAAGAAGAATTTCTTCTCCAAAGAAGATAGCTCCTCATCTGATGAAGATAGTGATAACGAAGAAAAAGTCAACAGAAGAGTATTGTTTATGGCCAAGCATAATAAGAAAGAGGCATCTGGTGAAGAAGGAGAAGAAGAGATGACTGAGGTTGAATTTCAAAACGAGGTGATCAGGGTTATCAAAGAGCTCAAGGCCAAGAAGAATCACGTCAACACTCTTGAAGATGAATTAAAGATAGAAAGGGAACACGTCCTAAATCTTAATATCAAGGTTAAACAATACAAACGAATTGAAGAATCGCTGAAGAAAGAATTAAAGGAAAGCAACAAAGAAAGAGAGGCATTGGAAGATCAAGTAGTCTTTCTACAAAAGGAAGTAAAAAAATGGAAAAACTCTTCAAAACTATGCCAACAACTCAAAGGCATTGGAAGAACTCATTAGCAATCAAAAATCATGCAGTGACAAGAGTGGCCTTGGTTAGAAATAAAAATCCAAAAAGGATTCAAGTCCTTCTATGACAAAAAAAGAAGATAGATATGCAAAATCTACCAAGCAGGTAGATCTCTCAGCTAAATCAAGAGATCAAGACTCGCAGGAAGGACCATGGAAAATAATTCCTCGAAGAAGATTTCCTCCCAGTTATCAAACTATCTTTTATCATAAATGTTATTCATGTGGAAGGTTTGGACATAGAGTTGTAGAATGTCGCATGTATGTTTGGAATGAATATAATTCTAGGAGATATTTCAGAAATGGATATTCCAGAACTCAACAGAATGTCAACAGATTTGATCATTTTAGACATGATGTCAAATGTTACAAATGTAACAATTTTGGACATCTAGCTAAAGATTGCGTACTTGGAATCTCTTTAAAGGAATTATTGCAAAATCAGAATGAACAAGTATGGAAAAATAAGACTAAAAAATGTGTTATCTCTCTCAAGGCTCAAAGGAATAGAATGTTTGGTATGTTGATAGTGGTTTCTCAACGCAGAAGACTGGAGATAAAAATAAGTTCATATCCTTGAAGGAAAAGAAGGATGGAACAATGTCTTTTGGAAATGACGAGTCTTCAAACGTCATAGGAGCATGTACGGTCACACTTGGATGCAAGGATGCATTAGCGAAGGATGTATTGTTGGCTGAAAATATGAATCACAATTTGCTCAGTGTTGGACAAATGTGCGATCAAGGACACACGATGCTATTCAACTCTAAGAAATCTGAAATCAGGAAAAGAAAATTTGGATAAATTGTGCCTACAACAAACAGAGCTCCAAATGACATATAAATTTTGGATGAAACACCTAAAGGGTGATTTTTGGCAAAAGAAGATGAAAGTTGGTTATGGCACAAACGAATAGGACATATAAATTTCGACAATTTGGTCAAGATCAACAAAAAGGAAGTAGTAAGAGAAATTCCTAAAATTTCAAAACCTACCAATATGATATGTGAATATTGTCGGCATGGAAAATAGAGAAAAGTTGAGTTCGAGACAAAGGAACACTTTGCATCACGTCCGTTGGAATTAATACATACTAGTCTATGTGCTCCTATGAGAACAAAAGTTTTAGATGTTGAATTAAACTTTATGCTAATGATAAATGATTACACCAGAATGACAATCGTCAGTTTCTTAAAGGAAAAATCTGAGGCATTTGATTTTTTCAAAATCTACAAGGAATTGGTCGAAAATGAAACCGATTTGAAGATCAAATGTCTGAGATCAGATAATGGCAGAGAATTCACGTCCAAAGAATTTCAGTAATACTATGATGAAAATGGAATAAAAACACAATTCTCAACAACTAAAACACCACCGCAGAATGGAGTTGCTGAAAGAAAAAACAGAATTAGACAGGAAATGGCTAGAACAATGTTAAATGACTGAAATTGGATGATACATTCTGGGTTCAAGCATGTGATACATCTATCTGCATTCATTATAAATAGAGGTCTGCATAGGAACAATTGTAACATGACTCTGTACGAACTATGGAAGGGAAGACTAGATAACGTCAAATACTTCAAAATATTTGGAAGTAAATGCTACATCAAAAGAGAAGACCAAACATGGGCAAGTTCGATTCCGATGTTTGCAAAGGTAATTTTGTTGGTTATTCACACAAAATAAAGGCTTATAGATGCTACAATATGAGGCAAAAACAAATAGTTGAAAGCATAAATGTTACTTTTGAAGAAGACTGTGTTCTAAAGGATAACAATGAGATCGTCTTGAAGGGGCTTGAGGTAGAATCTGTGAAGGATGAAGAAGAAGTTCTAGAACAAGACCAATCAAATAAGGAAACAACAATCAACCAAGAGGAAATAAGAAATGATCAGCAGGATGTAAAAGAAACTTCTCCAAAATTTTTAAAAGAATGGTGTCAAAAGAATCACTTGTCAAATCAAATCATCAATGACATAAATGAAGGAATTTGAACCAGAAGAAGTTGATAGATTCGTTCATGATAGCAAGCCCACCTTGCTTTTTTAACAACTTTTGAGCCTAGCAATTTTGTGGAAGTTAGTCAAGATGAACATTGGGTAGTAGTTATGAATGAAGAACTAGATCAAATTGAGAAGAATGACACTTGGAAATTGGTTCCATGACCAAAGGATAAAAATGTTATTGGAACTAAATGGGTCTTCAGAAACAAATTGAATGAGGATGGACAGGTTACTATGAATAAGGCAAGATTAGTCTGCAAAGGATATGCACAAGTAGAAGGAATTGATTTTGAAGAAACATTTGCTCCCATTGCCAGAATGGAAGCTATTAGGATGTTTCTCACTTATGCATGCTCAAGAAAAATCAAGGTGTACCAAATGGATGTTAAGTCAACCTTTCTAAATGGTGAATTGGAAGAAGAAGTTTACATTGAACAACCCAAAGGCTTTTTGCTTTTTTGACAAGGAAGACTATGTTTGTAGATTAAAGAAGGAAATATATGGTCTCAAGCAAGATCCTAGATCTTGGTATGCTCATCTTGATGGATATCTACATAAACAGGGATTCAAGAAAGGAAGCATTGACATCAATCTCTATGTGAAAGTGGATCAAGATAACTTAACAATTATCGAGGTATATGTGGACGATATAATATCTGGAAGCGATGATGATAGACTAAGTAAACACTTTTCCACAAAGATGCAAAGTGAGCTTGTGATGTCTCTACTTAGTGAGCTGACATACTTTTTAGGGCTTAAGATATCTTAGCAGGATAAAGGAGTATTTATATATCAAACCAAGTACATCAAGGAAATGCTCAAGAAATTCAAGATGGAAGATTGCAAGCATGTCCTTACCCCAATGGTAGCATGTTGTAAGTTAAGTTTAGAAGATTCGTTAAAGGATGTGGACCAGAGGTTGTATAGATCTATGATTGGCAGTCATATATATGTGACAGCTTCTCGGCCAGATGTAATGTAGGAAGTTTGACAAGTAGCAAGATTTAAAGCAACACCAAAAGAATCTCATATTATTGTTGTCAAAATATTTTTTTGATACCTTAAGGGCACAACGAAATATGGGTTATGGTATACCAAAGGAAATGATCTATTTATCCAAGCTTATATAGATACAGATTGAGCAGGAAGTATTGATGATAGTAAGAGTACCCGTGGAGAAGCATTTTATCTAGGTGGTTTCCTTGTTTCATGCTTAAGTAAAAAGTAGTCTTCAATCTCATTATCCACAATGAAAGCATAATATATCACGGGAACAACTTGTTGTACTCAAGTTCTCTGGATGAAGAAAATATTGCAAGATTTTTAAGTCAAGTTTGATGAGCCTATTCTCATATTCTGCGATAACACCAGTTCCATCAGTATCTCCAAGAATTTTGTAATGCATTCCAAAACAAAACACATTCTGATCAAATATAATTTCATTAGAGAACAGGTTGCTGAAAAGAATATGAAGTTTGAATATCTTGTCACAAAGGAACAAATTGTTGACATATTTACCAAACCATTACCTCATGAAGAATTTGAGTATCTTCGCCAAAATCTTGGGATTCTCCCAAGTTCTCATTATAATCTTTCTCTTATCTAACTAAGTAGAAAGGGGGAGTGGAGGTGTGTACAGGTCCACGGGATGGAAATTTGTTAGGGGGAGTTACCCTTTGCCATTGATAACAAATGGGGAGAGCAGGCAGTAGGAACAGGTATCATGATCACATGGGGAGTACTTGTGTTTCCATAAATGCCAAAGGGGGAGATTGTTGATCAGTGGTTGTCATTGATATCAATCCAAGCAGCAGCAGAGGCTACCTTGATATTGCATGGAAATTTTGACTTGAGAAATATTTCTATTCTAAGTCAAGGATCTTCTATATATCACACGCCACGTAATTCTTCATGGTTTGAGAGATATTTGTGTTTGAAGTTAGTAACCCTAGTTAGTAGGCTAAAACCCCATGTTGTTGTCGCATGGAACTCATTATTGGTTGTGGTCATTGAATAGTCAATAATCAATAATGTTTTAAGCTCCTAAAATCCCTCCAACATTCACGTGTTGTGTTAAGAAATTTACTACATAACATAAATAATTACTAAGAGGAATAAATATAAAAATATCCAGCAACAACCATAAAGACATAAACATAAATGTTTATCCGGAAAACCCCAAATCCGAGGAAAAACCCTACCTAATAAGATCTTATTTGCATTGGCCAAAACCCTGGCCAATCCGACCAAGTGAGCCTTCACCACTCACCTCCAGGTCTTGCATTACAATGAAGTCCTTCCAGCCTTTTATAAGTTCCATTACATATAATACCACGGGAAGAATACTATGGGTGCACAATGCCATGTGCCCCAAAACCATTACTCCATTATATATAATACCACGGGCAAAATATTATAGGTGAACAATACCATGTGGCCCAAAACCATCACTGTTTAACCTAGTCAACTTTGACTCTATCCTGAATCAAGTTTACCTAACAATTCCCCCCTTAAACTTGACTTGGGGTTCCTTGACTAACTCAAGCCAAACTTGCTAAGTGAGACAATCCCGCTCACTCTAGCTCTTACCCCCCTCAGAGTTTTTACCCGAGGTATTGTTAATCTGACATCCCCCCTATCACCTAGGTCTAACCTAGACTTTACCGGTGATCACCCCAGGGTACACAAGCCTTACCAGGTCTTACAGTAGTATGCCCATTTACATGCAATAATTTTGACTTCATTAACCATTTTTTTTTTGTTTATTGCTGCTGTAATTCTGATCCATCCTCTCTCAATTTGATGTGCTCAAAAACTTCTATCAAACCACTCCAACTACGAGCCCTCGTAGATTAAATATCACAAATGCACTGCGATCCCTAGCCAACACTATCTTCTGCACATTCTCCTTGAGGTTCTTCTACGTAAGATTGTTCCACCATTATTTTCAGACCCAGATCTGTAAAAGAAAGGCTGCATTGATCTCATTAGGCACTATAAACCCCTGGCATCAAAGAATCCCTTTGAAGCCAATATCTGGCTCCGATACCAGTTGTTAAGAAATTTACTGCATAACATAAATAATTACTAAGAGGAATAAATATAAAAATAGCCAGCAACAACCATAAACACATAAACACAAATGTTTATCCAGAAAACCCCAAATCCGAGGAAAAACCCAACCTAATAAGATCTTATTAGCATTGGCCAAAACCCTGGCCAATCCGACCAAGTGAGCCTTCACCACTCACCTCCAGGTCTTGCATTACAATGAAGTCCTTCCAGCCTTTTATAAGCTCCATTACATATAATACCACGGTCAGAATACTATGGGTGCACAATACCATGTGCCCCAAAACCATCACTCCATTACATATAATACCACGGGCAGAATACTATGGGTGCACAATACCATGTGCCCCAAAACTATCACTGTTTAACCTGGTCAACTTTGACTCTATCCTGAGTCAAGTTTACCTAACATGTTGAAGCCCCTCTCAACTCAAGTCATTTCTATAAATTGTGACCCTCATATTCTCCTCATGCAAGCACTTTTCAACGAACTATCTTGTGAGAAGACCTCTGTAATTTCTTGGCCCTCATGAGATTCTAACACAGGATCTGTTGCATGGAGTTTAAGGTTTCATTGAGGTCTAGTTAGTGCACAAAATTATGGTCAAGTTTGAAGGTATGTTTTGAAGCAAGTTTAGAGCCTTGGATTCTAGGATTTGACTGCTTCAAATAGGTCATAATGGAATTTTAGGTATACCTTTTTTTCTACGAAGTTTCAGAATTAAAACTAAAACCCATTTGAGCCCGAGTATTGATGAATCCCATGACCTAATTTCAGATCTTGGTTCAATATATTTGTAAAGATATGATGTGAGAAATTTAGGGTTTTTGTAGGCTCCCAAATTCAATGCCAAACATGTGAGCTTGGGAAAATCATCATAACTTTCCCTCTATGCATTGGATTCAAATTTCATAAATAGTGACAAAAACAGGATGGACTTTAGTGTTTTTGGTATTGTTTTTAGGGCCTAAGGTCAAAACAGGGACACGTGGCACTTTATACAAGTTCGCTCTATAGAACTAGTCCATAATCAAGACAATGTGTGAGATTGGGCCTAACTCTTTCTTGAGGAATCCAATCTCGATATGACCTATGGGGTTGGAAACAGGACTTAGAGGGCTGCCACAGGATGAAATTTCTGACCTTTGAGATCCGAAATTACATAGATACAACATATTCAATATAGAGCTCCTAGAAGGCAAGAAAAGTATGCATTCAAGAATCACTGTAGTAAGGACCACACATCAACAGTTAAGGGTAAATCTACTACAACAATGTATGTATGATTGATGTTTTCATTCAAATTTTGAGTATCATCTCTGATATATGTTTTTACAAGACAACATAAGTATATTGTTTTGTATTTGTTTGTGTCTTGCTTGTTAATGCATGTGCGGGAAAGATGACACTTTAGAACAACTTGGACACATATTAGAAGGACATGCAATGCCAAAGTACCATTACTTGAAGCAAGCGCAACAGTACTGCAGCACCTACAAATAATCCAAGAAGCGATTTCAAGTCAAGTGTTAGGTCTTGTCAAAAATCCAGTGCCGTAAAAGAGTCATCATTGAAAGATTCATTATTGTAAAAGAGTCAATCTGCCTAGAGTCAAAGAGGCATTGTTGGCAGATATAGTAGTCACTATTGGGATGATATCATGGTTGGATTGTAGGTAATAGTGTAATTGGGTGTTTGGTCAAGTACAAGTAAATCATTGTAAATCATATTATATCGTGGATCATTGTCCCTGGTATGGGATTCCACACTCTTGTCTCACTTTTGATCATTATAGGGTGGTAGGGAGGTTCTAGGTAGGGTGGTAGGTCGGTCTAGGATGTTGGGGCATCCATTTAGTTGAATATTAAAGAAACCAAGGCATTGGGGTGTCCTTCCATTGGGAGTTGGAGAAGAATTCTTTTCTTGAATTCTAGGAAGTTGTAACTTTCATTTCAGTTGGGGTTGAAGATTAAAGAATTTATTAGAAAAGTGTTCTGTGGTTTTTGACCTGTAGGGGGTTTTCCACCTAAAATTCTTGTGCCTATTGTGTTCTTTTGTTTACTATTGTCATTGGATAAACATTAATAATAATTGAAGATTAACTAATGCTATGAAAAAATTTAAAAGTGGTGATTGCTAAGGAATACTGATTCACCCCCCCTCTTAGTATTTCCAACACATAGAGTGCATAAGGAGTTCCAATTTTTGGAACATGTTTACTTAAGAGTTAGACCCAAGAAAATTTCCTTGAATATTGGGTCATGTGCTAAGTTGGCATCATGTTTTTATAAAACCCTCCTCCCACATTTACCCAAGCTAAATAGTCCACTGAGGTAAACATGTGATGAATAGTTACTATGATATGATTCAACTTCGTAAGCACAGTTAAGGAAGTAGAACTGTTGAAACAAGACCAATCTAACCTTCCTTGGATGCTACAGGACATTCACAAGCCAACCAACCCTTCCAGGTGTGCAACCCCTGAGACAAATTATTGTTTGACTGATCTAGAGCCCCAGTCACACTGATAACAAGACATCCATGTGAATGAAAACCTCCATTCTCATGCACAAGCCTGCATCGATGTGACTGCAGACTTTTCGAGGAAGTTCTGTGAGAGCAACCCTGGATTTTGATTGACTTTTTCAAGGCTAGGACTTAGGCCTCTGCCCATGAAACTTCCAGAAATGATAAATAACATGATGAAAATGGATCTAAAGGAAAACTCAAACAATGACCTAACCTGACAAGGCATATCCATGACATACATTATGTCGAACACATCATGAACATGCAATCTACACATCATATAAATACATATGAGCATAGGGACTTCATACTTATCTGAGAATCACCAAGAAGGATTGATGTCCTCTCATAATAGTTGCATTACCATCTATAAGGTCATACATTAATTATTCATTCATTTACTAAGAAGAACATGATGAGCTACATAACTAAGATATGTCATAAAATCATGCTTATAAGCAACATGCAACCAACAAAATAGAAAATATAGAACAACCATTAAGAGCACATAATAGCGAACACATTTACACATAATACACTAGAGGAAAAGAGCTCTTATTAGCATAGGCAAAAGCCAACCAAGCCAAGGACTTCCACGTACCACCTGACCATAGATTGGGTTGAACCAAATATTTTTTTCATCCAATCACCCATGTTCCATATTCCAAGCATGAATGTGGGACTCACAACGAAACAACCAGGGATTCCTTAGGCTTTACTGCAATTCACCAAGGGATTCCTAGGCCAAAACAAGGAACATACACTACCAAGTTTTACCGTAATCCTACTGTGCAGGGATCACTAGGCTTATATAAGCATGGGTGCCTCCATATTTTTCCACCTAAACCGTGAGGAATTTGTCTGTCTCCACTCTCTAGGCTTTACCTTGTATCCTTCCATTACCATTCAAGGGATTCCTAGGCCTAAGAAGAGCATACACCTCTAGGCTTAACTGTGTATGCCGCCATTACCAGTCAAAGGATTCCTTGGCCCAACAAGGGTATTCACCTCTAAACTTTACCATCTATCCAATTATTATCGGTCAAGGGATTCTTAGGCCCAATGAGGTGTTCACAATCAGCCTTTACTGTGTATCCCGTCATTACCAGTCAAGGCATTCCTACACCTTCTGATTTTTCTTGAGTCCACCCCACTTAGTTTCAAAACTATCCGACAATCCAGCTCAACCAAGTAAAAGAGACCCCATCACACCATGATTATCTGGAAATGGTAAGGCAAGGCTAAAAACCACTATCACACCTGGAAAAACCATGCCTACAAAAATAAGAGAACCAAATACACACATGCATGTACCATGCATGCCAAATATAGCAAGGAAATCACACATGCAAATCGATACTTACAAGTAATCTCATTGTAGCCGCTTGATCAAAATTTTCCTTTCTTGATCTTTTCTTCCCTTTTCCTTCTTTATCCTTCTTTTCCCTTCCTTGATCCAATGATAGAGTGCTCCAAGAAAAATTTAAGTGTGCAAGAGTATGTGAGAGAGAGAAAGAGAATAGAGAGAGAGCTCCAAAACTAAACTAACAAAAGCCATCAACTAATCCTCAGAAGAATTTTTATCAATGAGGCCTCTAATTTCTTCAATTTTCCATCATTTTCCTTCATTTTCCTCCTCACATGCAACTTGTGGTCTTTCACCTTCCTTTTCTCCTAATTTTCTTTATTTTCATAAATAAAATTCCAATTAATGCCTCTTTCCTTTCCAAAGCCTTTACAGATTTCCCTTAACCATAATAAAGCAAATGAACACACACAGTAGGATGTTTTTCCCAACATTCAACTTGGAATACATGTCCTCGATGTTCAATGGCACTTACAACCATCAATACTACTGAAAAGAAAAACATATTGTGCATGGAGCTTTATAATTTAGCTGGTTGTGGTATTTACAATGATCAACCTATTGAAAAGGAAACCAACATGACACCCATATCACTTATTGGATCTTTATAACATACATCATGGAGGTATTTACATACATATACATATACATAGGCATGAAAAAACACAACATCAAAACATATAACAAAATTGCTTTGTCTCAACTGGAAAAAAAGGAAGAATACATAGCCCACATCTGATCAAGCATCTCATGTGTAGCTTCATCAGGCCCAAATTGCTTCAATTGCACTTTAAATGCTTGATTGCTCAGTTCCAGAGCATGAGCATATTTCTCTGCAAAATTCACTGAGGTTCCAATTAGAATTCTCCTTCTGGTTCCACCTACAATATAAACCAATCAATAACATGATCAACATCCTTTACATATCTTTTAAGTAATGAAACATGGAAAATATCATGAACTTTCATTGTTAGAGATAGTGCAAGTATGTAGGCCACTAGTCCATTCCTCTCAAGGATCTTGAAAGGTCCACAATATCGAGGTGCCAGCTTGGCACATGACCCAATCCTCAAGGAGCTCTTCCTCATCTTGATGCACAAGTACACCTGTTCCCCAATCTAAAACTCCATAAATATCATGTATTGATTTGGATAACTCTTCTATCTATCACATGCTACCTTTAGATTCTTTTTGATGATTTTCATTTCCTATTCCATCTCTACTAACATATCTGGTCCAAGCAACACCATGTTCATTGTATCACTCCAACTAATGGTAGTGTTGCAACTCTACCCATAGAGTGGCTCAAACATAATCATCCTCAATGAATCCTAATACCCATTGTTGTATGAAAACTCAACCAGAGGTAGATACTATTCCCACTTCCGTTGCTAATGTATGATGTACATTATCAACATGTCCTCCAAAACCTTATTGGCCCTCTTCGTTTGTCCATCTATTTGTGGATGATAAGGTTTTCTAAAGGCCAGCTTGTCATCCCTATCTGACAGAATATTCTTTGATACAACATGCAACATCAATACATCTCTAAAATACTTGTGCCACATCACTAGACGAATACATAGACTTCACCGAAATAAAGTGCACTACCTTTGTCAAATTGTCCACCACAACCATGATGGAATCATGTTGTCTAGATGTCCTTGGAAAATCTGCAATCAAATCCATGGAAATGACCTCCCATTTCCACTCTGGAATCAAAATAGGTTGTAGTAATCCACCTAGATGCTTACACTCTACTTTTACCGATTGACAATATGAGAATCTAGCCACAAACTCTGCCACTTCTTTCCTCTGATTTGGCCAATAGTAAAACTTCTTCATTTCTATCAATTCTTTCTGGTATCTTTGATGATGTGAATATGGCTTAGCATGAACTTCTCTTAAGATAATATTCTTGAGCTCACTGTTTTCTAGCACATAGATCCTTTCCCTAAATCTGATCAAACCAACCACTGTAAGATGATAGTCCACATCATGTTCACCTGTACCCTGTTGTAACTTATACCTAAGCTCTTTATACTTGTCATCTTGTTGTCCTACCTGTAATATCTGATCCTGTAAATCCATCCCATAGGAACTCATAGTCGCTAGGTGATTTACCTATATCCACCTGCTGAGAGTATCTACAACCCTATTCTCCTTTCCCTTAATCTACCTGATCTCAAAGTCAAACTCATTGATCATAGCCAACCACCTAGATTGCCTGGCATTCATGTTTGGTTGGTCAAATAAGTACCTCAATTCACTATGATCACTCATCAATACAAACCTCTTGCTAAGAAGATAATGCCTCCACATCCTCAATGCATGGATGATCACTTCCAACTGAAGATCATGTGTAGCATAATTCTTCTAGCACTTATTCAATTTCCTTGGTTTGTAAAATACCACATGTCCCTCCAACATAAGAACTCCACCAAGCCCTCTTTTGCAAGAATTTGTACATAGCACAAACTCTTTATCCAAATATGCAATCTTAAGAACTGGAGAATTTGTCAACAACTTCTTCAATTGCTCAAAACATTCTCCACATTTCTCTCTCCATTCAAACTTCATACCTTTTCTTTACAATGATGTGATAGGATATGTAATGTGCGAGATGTTCCTAATGAACCTTCAATAGTATCCTACTAACCCCATGAATGATCTGACTTCATCCACATTTCTAAGAGCTTCCCACTCCATGATAGCTCTTATATTTTTCGGAGACCACATACCCTTCCTTAGAGACCACATAACCAAATTAGTGTACCTTTCTCTGAAAGAAACTACATTTTCTAAGCTTGGCGTACAACTGATGCTCTCTTAGAAATGTCAATATTGTTTCTAGATGTTCAACATACTATTCCTCATTATTAGAATATATAAATATATCATCAATGAACACAATAAGAAACTTGTGCAGATAAGGACGTAACACACTATTCATCAAGCACATAAAAGTACCTAGAGCATTAGTCAAACCAAATGGAACTATGACAAACTCATAATGCCCATACCTAGTCTAGAAAGTAGTCTTATAAATGTCCTCTTCTTTGATCCATACCTCATGGTATCCTGATCTCAGATCAATCTTTGAGAACACTGCTACTCCCTTCAACCAATCAAACAAGTCATCAATCCTTGACAGTGGATACCTGTTATTGATTATTACCTTGTTTGATTTCCTGTAATCAATGCACAACCTGAGAGTAACATCCTTCTTCTTTACGAACAACACTGGTGCACCCCAAGGAAATACACTTGGCCTAATGTATCCTTTGTCAATCATTTTTTTTCACTGTAGCTTCAATTCTACTAACTCTGGAGTGCTCATCCTATAATGTGCCTTCGATGATGTTGCTGCACTTGGTACCAACTCAATAGAAAATTCCACTTCCTTGTGAGGCAGAAACTATGATAACTATGCATGAAATACATCTTGAAACTGATGTAGAATCAGGTACATGTTCAAGACCTTTGCATCCTCAGCATCCCTACATTTATCACTATAAATATGAAATACAAATAGCACACACCCTTTCCTGTGACCGTGCTTTTCATACATAGCCATAACCATTCTAACTGATGTAGCTTTCTTCTTACCTTGCAAGACCCTCTATTCTTTGTTGTCATCCAAGCACTCAATAGCCTTCTCATAACAGTCCACCTTGGTCCTATGAAGATATAACCATTTCATACCCAACAACATATTGTATGATCCCAATGGAAGTACATTCAAATTTACTAATGTAGGCATACCATTTTATTCAAATGCACATGCTCTTACCCAATGATGAACTCTTGTATTTGTACTTGTAGGAAACTTCACTAACCAAGATTCTGCATGCGCGTCTTTATTAAAACTAGAATTATACACCAAGTCGGGGTTAACATAACTATAATGAGATCCAAGGTCAATCAAATTAGAAACAAATTGATCACAAAGCTTATTATCCATCTCGATAATAGATGTCTGGTGATCTGCCTGCCTATTATCCAATGCTTCATAAATATGAGGAATGCTCTGCCCATCATTCCCAACTGTTTGTGCTTCCTGTGCACTAAAGATATGAGGCCTACGTCCCTAATACTATGAAAAATCTCTCTTGAGATGCTCCTCGCCACATATCCAACACTGCAATGACCTTGTACCATCACTTTTGTCCCGTTGTTCTCTAGGTGGTGACCCATGTTGCCATCTAACTACATTGAACTTCTTGTAAGGTATAACATTCTCTTTCTCACCTACATCTTAGGGTCTTGTTATTTTTAGCTGCCATTTACCTTTAGCTTTGTCTTCCCCCTTCCGAACTTGTTGAGACTCTGCCTTGTGCTTTGATTGCTCAAAACAATGCTTCAACTTATTTGTGACTTCTTCAAGTGACTGAGGCTCATCATATTCAATCCGATCTATAAATGCTAATTATAACCCACTAAAAATCTATGAACTTTGGCTTTCACATATTTAAAATACAGTACATACCTCAACAACTCCAATAACTTCGTCATATACTCCTCATCTGTCATCGATCCCATATTTAGCTCGTAGAACTCCTTAGCTCTACTATCATAGTACCTCTTTGACAAATATTTCTTCCTGAAAAGTCTTTTGAATTCATTCCAACTCAAATTCTCTATCCTAATGTCTCTGACATGCTTCACATCTTCCCACCAAATGTCTACTTTCCCTTTGAGGATGAAGATAGTTGTTCTGGCCTTCATGTTCTCTGTGTAGTCATGCAACTCAAAATATTTCTTCATTCCAAGCAACCATGCCTCTGCATATTTTCTTTTTCTCAAATATCCATCAAATCTAGGTGGCTTGGATTTATTAAACTCATCTGGAAAATATCCCTTCTCACTCCTTCTGTAAGGATGATAATGACAATGATCATGATACCTGTCAAAACTAGAACTAGAATAGAACATGTGTTCATCACCTCTCCTATTCGGTGTGTCTAAGAACCTGCCATCTATGATTGTGTTATCTCTATCCAAACTTTGACCACCATGAGACCTATTTCCATATGCCCCATTAGTTCTATCCTCCTACCCATGGTTGATCTTAAGTAGTCCCTGACTCTGCAAATATGAAAAACACTAAGGGATAACTGCATTAACTTCTGCTTATTTCTCCTATGCCTGAATGCTATTGACATTGTTTTCCTTGGAAATTCTTATTTATTCCTTCAAACTTCTCAAAGTGTCTGCTATGTTAGGACAGTACCTATGACCATACTTCTCATCAGATTTGTCGGAAGAATCTTGTGAACTTTAGTCTACCATATTGCTAGTCATCTTTGATCTTATTCCTTCAGGTAGACCATGTCATCTAAACAAAAACATAAAGATAATCAACATACCTCATTATATATTAGGGGAGGATATCTCATCTTCAAGATCAACTAGATTAGCATGATACATGTATAATCATAATCATAAAAGTATATTCACATCATCTCAACCAATATCCAGTTACCATGCATGACTATACCATAACCATGACCTTGTAGATGACAGTTATAACCATGAAAATGCATACATATATCCACATAGACAACAATCATGCACAAAAAATGCATATTCAACTAATCATGCATTCACAAAAATACATATCGACGATAACATCATCAACTTCTATAGGACAATACCATTTCTACAATGACGATCACCATGTATACATAATAAGAACATGTAAAAAAATCATGCATGCATGATAATCAAATTCAAACCATCCAGTCCAAGAGATGAACCATGCTTCGATACCACTCTGTAACACCCTCCTCCAACATTTACCCAAGCTAACCGGTCCACCAGGGTAAACATATGATGAATGCTTACTATGATATGAGTCAACTTTCCAGGCACAGTTAAGGAAGTGGAACCGATGAACCAAGACCAATATAACCTTCCACGTATGCTACAAGACCTTCAGGAGCCAACCAACCCTTCCAGGTGCTCAACCCTTGAGATAACTTGTTGTATCACTGATCTAGAGCCCCAGTCGCACTGATGAAAATCCATCCATGTGGTTGAAACCCTTTAGTCACATGCACAAGCCCGCATCCATGAAACTGTAGACTTTTCCAAGCAGTTATGTGCCAGTGACCCCAAATTTTGAGCCATTTTTCAGGGCCAAGACTCAGGCCTCTGCCTAGAACTTCATGAAACTTTTAGAAATTATAAATAACATGATGAAAATTCCTCTAAATAAACACTTGAACAAGGACCTAACCTAACAAGGTCTAGCCATGATGGACATTTTGTTAAGCACATCATAAATATGTAATCTACAGGTTATATAAACACATCTGATCATAGGGACTTCATACTTATTTGAGAATCACCAAGAAGGACTGGTGTACTCTCATAATAACTCCATTACCATCTATTAGGTCATACATTCATTATGCATTCATTTACTAAGAAAATATGAGAGACATAACTAAGATATGTCATAAAACCATGCTTATAACCAACATGTAACCAACATAATAGAAATGATAGAACAACCATTAAGATCACATAATAGAAAACACATTTACACATAGTAACCAGAGGAAAAGAGATTTTATTAACATATGAAAAGGCTAACCAAGCCAAGGACATCCATATACCGCCCAACCATAGATTCAGTTGAACCAAATATTTCTTTCAGCCAATCACTCCCATGCCATATTCTAAGCATGAATGTGGGGATCACAACAAAAAATACCATGGCTTCCTCAGGCTTTACCACAATCCCCCAAGGGATTTCTAGGCCAAAACAAGGAACATACACTACCATGATTTACCGAAATCCCACAATCCAAGGATCATGAGGCCTATACAAGCATGGATACCTCCATATTTATCCACCTAAACCATGAGAAATTTGTCCATCTCCACTCTCTAGGCTTTACCGTGTATCCCACCATTATCAGTCAAGGGGTTCCTAGGCCTAACAAGAGCATACCCCTCTAGGCTTTACCGTGTATCTTGCCATTACTGGTTAAGGGATTCCTAGGTCCAACGAGGGTATTCACCTCTAGGTTTTACCGTGTATCTTGCCATTGCTGATCAAGGGATTCCTAGGCCCAATGAGGTGTTCACAATCAAGATTTTTCATGTATCCTGCCATTACCAGTCAAGGGATTCCTAAGAATTGTGATTTTTCATCATAGCACCCCACTTAGTTTCGAAACCATATGGCAATCTAACTCAACCAAGTAAAAAGGACCCCATCACACCATGTATATCTAGAAATTGCAAGGGAAGGTTGAAAACCAACGTCACACCTGGGAAAACCCATGCCAAAGACAACAAGACAACCAAATACACACATTCATGTACCATGCATGCCAATCTAGCAAGGAAATCACACATGCAAATCAATACCTGCAAGTAATCTCGTTGTAGCTGATTGATCCAAATCTTCCTTGCTTGATCTTTGCTTTGCTTTGCCTTCTTTGTCCTTCCTTTTGCTTCCTTGATCCAATGCTATAGTTCTCCAAGAAAAATCTAGGTGTGCAGGAGTATGAGAGAGAGAAAGAAAATATAGAGAGAGCTTAAAAATTGAACTGATAAAAGCCATCAACCAATCCTCACAAGCCTTTTTATCAATGAGGCCTCTAATTTCTTCAATTTTCCATTATTTTCCTCCTCACATGCAACCTGTGACCTTTCACCTTCTTTTTCTCCTAATTTCCTTTATTTTCATAAATAAAATGCCAATTAATGTCTCTTTCCTTTCCAAAGCATTTTTCATTTCCTTTGCTAATTTCCCTTAGCAATAATAAACCAAATCAACACCCACACTAGGATGTTTTGCCTAACATTCAGATTGGAATACATTCCCCATGAACTTGGTCTGATTTTGCATTTATTAATTTTATTACATGGATTTTTTATGAGGTTTTTTATAGGTTTTATAGGCCTTTTAAGATACTTGAAATAATAGGGTCAATGACCTATAGGCTAGCCATATCTCCATCAGTAAAAGTCCATGATTTTTTCCATGTTTTTTTGCTTAATAGATATGTACAAGACTCTAATCATGTGATTGATTGCTCTGTGCCATATGTGGAACCACTGGGAGAGTTTCATCTAGAGCCACTATCCATCCTAGACTAGAGGAACTTCACACTCTGGAATCAAGCATTTAAGCAAGTTAAACTGCAGTGGAGGCACTTTCAGCCCTAGGAGGCAACTTGGAAATGGGAAATTCAATGGGGGCATCAGATCCTTTTTTGTTTGTTGGTTGAAGCAAATGTATATAAATTTGTAAATGCTATACATAGATGTGTATACAAAGCTCCATAAATAGTTTTCTTTTGTTTAAGCATGTATTTTGTGCTGTATACAAAAAAATAATACTGAGGATGGTGTTCCCCAAAGGGGGAGGGGTCTATGATAGCCCTTTGGGAAATTTTTTCTCTTACATACAATGTAACTATTTCATATAGTTTGATTATAAATTAAAAGGGCCTAAGTCAAGGGACATGGATTCCAGAGTTAAGGAGGTTAATTGCTTGGGATTTGAAGGAAGTTTGACTATTTGATAATAGTCATTGAAGGTTGGTAGGTGTGTGATTAAATGGATTGATTATGAAATTAATCCATCTAAAGAATAATGACGAGGTGCCATGCTATATTTGGAAAAAATCATAAGGAATAAAGGATGAAAATTTATGGAATAATGCAATACATTGACAACAGGGACATTGGAATTCAACCACAAAAAAAAAGAACCATAGTGGAAGAGAAGGAAGGGGGATAGCATTATTAAGGAATGAAATAGGATATGGTGGCAGTGGACTGAAAAAAAGGAGGGGGGGCATCCTCTAGTAAGGGAGGCGCAAGGAAAATGCAATAGAGGGTAACAGAGAATTTGGAAGGAAAAAAAAATCAATCCAAAAGAAGGATGAAAAAAATTAATCCCAAGAGAGGAACAATGTAATCTTGATTCCCTATTAGATAGAGGGTGGAGATGGTTTTCTATGGAGGTCCTTGATGACTGGGGTGGAGGATTTCTCTTTGGATTTGTGAAAGGAGAAATTATGAAGGTCTTTCTTTATGTGGTTGTTTTATAGCAGGTTCTGGAGTCCCCAAGATGGGTGGAATCATTGTGTTGTAGCTTGAAGGGTGGAGATCTGTATCTTTAGATTCCACAAATTATATTGGTTGTTGAATAGCTGAAGGGTGGAGGTAACAAGACATTGGAACCCATGTGCACTTGGTGACTGCTTAAATAATTGGTGGGTGGAGGTGGGAGAACCTGTGGAATATATGTTTTAACCAACAATTGGAGTCTTATCCCTTGAGAAAAAGTCCCCTTAGTCTCTAGAATCTGGCGCAAGGCTGATAAATGAAAGTGAGGATTGGTTGCAGTTTGTGATGTAGCTACAGGTCTTTAAACCCCCAAAAACATTAGACTTAAGAATGAAGATTGCACTATGTGCGTCATTTAAGAAATCTGAACCTTATAGCTGCCAAACCAAATTGGTAAAACAAAACAAAATAGAACGTTTCACGAAAACCCCCTTCCTTCAGTCGAAACATCACATTCAATTTGTATAAAAAACATTTTCTATTAAACGAATACTATAGGAACTTGGTCCAATTGCTGGGCTGCTATGTTGATCACATAGGTACAAAGATTTGAATTCAAAAACAAAGACAATGCTTTGAGATCCTCTTCTATCAGGGGTTTCATGTATTCATGGTCGCACAATCAATAGATAATTACGTACTTCACTCATGTACCCTTGTCCACATCACTGAGACAAAACCATTCCACAATTTCGTAGAAAAAAATCTCGAAATCTGCAAGGAAATTCAATTTTGGAATTTGATTTAATAGTCTTATCACACCTTCATTGTTCAGCAGTCAATCTCCTTGTAAATATGCTCTCTTTACATCGTGGTCCACCTCCTTCCATGTTCAATTTTGTCTTCTGTGGGCAGTCCAAACTTTTCCAATCACAAAGAACTTCCTCGTTGTTGCACTAAAAAGTCGAATTTACTCAGCGCTTTACTGCATAGTATTGATTCGTCAATGGTCTCTCTCGAGGAAATTTTTTCTCAAAAAGAAGCTATAACTAATGCAGTCCTACCCTTTATCACCTTCTAGTCCTGTTCAACGATATTCTCATGTGAGTATATGTGGATTTCACTACAGGACCAAGCTATCATGTTTCTTGAGCATAGTTCCTACAAAACTTGACTAATGGCACACATACAATAATATAATGATAATATATAATCGCACGACAATTGTCTTCAGGCCCTTTTGTCTGAAACAATGATACCAAATAACGCAAATAGCTCTTGATCATGATTACCTTCAATGCCAAGATAACCTAGTGTTTAACGTTTCAAACAAACCCCTTCGCACTAACAAAAACCTCCCAAAATATTTCGACAGTGTTGTGATATTAAATATTTTATATCAGATTTACACCCAAGATAACTAACATGTTCACTAATCAAAGCATATACAACACAAACTATATATCAGATTCAAACGTAAAAGGATTGATATACAACATGTGGGTACACCGAACACTGGTCTTTTCACCCTCTCTCACCATGACCTGATTTTCAACATTAAATTGGCTGTCTACCCTCTTTTAGATCTAGGTATAGAATTTTGGTTAATTTCTAGAATATATTAACCCTAGTTATTAAATTAATTTCTAGAATATATTAACCCTAGTTATTAAATTAATTTCCTTCTAGTATTAATTTTCCCTAGGTTAATATCAATTTCTCTTTAGGGTTAATATTTCCCTAGGTAAAATTATAATAATATTAATCTCATATTAGAATTAATATTATATATTAAATCAAATTAATATTAATAATATAATTAATATTAATAATAATATAATTAATTTTAAGGAATTTAGACTTCTGTGATCCATAACATTGTTTAGATAATCTTCGGCAAAATCACATAACCAATCTTTTGTCGACGCGTTTCGAACCAACCAGTGTGGTTCATCGTCAGGACAAGTTGTCCTGACGATGAACCACACTGGTTGGTTCGAAACGCGTCGACAAAAGATTGGTTATGTGATTTTGCCGAAGATTATCTGAACAATATAATTAATTTATTGAGAAATAATAATATAATTAATATAATTAAATAATTTAATAATAATAATAATTAATATAATTAATATAATTAATTTTATTAATATTAATTAATATATTAATAATAATATAATTAATAATTAATTTTATTAATAATAATTAATTTTATTAATATTAATTAATTTATTAGTAATAATATAATTAATAATAATTAATTAATATTAATTATATATTAATAATATATACTATTAATAATATAATTAATGTAACTAATTAATTAGTAATTAATTAATTAATTAATTAATAATTAAGATTAATAATTTAAATATTCCCTAGGTTAATATCAAATTTCATATTAATTAATATAATAATAATATAATTAATATAATTAATATTAATAATTTAATAATATTAATAATTTAATTAAATTACTTAGAATTAATTTTTCCCTAGTTTCATAATTAATTCCATTTTAGTTTTAATTTTCCTTAGGTAATAATCATTTTCATTTTAGGTTAATATTAATTTCATGTTAGAATTAATTATATTATATCAAAACAAAATAAAAATTTAAAAGCACATTAATATTATATATTAAAACAAATTAATTTTTAAAAATTAATATAAAATTATATAAAAATAAAAATTAAATATAATAAAAATTATTATTTCAGCCGACAGTAGGTTATTCCAAATGTTTCATCCTCATCACTATTTATTATTATTTCTTAGCTGCTCTTCTGTCATCATCATTCTCTTATCCTGAAGATGGATCCCATTTGGGATTCGAAACGTTGGTACAAAAATACAAAAACTGTGGACTCTCCGATCAATAATTCAAAAGATTCAAGCCACAGATCTCTGAAATCCATCCACAATCTACTCAACCAAATCTTAGAAATCCTCTAATTTATTTTTTAACTCAACTAATCCCTTATTCTAGGATCTCATAATCCCTAAGATCTCTATGAGATCTTTATAAATAAAAAATCCCTGATTTTCTCACAGATTTGAGGATATTTACAATTAAAAACCTCACACACCTGTTCTCACTCAAATTATTAAAAATATATGAAATTCTCGTAATAAATAAAAAAAACATTACCCTCCTATATCAATCAAATGTACAATGATTTTCTGAGCAGGATGCTCCTACATCAGACTCCTGATGTAAAAAAAATTCCATAGACTCCTGTCTATTAGGTCTGTCACTTTTCTGTAATAATGTGACAGCTACAAGTCTTAATGGCTTGTTACCTCTAGGACTCCAAACTCAGTTTTGTTGCTCACAGACATCATCCTCCACATCAGTGTCATGTTGTGTTGTCTTGATATGCTCTTGATCTTCACTGTTCTGACTGTTTCCAGATCCTTCCTCTGACTTTGTATCACCCTTGTTGTCACCACTTTTCTTGTAATCCTTTTCAGGCTTCTGGAAAGAAGCAAACATGTTAAATATTTCATGCCGTCTTTGTTTTGCTACCACATTTCGTGTTGAAAAATTGGTTCCATCACGAATCTGATGAATATGATATATAATTGGAAAGTTTATATCTCTAGTCCTAAGGAAATATGATGTAGGCTATAAGTGGTCATAAGGGAATCCACAGATTTTCATGCTGTAGCGAGTGCCTGGAAAATTAATCGTTTCCCAAAAACATTCTCAAGCATTTGGGCATCTAGTAAAGTTATTCTTCGAAATATGTCGACTACAATATTTTCTAATTGTAGTAAATGCTCCACTTTCTGACATGAGCCCATTTTCTGCTCTGCATCCCATATTTATTTTGCTGAAAATAACTTTGTATGTTCATGCACCAAGAAAATTACCTTTTTTAAGTAATGACATCAACCTAATGAGTCCCTTTAAAATATCCAATGCCATTATCCTGTGGTCGACTTCTATGATCTATAAAATAAAACAAAAGAATCTCAAGACACCAAGAGGAAATAGCCGCTGGAAATTGACTTCGTACTCGCATCCTTCTTTTCATATGTCTTTGTAGTAGTTTCTTCCCCTGTTGCAGGCGGTACCTACTCTTCCTTGGGAAGAGGTTTCTCCTCAAAATTGTTCTCAAATGCATCAGTAGGAACCTCATATATTCTCAGCTGAGGCTTTGAAGGATTTTTCTCAAAAACATGTTTTCCTTCATTCGGTTTAAGACAAAGATTGACAATCAATTTCACAATACTCCATTTTTTTGAAGTGTTCAAATTAACTTGCATAACAAATTCCTTGGGCTTCCACAAATGGACGCGTGCATTTTTTAACCAATTTGAGACCTGGCTTCTTGTCCAACCTGCCTACCTCGCCAGCATATGTATGTTAGCATCTTTGGGATACGGATGAAGGAAATGCTCAAATAACCAAGCTCGTAGGAAATAAACCACTCGCTTTGGGTGCATTTCACATATGTTGTAGAACCAATAATTCCTTGGAAACAAGGCTTGTGCATTTTTCAACAACTCCACAAATGGTTTGGAATTTTTCCATATTTGTGAGGTGTTTCCAGCTGAGCCTTTATCGTACCATTGGAAAATCATGACTTCCTCCAAGGCTTCCTCATCATATAAAACTTTAAGAATTAGAGCAACCTCTTTGACTGCTTCAGCACGTGCATAGTTACAAAATGGATCAATAGAACCAAACATCATCGACTGAGAATTTTCATCTTGCACAACTCCAGACAGATAGCCTTTCTTCATAATTGCCTCTCTTGAAAATCCTTTTCCAACCTCCTCGAAAAGAGATTCAAAGATTTCTTGTGGAAAACCATTTGAAAACTATATGTAAGATTGTAATTGTTTTGAAGAATCTCCCATCTTCAAGCGCTCCTTGGAAGCAAAGACAACCTCATCATGAATGCTCAAGATGTTTAATTTGTTCAAAACAATCTCCTCTTCAGAATCTTGTTTCACGGGTTCCTCAAATACCTCACCACTATTTCTAGCTTGAGATTTCTTATCAAACTCAACCTTTTCATTCTTCACTGAAGACTTCTTTGGTGATTTTGACTTTTGTCCTTCCTGGTTATTTAACATGACCATTTCACTTGTAGCAGCAGTCAACTACTCTCTAATACTTTGTTGTGTGGATTCAATAAAAACATCAGTAGCCCATTGCACATCATCGCCATCCTTTACCTCTGTTTGAGTTGAATACTCCACTTCATGGAATGAAAAACAATCATCCCAATTCCCTTCAGGTTCACAAAAAACTTCTTCTTGAGAACAATTCCTTTCTGGACCTTTGCTATGGTCATTATCTATCATAGTTTTCTTCTCCTTCATAACAACAAACTCCTCATTTGACCCTGTACCTTCATACACAAACAAGCTATCAGTTTTAAAATTACAAGGCCTTTCACCGTCATTTGATGCTTCGAGCACCAATCTTTCATCATGAACTTTCTGGGTTCCAGCAAATCCTCTTTGCTGTGACTCAATTCCTTTGAGTCTCTCCTTCTCTGACAAAGAATGTGTCTGTGTTCAAGTTCTCTGAACTCGTTTATCAGCTTGGCATTCCATTTATTTTGCAATAGGTTCCATTCAACCCGTTTCCTCACTATCCACCTTTGTCTTCGGTCTTCATTCTCTTTCTCTTGTAGCCATTCCTCTAGTATATCTAACTATGCTCTCATCACTGTAAGCCTTATCTCATGCTCTTCATTACTTATCTGACATTTATATGAACCTTCTCGATGATCCTCCTTGATCATTTCTCTCATGAGCTCATCCATGCTCATCTTGGTGATCTGCAATTCTACTTTGCTACTAAATACCCTATCAAGCTTCCTCTCTAAGCTTGATCTCTTCCTGGGTATTCTCTCTCTTGGTTCACTCTCTTGAACCTCCTAGAGCTTCTCTGCTCTTTTACACTCAGTCACCTTTCTCCTTTATTCCAACCTCTAGTTGGATAGGTTCATCATCATTATCATCAAACTTTATTGTTCTGGCTACGATAATTAAAACATCCTCATATTGTTACTTGCAATCAATATTTAATCAAGAATTAACATGAAGACCATACATCATTGTCTAATCTCTGTTGCATTGTTGCGACTGTAATTTCCTCTTCTATTGATTCTACTTCTACTGTTTCTGTCATCAATGCTCTATATACGTTAGCACCATCTTCTTAATCGGTCTCTAAAAAATTTGATCTACTTTCTCTCAAAGTAGATTTTCCTTCCATTTTTCTTCACTGTTTCTTCGAGCTTAAACCATGCAATCATCAGTCTTCTAAATTTAATAAAAAAAACCAATATTTACCTCAATTAGGTTTCAAATACAATTCCTCTTCTTTTTCATTTGCTTCTTCCTGCTCCGACCTTTTCAAATAATGTAACTACTCCAAGCAAAGCTGCTTCATGTAAAAAAAATCAAATACACTGAATTTCACATAGATGTGAGAACCAATTACATGGAAGTTCTATCCATACAATGTGGTTCTACACCAAATTTTGATAATGGCTTAATATGGAAAATTAACACGGCTTAATTCAATCCTGAATGCTATAGATCCACTGGCCACAATCATGCTTCTCAATGCACCAAAACAAAATTCTCAACAACACAGCTTCAAAACCGTAGTACTCAGCAAATTTCTCTTGCACAACGGAGCCTCAATCTGCATCCTCAATTCAACGCTAGGCTCTGATACCAAAAATGATGCAGCTACATGTCTTTAAACCCCAAAAATAATAGACTTAAGAATGAAGACTGCACTATGTGCGTCATTCAAGAAATCTGAACCTTATAGCTGCCAAACCAAACTAGTAAAACAAAACATAACGTTTCACGAAAACCCCCTTCCTTCAGTTGAAACATCACATTTGATTCATATAGCAAACTTTTTCTATTAAACGGATACTACAGGAACTTGGTTCGATTGCTAGGCTGCTATGTTGATCACATAGGTACAAAGATTTGAATTCAAAAACGGAGACAATGCTTCAAGATCCTCTTCTGTTAGGGGTTTCATGTATTCCCGGTTGCACAATCAATAGATAATTATAGACTTCTCTCATATACCCTTGTCCACATCACTGAAACAAAACCATTCCATGATTTCGTAGAGCAAAATCTCGAAATCTGCAAGGCAATTTGATTTTGGAATTTGATTGACCAGTCTTATCACATCTTCATTGTTCAGCAGTCAATCTCCTTGTAAATATGCTCTCTTTACAAAGTGGTCCACCTCCTTCCGCGTTCAATTTGGTCCTCTGTGGGCAGTCCAAACTTTTCCAATTGTAGAGAACTTCCTCCTTGTTGCATTGAAAAGCCAAATTTACTCAATGCTTTACTGCATAGTATTGATTCATCAGTGGTCTCTCTCAAGGAAACATTCGCTCAACAAGAATATATAACTAATGCAATCCTTGTTGGCTCTTGAAATTGTCATTCACTTCCCTTACACTTTCACTACCATGTCACTACATTCATCTCACTTTAATCATTATTGGGTCACATTTATGTTTTTCCAAACTTTATTAATTCTTAGCATTTTTAAGTGAATTTGTGGTTAAAAATTAGAAAATAATGTGCATATGCTTATACCTAACAAGTGGGATGAGATTGTTGACATGTGTAGGTAAAAAGGAAGCTTCTAGAAGACCTTTATGTGGCATCCTAAGGCCAAATTCGAATTTGAGTGGAGAAGATCATGGGATCATGAGGATATGTGTCACATTTCATATTTGTATTGAAACTCTAAGAAGACATGTGTCTTATCATTTCCTATTTTGATTATAACTCTAGAGGTATAGGGAGAGATTCATGGACTCTCATTAATGAGATGACTTCTCATCTTTTTGTATAAATAGGAGATCTCTCTCCTTTATTTGGAAGCTTTTGTAAACTTTGTTAGCTCAACTTGTTGTACTTTGTAATTTTGAAGAATTTGAATAAAGCTTTGAAGTTCCCAACATGGAAGGAGATGTGAAGTAGGAGATGTCATGGAGCATATTAGAATGTAAGGTAGAGTAGATTTTATTTTGTAGTTTTGCTTTGATTTCATTCAAGTATGTCATTTTATTTTTATGATTGTTTTCAAGTTTAAGAGTTTAGATTTCCCATTCATGCAAGTTTAATTCATGCAAGTGTGTTCAACCGGTTGATTGTAGATCTATCTAACTATGTAATCTATGTTTAACAAAATAGTCCAAGAAAGTAGTCCTCATATTTTCCAATTGGTGCTTGGAGCATTAGAGCACACAGTAGATTTGACGTTAGTTCAATAACTCATGTTGTAAGTGAATATTTCTGAAAGCCCTTTCAGTTGATGGTTCATCTTTGATTTCATTCAAGTATGTCATTTTATTTTTATGATTGTTTTTAGGTTTAATAGTTTAGATTTTCCATTCATGCAAGTGTATTCAACTGGTTGATTGTAGATCTATCTAACTGTGTAATCTATGCTTAACAAAATAGTCCAAGAAAGTAGTCCTCCTACTTTCCAATTGGTGCTTGGAGCATTAGAGCACACAATAGATTTGATATTGTTGTAAGTGAATATTTCTGAAAGCCCTTTCAGTTGATGGTTCATCTTTGATTTCATTCAAGTATGTCATTTTATTTTTATGATTGTTTTCAGGTTTAATAGTTTAGATTTCCCATTCATGCAAGTTTAATTCATGCAAGTGTATTCAACTGGTTGATTGTAGATCTATCTAACTGTGTAATCTATGCTTAACAAAATAGTCCAAGAAAGTAGTCCTCCTATTTTCCAATTGGTGCTTGGAGCATTAGAGCACACAGTAGATTTGAAATTAGTTTAATAACTCATGTTGTAAGTGAATATTTCTGAAATCCCTTTGAGTTGATGGTTCATCTTAAAACTAAGTGGTGAAGTATTTCATTTATGAATGAGTCTTTCTCTGCATTTTTATGTTTACTTTTTCTTAGAACAATGAAGTATTGGATCCCTCCAAATGCTATCACACAGAGGTAATTCTCCCAAAATGGTATAGCAGAGTGATAAAACACTTCATTTAGCTGTTATAGTAGATTAGTTGCAATTTCACTTTCAGTCTTAGTCTTTCATTTAAATTTCATTTTCAGTTTTAGAATAATGAAGTATAGAGTCCCTCAAAATTCTAGCACAAGGAGCTAGTTCTCCCAAAATTGTATGGCAGAGTGATAAAACACTTCATTTAGCTGTTATCATTTTTTCTTTCATTTCATAGACATTTTTCTGGCTTAGATTAATCTAACTATTCAAAGTTTTGATTTGTTCATTTCCTTTTCTCCCTTCTTTAGAACTTAGATTTTAACATTAAAAGAGATTTAGTTGTCCATTAAAATTTAGAGATTTCATTTAGAAGCACAACTTTTCTTTCTTAGATTAATTTTCTTAAGCATGAGAAACAAAACCCCCAAAAACAACATAAACTATAAAACAACGAAGTAAGAGAAAGGTTAACTAAGCACATATAGTACATCACACTTCATCAGTTTACGATACCCAAATTGATAGTTTATGTAGAGCAATTTAGGACACTAAATTCACTAGACAGTCCTACCCCTTATCGCCTTCTAGTTCTGTTCAATGATATTCTCATGTGAGTATATGTGGATTTCACTACAGGACCAAGCTGTCACGTTTCTTGAGCATAGTTCCTACAAAACTTGACTTATGGCACACATACAATAATATAATGATAATATACAATCGCACGAAAACTTGTCTAAAACAATGATAAAAAATAACGCAAATAGCTCTCGATCATGATTACCTTCAATGCCAAGATAACTTAGTGTTTAACGTTTCAAACAAACCCCTTCGCGCTAACAAAAACCTCACAAAATATTTCAACAATGTTGTGATACTAAAGATTTTATATCAAATTTACACCCAAGATAACTAACATGTTCACCAATCAAAGCACATATAACACAAACTATATATCAGATTCAAACGTAAAAGGATTGATATACAACATGTGGGTAGACTGAATACTGGTCTTTTCACCCTCTCTCACCATGACCTGATTTTCAATATTAAATTGGTCATCTACCCTCTAATCATTCTCCCACATACTCCCTCTATCTCTTTGAAACTTAGCAACATATACAAAATGATTCTACAACCATTTCTGGTTCAGATCCACAATCTACTCAACCAAATCTTAGAAATCCTCTAATTTCTTTTTTAAATCAACTAATCCCTTATTCTAGGATCTCATAATCCCTAAGATCTCTATGAGATCTTTATAAATAAAAAATCCTTGATATTATCACATATTTGAGAATATTTACAATTAAAAACCTCACACACCTGTTCTCACTCAAATTATTAAAAATATATGAAATTCTCGTAATAAATAAAAAAACATCACCCTCCTAAATCAATCAAATGTACAATGATTATCTGTGCAGGATGCTCTTGCATCAGTTTGTCTATGGTTGGGTGGAGAGTCGTTGTCCCAGACTCATTTGCTCAGCTTATAATACAAGATAAGTGTCTATCACGATAAACTTGTTCAAAGAATCTAATACTTGTGATTGTTGAGTTGATTGAATGTCATATGAATGTGTGGAGCATTTTTTTCTTGTGTGGATGGATTATTGATTGGATTCTGCAATATCCTAGCTTGAGGGATTGTGATTACGATGCTCACATGGGCCTTAGACAAACACACATGTTAGGGCTTATGGGCCTCATTTTTATTCTCGTTTTGGTTTTTATACCATAGAACAAATTCATCATGTGTCCATAAATGGATCTTGGAAGTGAGTTACAACTGCAATAAAATTTATGCCAAGACTCAGATGGGTGAACCTGTTGGCACCGACAATGTTTGGTTGGAATTGATGTCAACCTTGTGGCATTTGATTGTTTGGTTGCAAGTTTTAGCATGTAATTGATTGGTTTCAATTGTTAGCATGTGATTGATTGGTTGCAGGTGTTTGGTTATTCAGTGTTGAGTGTGTTTGATTGGTTGTATCTAGCTTGAATGGTTGCATGTGTTTGGCTAACATTACCAAGGATTTTTCCCATGGTAGTTGGTGTGAGAGCTTAATGGTTCATTAATTGTATTTTATCTGATATGGTAATTATGAGGAATGGAAGGAAATTAATGTTTCTACTTGGTCCATTGTTGTGGAAAGAAAAGTATAAATGTATTATGCTAGCATTGGAGGGGGTGTGAGTATGAGAGAGAGAGTTACAATGCATAATGATTCTTCTTGTATACCAGTAACATTGATCAACAGAGTTTTAGAGATTAATTTGCAGACTTGAGATGTTGTTGTTGCATCCTTGTTGAGAAGATCATATTGGGCCCAGTCTAAAAATATTGAAACAAGATTTGCATAGAGGTTGAGGAGGTTGGGGCCTCTGGCAAGTGGTGGCTTGCTAAGATAGGAGTATGGATTCTTGCTAGTAGTGGCCAAAAAATAACTGACAAAAAGTTGGGGCTTTCTAGCTGGTGGTGGTCAATAAACTATAGTTGGGGTTGTATGTCCTAGCTAGCAGTGGCTAGCTGATCTATGTAAATATTTTCTTGACATTTAATAGAAAATCAGAGCAACACAACAACAATAGACCAATTTTTCTCCCTTTAAGGGTTTTCACTAGAAAACTTTGTTTCTCTTTCTGCATGTTTTTCTTATGGTATTTTATGTGTTAAATTTATGTTGAATTTATATATTTCATATATATTGTATTATGTTGGTTTACTGCTCATTTAGCATTATAGAGAAAAATTTAAAATCGTATAAACCTTAGCACTACTGATTCACCCCCCTCTCAGTAGTGATTTGATTTCCAACAAGTGGTATCATATCTAGTGCCTCTGTTGCAGCTTAATCGTTGGAAGGTTTATCTAGGCAAATCATGGGTTATTAAGATACTCCACTGCTTAATGCTAGAATTTTTTTAGGATGGAGAGATAAGGTAAAGTCTGAAATTTCTTCTCGAGGATCTGAAGTTTGGAAAATGGTGACAAATGGTTATGATGATAAACATTTTTCACAACAAGCTCAACTATTAGATACACAAGTTCGATGTGTAATTTATGATAATCTTCACGATATAGACATCTAGAAAATCATATATCTCAATACTACAAGAGATATTTTGGATAAGTTGCATGCACTGCATGGAGAAGAAATATAGAGAAATGATGAAGGAAAAGAAAATTTGGTTAAAGGTCAAGCTCAATTTAGCTTAGCATTGGAAAAGATAGACCAGATCTTAGCAGAAAATAAAGATTTGAAAAACCTTCTCCAAATACTTGAAGAGAGAGAGTACAATTTCAAGATAGAAATTGTGGATCTAAAAACCCAGTTGGAGGAAGTAAGGAGATTTGAAGAGAAGATTGGAAGCTAGCTCAAAGATCGGATCATCCATTATGAAAAATTAAAGACTGATGTCGTTTTAGCAAGAGAAGAACTTGAAAAGAGTATATCCATCTCAAAGGGAGCTCATGAAGCAACAATAAAAAACCCTAAAGCATAAGCTTGTAGCAGCAAAGGGAACCAACATCAAAATCGAGAGCCAATGATTGTGTCAAGTAAAAGTGTTAAATGTTTTAGCTATCGAAAAATTGGGCACATTTCAACTGATTCTAGAGGTAAAAAGATTAAATATTCCCAACCAATCAAGTAGGCCAAAAAGGAAAATTCTCAAAGACCGGTCTCATCAACTTTCCGCTATAAAAATCCCTTTTATGGCTATTGTTATTTCTATCACGATTTTGGACATGAAGTTGTGGATTGTAGGGTTGATGTGAAGAAGATAGTTGAGTTTGGTCACAAAATTGGTGAGTGAATGCTTTAATCGAATTGTGGTATTAATGGCTAAACTGGAAAATAAATTTTGCTTCAAGATAGTGGTTTGCATGATTTTCCTTGCTTTGGTCTAAGTTAACTATTACTACATCGACTTGGCCAAATGGAAATCATTTGGATGATTATTAGATCTAGTCCAAAAAGAATCAAGTACATACTGCGAACGAAGCAGTGAGAATTTAAATTGTTGAAGAGAGTAATTAAATTGTGAAAGAGCATATAGCTTGACAAAGGAAATGGCTAATCACATGAATGGATGAGTTGTTCCTACGGGAAAGCATTAACTGATGTGAATGCATTATTTAATCAGTTTATGGTGTTAATGTTTTCTCTAAATTATCGATCTGGTCTAAATGTTAGTAATGGTTGAGTTGGTTTGTGGTCCAAAAAGCTATTGAATGGATGTTTTCGAACCGGTTTTGGGCGTAATTGTAAGTGTAAACATAATTAGTTATTGAATGATATTCACCTTGGAGCGGGTCCATCAAAGCGTTAAACATCAAGTGTATTCGTCCTCATAGATATGCTCAGTGTGTTGGTTTGGTCACAAAATGTTTGAATATTTTACGGATATGGTGTAGTGGCTAGTTAATGTATTAATGGAGTGTATAAGTGGTTTATATTGATGGCACATTGTTTAAATCATAATTTTGTCCATTCGTGTTCCAAATAGGTGTGAATGCATTTATAGTTTGTTTGGGATGATTGGAGTGGTGTATCTGTGGATCTAGTCATTAATTAACTGTTTTGTTTTGTGCTCTATATAGACAAGAGAATGTGTGTTGAGCATTATTTATATATGCCACTATGAGATGAGATGAAATGGGGAAACTACTTTCCAACCTACTTTCTAGTCTGCAGGAGTCCCATAAAACTCAATAGCATCCAGAAAATAGAATTAACAATCGTGAAGTAGTAAAAGAAGTAGGAGCTAGAGTGGGTTTGAATGAAGCTGAAACTAGGACATCCTCCTATTGTTCAAATGCTTTCAAATCAAACTTAAAAAGGAATGAGGAGAAGGAATTAGCTGATGTTGTCAAATTGCAGAAAGTGTATAGGAGCTACAAGACATGTTGAAATCTCGCATATTGTGGCCGAGGAATTATGGTGGCAAGTAATATAATATGCAACATTGACGCAAATAACATAATTATTTTATGATTATGAAATACTAGACACTTTTGTTTCACGTTGGTCATGTGCTACAATAAAGGCTGCAAAAGTCGAAAATGGATTGTCCAAGGATGAGAAAGCCAAGCGACTATTCTTCTAACATTGTGTTGAAGCTACTGATCCACGACATTGTTATGGGCATAATTTTCATTATTATTCTGATGAATGGTATAGAAAACCAACAACACAACCATTTTTCTATTCGCTTGATGCTGGAGATGGCAAGGATCTTGATCTTGTTGAATTCCCGAGGTCTATCTTGCAAAAGAAAGAAATTAAATACCTTATCCCAAGTGAAAGGGAATGATTTGTTGTATTTGCCTTGTGTACACTATGAATATCCTAGATGTGTTCTCATGTAGAAGAGGTATATACTATTACATAATGTGCTGGAGCTATTACATAATGTGCAATTTAACGCAATTTATAGGTATATATTTATTCATTTGAGGCTTCTATGATCTATGCTTTGTGTGTTGTTATCTTTCGGAGTCATCGTATTCATGTTTTTGGAATCAAAGTTTCAAACCATCCATTGTGGTTCATCATCAACATAGATCCATGAGTGAAAAAGTGAGAACTCAATAGCGTAAATGAATAATAGTGAGAGTAGGGTTGGGGATGATTGATAGCAGACAATAATGATAATGCTTTAACACAATTTCTAATATTAATTTTTTTTTTAATTTTGTTAATGATTATTAATTTTAGATTTTTATTTAACGTTTAGTTTTCTTTTAAAGTGTTGATTTTTTTTTTTTTAATTATTATTATTAGGTATAATTGAATGATTAAAATAAAATAATTTTTTTTATTTGTTTCTAATATTTATTAACGTTGATAAAATTAACCTATTATTATATTTTCCCTTACTTTCCTTATAAATAATTAATTTTATTAATTTAAGATCAAATGAATTTAATTATTTATATTTATTAAGTTGTATAAAATTATTTGTGGTTTCAATTGAATAAATATTTATTAACCTATTATTGTTGCGTGATGAATAGAATTTTTATTAATATTTATTTTTATTAATTTCAAGAGTAAAATGAATTTAATTAATTTTCCTTTAGTATAAAGTCATTTTAGGTTTCAATAATTAAAATAATTAATATTTAATTTATACTATTTATAAACCTATTATTTTTGCATGTATTTAATTGAAATAAATTGAATAACATTTTTTTATTAATCCTTAATTTTGTTGCAATAAATTGAGAATTAAAATGTTAATGTTGTTACAAGGTTTTACTGCTTATCAGCTATGATATATTATGATTAATTTATAAGTTTTTCAATTAAAATGGTAAATAATGAATTAAACTGAAGTTTTAGTTAAAAACTAAAATAAATTAGTTTATTTTAATTTGAAATTCTAAAATTTTTGTTCATACCTAATTTTAGATTATTATTAAAATATTTTAAATAAATTTTTAGGGTATACTATAGGGAACACCAAGCAGAACACTAGTGATAAGAGGGCAGGGAACATCTAGGAGAGGGTGGAATAAGAGGTTAGAGTGGGAATCCAATTATCACTAATTTTCCAACCCTCATCGTGGTTAAGGTTGTTAGGTTGTTTTCCTATTTCGATAGCTTCTCTAAATTTCCTATGGTGATAATGATCAATTTTGGCCACAACACAAGAGTTTTGAATACAAATATTTTTTTTTGCTTTTCTGGAGTGCTCGGCCAAAGCTGTGGTTTTGGAACAGTTATGTTTAATGTCAGCGGCATGCTCTTGAATCCTAGTGGAGATTGATTGACCATCTCATCAATGTAGGATCCACCACACGAACAAGGAACCAAATCAACCCCCTTGTGGCATTTAGGATCAATAGGATCTTTTACCAATTTTAGGCATCTGCTAATGGTGTTCATAGGCATGAAGGCGGTTTTTATATTGTTCTTCTTTAAAATATGAGAATTTTATCAATGGTGCCCAATATGTAGGGGAGGTGAACCTTACCAGCACAATCATCCATTGGTTTTCTAGGATTTTGTGCCTTCTTGAAAGCTTTGATTCCTTGGTGTCTTCTATAACCCTTCTTTTCAAACACATCCATGAGATGGTTCTTCTCCTGTCCAAAATGATCATGATTTGAAATGCGAACAACCCTGGTTGCTAGAGTGTTGAGAACCCCTGGTTTCTGAGCAGTATGATGGTGAGAGTTGGCATGAAGGTAATGCTCAGTGTGGGTTTTCTTACGATAGACCTAGTGAGATATTGAGCCATCTTGGTTTCTCTTACTTAGGATGTCAAGAAAGGGAAGAATACCATTCTCTTCTACTTCCATTGTGAATTTTATAGAATTAGATTGATGGTTAAGGTGCTTCAAGAAATTATCTAATTTTTCTTTGCCATGAGGCCAAATAATATAAGTGTCATCGACAAATATTTTCCAAAGCTTAGGTTTTAATGGAGAAGACTCAATGGCTTTAGCTTCAAAATTTTCCATGAATAGATTGACAATGATGGGATACAGAGGTCATCCCATAGCTACACCGCAAGTCTGCTAATATATATATATATCATCTTTGAACTGAAAAAGGTTGATTTCAGACAAACTTTTACTAAATTAGTTGTGTCAGGATCAGTGAATTTGTGGACGACTTCCATGGCTTCATCTATGGGAATGTTAGTGTAGAGAGATTTTACATAAAAACTGACCAAGATGTCATGCTGGTCAAGTTTTATCTGTTTGATCTCATTGATGAAGTGATTGGAATCTTTAACAAAGGAACTGGTGTTCCCCACCATGGGTTTTAGTTTTTTAGAAAGAAATTTCGTGAGATGGTAAGTGGGACCTCCAATGGTGTTGACAATGGGTCTTATGGGGATACCTTCTTTGTGAATTTTGGGGGCCCCAAAAATTCACAAAGAAGGTATCCCCATAAGACCCATTGTCAACACCATTGGATGTCCCACTTACCATCTCATGAAATATATTGCAAAAAAACTAAAACTCATGGTGGGGAACACCAGTTCCTTTGTCAAAGATTTCAATCACTTCGTCAATGAGATCAAACAGATAAAACTTGACCAGCATAACAACTTGGTGAGTTTTGATGTAAAATCTCTCTACACTAACATTCCCATAGATGAAGCCATGGAAGTCATCCACAAAGTCACTAATCCTAATACACCTAAATTAGTAGAAGTTTGTCTGAAATCAACCTTTTTCAGTTTTAAAGATGATATATATGAGCAGAGTTGCGGTGTAGCTATGGGATCACCTCTGTCTCCCATCATTGCCAATCTATTCATGGAACATTTTGAAGCTAAATCCATTGAGTCTTCTCCATTAAACCCTAAGGTTTGGAAAATATTTTTCGATGACACTTATATTATTTGGCCTCATGGAAGAGAAAAATTAGACAATTTCGTGAAGCACCTTAACAATCATTCTAATTCTATAAAATTCACAATGGAAGTAGAGGAGAATGGTAGCCTTCGCTTTCTTGAAATCCTAAATAATAGAAACCAAGATAGCTCAATATCTCACCAAGTCTATCGTAAGAAAACCCACACTAAGCATTACCTTCATGTCAACTCTCATCGTCATCTTGCTTAGAAACTAGGGGTTCTCAACACTCTAGCAACTAGGGTTGTTCACATTTCAGATCATGATCATTTTGAACAGGAGAAGAACTATCTCGTGGATGTTTTTGGAAAGAATGGTTATAGAAGACACCAAGGAATCAAAGCTTTCAAGAAGGAACATAATCCTAAAAAACCAATGGATGATTGTGTTGGTAAGGTCCACCTCCCCTACATATTGGGCATCACTGATAAAATTTCTCATATTTTAAAGAAGAACAATATAAAAACCACCTTCAAGCCTATGAACACCATTAGCAGATGCCTAAAATCAGTAAAAGATCCTGTTGATCCTAAATGCCAAAAGGGGGTTTATTTGGTTCATTGTTCATGTGGCAGATCCTACATTGGTGAGATTGGTCAATCAATCTCCACTAGGATTCAAGAGCACGCCACTGCCATTAAACATAATTGTTCCAAAACCTCAGCCTTGGCCAAGAACTATAGCAAAACCAATCATCATATTTGTATTGCAAAATCTTGTGTTGTGGCCAAAATTGATCATTATCACCATATGAAATTTAGAGAAGCTATCAAAATAGGAAAACACCTTAACAACCTTAACTGCGATGAGTGTTGGAAAATTAGTGATAACTGGATTCCCACTCTAACCTTTGATTCCACCCTCTCCGAGATGCTTCCCGCCCTCTTATCGCTAGGTTTGCCCTGCTTGGTCTTCCCTATAGTATACCAACCCTAAAAATTTATTTAAAATATTTTAATAATAATCTAAAATCAAGTATGAACAAAAATTTTAGAATTTCAAATTAAAATAAACTAATTTATTTTAGTTTTTAACTAAAACTTTAGTTTAATTCATTATATACCATTTTAATTGAAAAAATTACAAATTAATCAATAATAATTAACAATGATATATCATAGTTGATAAGCAGTAAAACCTTGTAACAACATTAACATTTTAATTCTCAATTTATTGCAACAAAATTAAGGATTAATAAAAAAAATGTTATTCAATTTATTTCAATTAAATACATGCAAAAATAATAGGCTTATAAATAGTATATATTAAAAATTAATTATTTTAATTATTAAAATCTAAAATGACTTTATACTAAAGGAAAATTAATTAAATTCATTTTATTCTTGAAATTAATAAAAATAAATATTAATAAAAATTCTATTCATCACGCAACAATAATAGGTTAATAAATATTTATTCAATTGAAACCAAAAATAATTGTATACAGCTTAATAAATATAAATAATTAAATTCATTTGATCTTAAATTAATAAAATTAATTATTTATATAGGAAAGTAAGGGAAAATATAATAATAGGTTAATTTTATCAACATTAATAAATATTAGAAACAAATTATTTTTTTATTTTATTTTAATCATTTAATTATACCTAATAATAAACATTTTAAAAGGGAAATTTTTAATACTTTAAAAGAAAACTAAACATTAAATAACAATCTAAAACTAATAATCATTAATGAAATTAAAATTAAAAATAAATATTAAAAACTATGTTAAAGCATTACCATTATTGTCGGCTACCATTCATTCCCAACCCTACCCTCACCATTATTTATTTACGTTATTGAGTTTTGAATTTTTCACTCATGGATCTATCCTGATGATGAACCATAGTGCATGATTCGAAACGTCGATTCCAAAAACATGAATGCAATGACTCTCGAAGATAAAACCACACAAGGTATATACTTGTGACAATGTATAGGGTTTAAGTGTTATATGATGAAAGAGATTCATGACATTTAGAGTCAGTGAAAATGATTGTAAGCCAAAGCCGAAAATTCAAATATATTTGATGCCCACAATTGTCATCTCCACCTTTTGGAAAGACAATTATGAAAGGGATGCCAAGAAATACTGAAACATAACAATTGGATATTACTTTTTCTTTGAGACTGAATTTGTAATTTATTTATTGGATATCATTGTTTTCCTTTCTCCTTAGCGATTGTATTGCTGGAGAGATATCATAGATATCGTCTCCTTCAAATCCAGTCATCGAATTTTAGTTTGGTCAATCAAATTGTGCATTTCGATTTCGTTGGGGCATGAATTGCCAAAGAAATAATGGATTGCATGCATCAATGAATACGTATACTCAATTTTTATGCAATATTATCAACTTCTTTCATTGATCGAGCCAAATCATAGCTTTCAATGCACTTGAAACGCCATATCTCATTCCTGAGATTGCTGCAATGCAAAGATTGAGATTGTTTTGTGTCTTTTGGGTATGAAATCGAGTGGATTTTTCATCTTTCGGGTGAAAACATGTAAATATTTTACGCGCTTCCATGGATTTTTATGATTGAGGACAATAATGCAGTAAAAATAAAACCATATGGGTTCTTCGGGTATGAGGGTTGTATTATTGTCGTTGAGGAAATTTTGAAAGTTTTAAAGTAGAGTGGGAAACTTCTTTGCACTATAAGAATATATGGCAGAATTTGGTGAATCATCATCTTATGATTTCGTTGCATCTAACAATAATAGAACGACCAATATTGTAGAATTTAATTTTCTCTCAAAGATTGTAGAAATTCTAAACATGGTAAGACAATGAGATGTTATGAAGCGCGAGTTTTAGACAAAGTTGTGAAAATGTTAGAAAATAGTGTACATATGTACATTTGTAGTAGAGATTTGCATGCATGCGTGAGATAGAATGTGAGTTTGGTTTCCCTTATGTAAACAAAGAATGCATAGATCAATCTATGGTAAAGAGCTATGAAGGTGCACAATGTTAAAAGATTGTACCTATATCTAATCATTGGACTGAGTACAAATATATTTAGATGAGTCTATTGTAGAGTGAAATTGAAAGAGTAATGCACGAGGAGAGGAGTATATTGTTTGGGTACTAGAGGCTTTTTTTTACAAATATTGAAAGTAGAGGTCGTTGTTGAGTATTAGTTGTTGTGTACTATCAAATTTTATGATTGCAGGGGTGATTGATGTGTCTTGTGGAGTAGCCAATATATGTATTGCTCTAGCTAGCATGTATGTTGAGTCTCATGTCTAGAAGAGAGTGTATAATGCCAATGTGTATTGTAATGTCATTGTTATGTCTATGCAATTAGTGTTGATGAGAGACATTAGGGTTTGATGGTGTGGAGTGTGGCAGTGTTGAGTCAAAGTTTGATATTGCTTCTATAAGGGTGGAGTTAGAGTCTATTTGTTGTTGTGTTGTCACAAGTTATGTATGTTGCTAATGTTGAGACAAACATTACGATATATATTTCCTTGAGGTGTTGTTAGGGTTGAAATCTTATTATTATGTCCATATCATGCTATCAAATCTTATATACTTGAGCTGAGAGAGAATCACTTTGCATTATTGATCATGAGCCTAGCACTGTCATATATATTTCCAGCATATTATGTTGTCCTAGGAAGCATTGTTATTTTTAGATCGGAGGATTGTGTGCATATAGAGCTGCCAATGAGAGAGCATGGGTCAAATTATTGGTGCTAGACCATGTTATCAAGTTGTATTGCTAGAGGATTATTTTCTATGTTGGGTAGAGTTTTTTTATGTAAGGACTAATATTATATGTCTATTTGTGTCTAGTAGAGTCAATTATGTTACTTTTGCTCATGATGTATGTGTTGTTGCTATTATGATTAGGGAATTTCTATGATTGATGGCACATATATGTTATTGATATCTCGAGAAAAATTGTTTTTCTCTAGAATTGATATATATGGTTGTTTGTGCCTAGTAGAGCCATCGTTGCTACTACTGCTAGTGAGGTGAATGTTGTTGTATATTGTATGAGTATGTTGTTGTTATGAACTATGGAGGATAGTATTGTTGACCATAGTTTGTTGTTGGTTCTTAATTGTAATAGAGCTGGTGAACATTCCATGTAATAAAAGTTAGTAATGGCAAAATAATAACCATAGTTGTGTTGAAAATGGCAACAAGAAATGTTAAAAATAGAAGTGCTAAAAATAGCACTGCTATAAATAGAAATTCGGGTACCGGTGTTGGACATAGCAGCAAGGAATGAAAAATGGAAGTGTTATAAATAGCATTGCTAAAAATAGCAGTTCGGGATAGATTCCTATTTTAGTCAGTCCCTAAACTAAAATAGAGAAGTAAAAATTCTAATTTGATCTTAGCAGTTGTTTGTAAAATAATTAATTAATTCATCTTGAGTTAATTAGTTGTAGAAAATCAAACATGAAGTCTATGTGAAGACATGCAACAGTTTGTCCATTGATTGAGGAATTTATCCATCAGTTAAAGAGATAAGGATGAGTTGTAATTAGTTGGCTCAATTAATTGAGTCAAGTCTAGTTAGATTAATTCAAACAATTTGTTGAATTAATTGTGAGTTCAGTTAGTTAATTCTTGCATGCATGTAAATGTTGCACTTCAGATAACTGAATATTCTCTCATAAATAACTCATACATGTCAGTTCATTCAAAGACCCGGTTGAGATTAGAGGAAGGGACAGTGTACTATCAGTTGGAGGATTTTTCCTATAAAGGAAACTCATCCATGCAGAAGGAATTATCTCCTTCAGGTTTGTGCAGTTATTTCTGAGCCAAGTGAGTAGTGTGAGGTAGGAATTCACACAAGCGGAAGCACTGGACCCCAGGAAAAACTGTGTAAGGAAATAGGAGGCTTGGAGGGAAAAGGAGAAGGTTGTGAGAACCTTTGACTATTTATGAGCAATATTGTTTGATTGCAGAGAGAGCAGGATAGCTTGAGAGCTGATTCTTTTTGTAACTTGAACAAGATTTCCGCTTGTATGATAATACAGAGATTGTGGTTTTAGCCTGAGGCTTTCCCCAGGTTATTTCTTTTGTGTTATGTGTGATTGATTTCTTATTCTTAGTTATATGTGTTCTCATTGATCTTGCTCAGTTCGATTAAGCTTCCGCAATTTTTTTTGTAGAAGTAGATCTTGTATTTTTCTTTAGTATATTGCATAATCTGTTGATCTACAACAGGAATTTCTACATAGTATTGGAGCGGGGTTTTGTAGAAAACTTCTACATGGTATCAGAAAAAAGGTGATCAAGGTGAAGAACTCTATACAAGAAGGGAGAAGTTCAAAGTTTGAGGTTCCTGAATATAGAAATCGAGTTCTTATCAAATCTCAATTTCACTAATGGCATTCAACGGTTTAAGACTCAAGTATGCCCTTGATGGAAACTCGAATTATATAGCCTGGAAGGATCACATGGAAGCAGTATTAGAGGATAACGGTCTAAAGGACTTCATTGATCAAGAAGTCCCCAAGCCAACTGATGCTACTCAATTGGTGGAATGGAAGAAATGTGTGGCTAGAGCAAGGAGAATCCTTTTGGAGGGAGTTCGAGATCACATAGTCTCGAGTCTCCATGGGAAGGAGACACCATTTTCGATGTTGAAAACATTTAAAGATCTATATCAAAATAGCAGCGATCAAAGGAAGCTGGCACTGAAAGACAAGCTTTGGAAAATCAAGTGTGAAAAGGGTGACACAATCTCTACATATCTGAACAAGCTCACCACCTGCAGGGATGAACTTGGAAGTGGAGGGATCATGACCGCTGATGATGGCATGGTGAGTCTTGCACTCCTCGATCTTCCTAAGAGCTAGCATAGCTACCAAGACTCTGTAAATGGAAGAGAGAAACTACTAGATTGGGAACGACTTTGGTCAGATCTGATGCAGGAGGTGATACAGAGAAGCACCATAGATGGATCTTCTTCATCCAAGGAAGATGAAGAAAATTGCCCCTTAGCAAGTAAGGCAAAGAAAGAGAAGGAGAAGGATTCTCATCCCAAATCCAGTTCTTTCCATGGTGGGAAGAATTTTGACAAATCGAAAGTGTGATGCTTTCATTGTCATGAAGTGGTCCATTTTGCTACAAATTGTCCATTGAGGAAATCCAAGCAGGGATCCATGGAAGGATTAAAAGGTGAGGCACCGGCCTCACAGTTTGATTTGGATTTCACACTTTTTTCATGCATGGTTTCATCCATGGTGGGAAGTGGTTGGTTTCTTGGCAATGGAGTTTCTTTCCACATGACCGACAACAAGAGTTTGTTTAGTACCTTGGAGGAGAAAGATCTCCAAATACTCATAGCAACGGATAATCATGAAAAGTATAGTGTCTCAGGTGTAGGCATGATTGTTTTTCAGAGGGAGCATGGAGCTCGCATTACCTTGACTGATGTCAAGTATGTACCAGGACTGAAGAAAAATTTGGTGTCGACCCCCATGATGGAAGACAAGGGCTATGATGTAGTTTTCAGTAAGGGAAAGGTTTTCCTTCGACACATCACCACAAGACAGGTGAAGTAGATCAGTTCACGAGTCAAGAACCTGTATGCTCTTGAGGTTCAAGATGCATGCAAAGCCTTGAGGAGCAAGGCAACTGATGGAGACTTGGTGGTTGAGAGGGAGAGTACATTACCTCTCAGCATGCAGCCACAGGAGAAGTCTTAGATGATTGTGGAGGAGCCACGATTGGTGAAGCATCTTCAGGAGGTTGAGCAGCCACAACTGGGGAAACCGAGAGGCGACAGAGTGGAGGCATCCACTCATGCAGAGACCTCCAGTAGGGGGAAATTTCGAGCCAAGTGGGTAGAGGGATCACATGCAGCCATACCTCCAGGTCAGAGGTGGGGCGATGTGGAGTGATCGTCCCATGAAGGCTGAAATAGGGGCTAGATCCTTGAGGTACCCAACCTTTTGGATTCAACTTTGCTACGGGAGCCCTGACGAGGAGTAGCAGGACTGGTTGAGTGGGTAGAGAAAGATGTGGATGGAGTAGCAGAGAGAGCTACAGTGTAGGAATCCCAAGACAATGCAGAGCTAGTAGGCCGCAACAATGTGAGAGGCATAGGAGTGTTGCACCAGTGCAGGATGGCACAGAGAGGTGTGCAATGGTGTGAGATGCATGGAGTGTTGCAGTAGCTCAGAGGTCATAGAGGGAGCTTCATCATCAGAGGGTGTTTCTATCCCAACAGGGAGGTTAGTTGGGAGATATTTTGTTTCTAGAGTTGTTGGAGAAATAACACTTGGGAGAAGTGTTGCATGCAGAACATTCCAAAGGTTCAGGATCGAGTTCGAGTTGAATGCCTTTCTTGTTGAGAAGGATTTTTGAAAATGGCAACAAGAAATGCTAAAAATAGAAGTGCTAAAATTAGCACTGCTATAAATAGCAGTTCGGGTACTAGTGTTGGACATAGCAGCAAGGAATGAAAAATGGAAGTGCTATAAATAACATTGCTAAAAATAGCAGTTTGGGATAGATTCCTATTTTAGTCAGTCCCTAAACTAAAATAGAGAAGTAAAAATTCGAATTTGATCTTAGCAATTGTTTGTAAAATAATTAATTAATTCATCTTGAGTTAATTAGTTGTAGAAAATCAAACATGAAGTCTATGTGAAGACATGCAATAGTTTTGCCATTGGTTGAGGAATTTATCCATCAATTAAAGAGATAAGAATGAGTTTTAATATTGAGTTGTAATTAGTTGGCTCAGTTAACTGAGTCAAGTCAAGTTAGATTAATTCAAACAGTTTGTTGAATTAATTGTGAGTTCAGTTAGTTAATGCTTACATGCATGTAACTGCTGCACTTTAGATAACTGAATATTCTCTCATAAATAACTCATGCACGTCAGTTTAGTCAGAGACCCAGTTGAGATCAAAGGAAGGGACAATGTACTATCAGCTGGAGGATTTTTCCTATAAAGGAAACTCATCCATGTAGAAGGAGTTATCTCCAGGTTTGTGTAGTTATTTATGAGCCAGGTGAGCAGTGTGAGGTGGGAATTCACACAAGTGGAAGCACTGGACCCCAGGAAAAACTGCGTAAGGAAATAGGAGGCTTGGAGGGCAGAGGAGAAGGTTGTGAGAGCCTCTGACTGTCTATGAGTAGTATTGTTTAATTGCATAGAGAGCAGGATAGCTTGAGAGCTGATTCTTTTTGTAACTTGAACAAGATTTCCACTTGTATTATAATATAGAGATTGGGGTTTTAGGCTGACACTTTCCCCGGGTTATTTCTTCTATGTTATGTGTGATTGATTTCTTATTCTTAGTTATATGTGTTCTCATTGATCTTTCTCAATTCAATTAAGCTTCCACAAAGTTTGTTGTAGAAGTAGATCTTGTATTTTTCTTTAGTATATTGCATAATCTGTTGATGTATGGTGGGAATTTCTACAACTTGATGGGACACTTATTCCAAGCTGAATGTTGGGAAAAATCCTAGTGATGGGGATCACTTGTGATGGATTAATGGCTAAGTAAATTGGAAAAGGAAATGGCTAAGGCTTTGGAAATACAAAATGGAATTTTTGGCACATTTATCTATAAAAAGAATGGAAATTAGGAGAAGAAGGAGGTGAAAGGTTGCATGTTTCATGTGAGGAGGAAATTGAAGGAAAATAATATAAAATGAAGAAAATAGAGGCCTCATTCATAAAAAGGCTTATGAGGATCAACTGGTAACCTTTTGTTAGTTCATTTTTTGAGCTCTCTCATTGCTCTCTCTCTCTCATACTCTTGGATACTTAGATTTTCCTTCGAGCACTTTTGGAGGTTGTGGCACACTTGGATTTTGGAGCAAGAAGGCAATGTAAGAGTAGGAAAGTGCAAGAGGACATAGGGATCAACAACTACAACGGATTTAGCTTGCAGGTACCGAGTTGCATGTATGTTTTCCTCACTAGTTTTGGCATGCATGGAATATGCATGTGGATTTTTGGTCATGATCTATCACTGGCATGGAGGATTTCTTGGATTGATAGTGGATTGCCTAGTCCTCCCATTTCTGGGATAGCCATGGAGATTGTGGGTTTATTTCCTTGTTTTGTTTTGGTTGTTTCGCATGTTTCCTTAACTTGGGTTGAGTTATTAGTTCCTGGAATCCCTGGTTGGACAAACACTCTGGAATCCTTGTAATAGCTTGGGTTGAGTTACTAGTCCTCAAAGCCTTGGTTGGACAAATGCTCTAGAAGCCCTATTGAAGAATCTAGGGCAAGTGGGATTAATGTGATTCTTCTTGTCTTGATAACTATTTGTGAGGAATTTTCATTTTCTTGTTAGCACAAGCTTCTTCTTTAGATTATTAGAGTGTGTGTTTCATATTTCATAAAATAGCTACCAAAAGAAAAGAGAAAAGAACACAAGAAGTTGGAATTCTGCTAGGGCCGAAACCTCTCGCTCTTTTATAGGAAAAACTTCTCAAAATTATTCTTATATGGATTCCAGTTGATGAATACCAAGACCATGACCCTTGACCTATTAGGCCACTCAATACCAAGACACCAATCCTCCTCTTTGTCACTGTTGAGATCATCCTCATTGTTACACCATCAAGGCCATCATTACTGCATCACTTCATTACTGATGCAACATATTTGTTGTCCCTTTACCAAAGTCTTCATCAACTAGATCTTCTATGTTGATATATTTATTGGAGAGATGCCTTTTGATCCGTCAAGATCATGAATATTTTATCATAGCCTTTACTGAGATCATGACCATATTAGGATCATGATTGTACCTTGATCGATAATGTAACTATGTTCATCATGATTTCACTACAATCTTTATCAAGATCTTACTTGTCATGGCTATGCCAAGAATATATATATCAATGTGGTATTACTGAGTTTCTTATCCGAAACTGTGAGAGTATGTGAGTGTGTACAATAGTAATCCTTATCTGAAAAACAAGAGGGATCCTTCTCCTAACCGAAACATTGTCCTGCACCTTTATCCAAGATTTATGTAACCCTTAACTTGGCTGAGATTTCAGAGAGGAGTGTGAGGATGTCACTATCCAAATGCGAGGGTGCAAGCTACTTTATATAGCAATTTTTCCTCGTATTTGAGCCGACATATCCACCAAAAGTGTCGTGTCTCCTTTGTGAGACAACCTGTCATTTATATTTATCTTTAGGTCGACAGGACTGCCTTTCCTCATCGTTTTGCTGGCAGAATTCTTCGTGCTTGTCTTTGGAGGATTTTGCTTGTCATAGAGGGCCTTTTAGATTAGTATATATATTTACACATATTCTCAATAAGATTTCTTTACATGTCTTTGACTCCTTGACTTTCCTAGACCTATGCAATGAGCAAGAAACTCATTCTTATAATTTACAAAAATAATAATTTTTTTTCTTGATAAGTACAAATATCAAAGTTACATTTGTAAATGCTGAAACTAGTTACACTTTCTTCCACACTACCTCTTAACTTGGGAGGTATTTATAATGGTACTTGGTTATTCTCAATCTGAAGAATTTCTCGTAAGAAGAATCAGATTGGTAATCCCATATGTATAACATAATATCAATCAACATTGTCACAATGCAAGGTCTTGACTAACAACTCCATCTCTCCATGATAGCATGAGCTACAATGTTGGTGAGACCAATGATTTATAGACACCTTAATCATTATCTCTCAAGGTACATACCCACCTGGGTGTTGACTGAGTATGACCTTCTAAGACTGTTCTTATCTTGGGTTCCTAGCCCTGAAAGAATATCAGTCCTCTTTCCTACTCTTATCTTGGATGCCCTACACATCCTCAAATAGTATCAGATGCCAGATGATTACCCAATCCTCCAATTTTTTCTTCCCAAGTGAATACAAGAATGTTGTGTCTATCATGTGTCTACATTTCCATTCATGGCCTTCATCTAGACTTATGACTGTTAGTCCTAGTCTAGTGCATGACACATGAAATGGAAAAACACACTTGTCACTTATTTGTAATCATGGGTGATTTAATTCAAACTCCCTCTTTATTAGGGATTTGTCAGAGCTTCCTCTTAGCTAGGGACTCTTTTATACATCAACAACTTATTCTTCGTGGGTTCTTCAACTGCTTGATCAACTTCTCTCCTTGATGTCATGAAATTTGAGCTTCTTCCATGTAGGGTAACAACCATCGATCACTTTCCTTTTTTTCCATCATGTCATTCCTTTCTTCATGGAAAGTGGCCTTCTTGGCATACATCTGGAAATTTCTTCATATTGCTACTTCTTTTCTCTCCATGATTCTTTCAAAAGTTTCCATCCATCTCATGAATGTTGGTTGTACTTGTACTTACATGAACTCATCCAAATATTATTCAAGAAATAAAAACATCATATTAAATTAAATCATACCTTACGAGATGGCTCTTCATCATGACATCTTCTTGTAGGTATCAACATCCTACACACTTATTGACATATCTCCCAAAGATATCCATTATCAAGGGTCTTCATCTTTTTCAGACTTTCATAAGAGTCTTTATATCTTTCTGGGAGATTTCCTAGTCAAATATTCTTGGTCTTTTGGATGTTGATTGCCTTCATCATGGTTGCATATTTCACAATCTCTTCCTTCCTCACAAATTCCATTTCTCATATCATTTAATCATAGTTTCTTAGTCAACTACCTCATACTTCATATGAGGACATATTATGTTGATTTCATCTAGTGTGACTTATGCCTTCCTGCATTCTTTTAGAGGAGAAGATCCTTTTTCTCTTGATCATGCTTCTCAAGATAGAAGTAATGATCCATTGTTACCTGCAACTATATGACATGACATTATAATATTAAATATAATTGTACATACCTTATTTTACCTTTAGGTCATCTAGGCTTCTTCCAGCAGCTTCCTTGATTGAAGAGATCTTCAATCCCTTGATCTGCTTCATGTCATCACACCATTATCCCATGAATTCCATAAGTTGGAGTTCTTGATGAAACACTTGCTTCCTCTCTAGATTAGTGAACCCTCCGATGAGGATTCCATCAGAGAACCTTGAGGATCTTGCATATCCCCATCATGCAGATGTTTCTTAATGTACGATGAGCCTTGTCCTAGATGAAATATTTCTTTCCTTTAATGTTCAAAGAGATTCCCAAGAGCTATATCCTTTTAGTTTGACTGCCATGGATTTTTTCCTTTTTGTCCTTCATGATTCCCACAGTGATTTCACAAGCTCTTACTTCTAATGCTTTCATGATGTCATGATGCATCTTATTATCATTGTCATATCTTATAACACAAGATATAGGAGCTTATGATAGGATCCTTTTGTGAGGGATACTATCTTACTCATAGGAGAGATTTGATACTCCCTCTTTCCTTGGTCCTTTTCTTTAACTTCCTCCATATTTACGTGATATGCACTTCCAAAATCTTTCTATAGCATTGAATCTTAACTATACTTATTTTTAGATAGAGGAGGAATGACATGTTATAAAGTTTTATGAACCCAACATTTTGGACTACCAAGTGAGTCCATCATCAGGGGATGCATCAATAGATTTAAGAAGATATTAATGATGTATCTAGGAGCTAAATTTGAGAGTATATATATATATATATATATATATATATATATATATATATATATATATATATGGATTATGAAAAGAATAATATAAGAAATTTAGTCGGCCAAAATCTGATTAATCTGGTAATATATTGAAAAATTGAAATTTAAAACATTAGGGATTTGATTAATTAAATTCACTATAATCTATTTGTTAATTAGTTAAGATTTATTTATAATTAGAATTATGAAAGCTTTATTACCCTTTTTTATTTAAATTTATAGATTACTTATAATTAATAAATATGATTATGATGTAACTTATTTATTTATTTTGGTAAGAATTCTTGATTTTAGATTAATAAATGAATAATTATGAAATTTTTGTTGATGTCTTATATTGAATTTAAATCATTAAGGATTTAATTAATTAATTCACTATAATCTAATTGAATATATAAATTATAGTGTTTAATAAGTTTTGATTTGTTTTTAATTTGAATTATTACAACCCTTTTTAATATGAATTCCTAGATTATTAATAAATTATGAGTATTTTGATTTTGAATTTTAATAAATGAATAGTTATGAAATCTGATTAATTTGAGAATTGTTTTATTATAAGAAAAAAATTATATATTTAATAGGATGGACATTTATTTATTTTATTTAAAGAATTCTTGATTTTAGATTAATACATGAATAATTATGAAATTTATGTTGATATCTTATAATGAATTTAAACCATTAAGGATTTAAATTATTACCCTTTTTTAATTTAAATTCGTAGGTTACCTATAATATTATAATTAATAAATTATGATGAGCATGAATTTATATTTATATTTTAATAAATGAATAGTTATGAAATTAATTAACTTGAGAATTGTTTTATTATAAGAAAATTATGTGTATATGTATATATATATATATATATATATATATATATATATATATATATATATATATATATATATATATATATATATATATATAGTGCACCCACGAGGGATTTGAACCAGTGACCTATCGCAAGGAGTGCCTTAACAGTGCACCCATTCACCGTCAATCCAAAGCCCCATGGGCAAATTTTTTTTATATATATATTTAATAGGATGATCATTTATTTATTTTTTAATTTTTTAATTTTTTTTTTTGAAGAGTATGTTGGATAATTTTTTTTTTTGAATGAAAGAGGAGGGATTAAATTGTTATAAGGGATATGAGTTAATCATTGATTCTTTAGGATTTCAAATAAAGGTTTTCAGGTGTTGCTTAGTTTTAATCCATCGTCACGGTTCAAGTTGTTCTTTCTTTTTTCTATTTTGATGGCTTCTTTGATTTTCCTTTTAAGATAGTGGTCCTCTTTTCTAATTAGTTTGGCTTCTTCCATACAGATATAATGAGAGGAAGAGTGAAAATGATCTGCTAAGGCAGATTTTGAGGTCCTCTCTCTTCTTAAGTCAGCAGTGTGTTCTTTGATCATGATGTTGAAAGACCTTCCTGTTTCGCTTATGTATTCCTTTTCACATGAGCAAGGAATAACATAAACACCTTTTTGAAGGTTAGGATTTATGGGATCTTTAACCGAGTTGAATAATTGTTTGATTGTGTTAGGAGGGTTGAAGGCTACATTAATGTTGTGTTTATTAAGAATTTTAGTAATTTTTTTAGTGGTGCCTTTTATGTATGGAAGGGAGACCTTAGGAGTGATAGACAAATTTTGAACTTTGATATCATTGTTATTCTTGCTTAGGGATTGGTGCATGGATTTCTTAATGGTATTCTTATTATAACCATTTATTTCAAATACTTTGTGAAGATGGTTAAGTTCATACTTTAAATGGTCAGGATTAGATATTCTGGCCACCCTAGTGGTTAAGGTCCTTATGATGCCAATTTTCTCTTTAGGGTGGTGATGAGAATTTGCATGCATATATCACTCTATATGAGTTTTCTTTTTGAAGACTTGGAATCCAAGTGAACCTTCTTTTTTAGTTAGAAGGATATCCAGAAAGGGAAGTTGGTTGTTATTTTCAATTTCTATATTGAATTTTATATGGTCAGAGAGGCTATTTAGGTGATTGAGGAATATGTTAAGTTTTTCTTTCCCATGAATCCATTTGGAAAATATGTACTTATTTTTGTCCAACCTTTTCTATCTTTTATGCACATGGTTGAATTCTTTCATCCTTTAATACTATAGACTACAACTTGTCTTTCTCTATCTAGCATAGAGACCACAAATTGTCTAGTGAGGTAACCTTCTTTGTTCATTGATATTTTTTACCTTGCTCATCAATGATGAATACCTTCTTGTCATCTTTCCTAGATCTTCATGAAGTTATTCCTTCATTCTCTGATACCTTTAATATTGGGTAGGTCTAAGTGACCTTCTTTACTTTAATTTCCGAGAGTATATCTAGCATTTCATATAACTCTCTTTATGTCTCCTCTTCTTCTATTTAGGTATGAGAGGTCTTTTGAGTGATATCATATGAATCCTATGAATCTCTTGATGGATTTAAACAATGCTTGATCTTCATATACCTTTTCATAGATATAAATGATTTCCCTTTTCTATGAGGATTATGACAATCCTCCTTATTCTAGGCAAGGAATTTCGATTATCTAACCAATTTATAAAATCCCCTTGCAATCATGAAATCATTTAACCAAATATGATTATAAAATTGAAAGAGACTTACTTGGTGTGTGAAGAGGAGATATTCACCTTGATGTGTCTTTTGCTTGAACTTCCCATCATTAGTATCTTTTCATCACGACTTCCTTGGAGGCCTTCTAGCACCATGACATCAATGGTCTATCACTGAAATTGCTTCATGACCTTCCCAATTCATCTTTAAGGTATTTTTGACTTCAACATATTGTTGACATGCTAGTGATACTATGTTATGATACGAGCATCATGTTATTTAGATCATAATCATAGACAAAATTCGAGACTATGAAAAGTATATTGATATGGCACTGCACATTGATGTCTATGTGAATTGTGTAGAGAGGCAATGTATTGAGAGCCCAGACTTGTCAATGAATATCATAACTAAACTGTGGGTGGCACTATATAGATACATTATCTCATCATCGAAACTACCTTGATGTAATACTATACTGAGACAATGATTTAATCATGGATTGTGAGAGGTATTCCTTGGATTACTTATGCATATATATATATATATATATATATATATATATATATATATACACACACCTAAGACTATCTTTTATGGCATGGAGAAAGTTCAGTGATCAAGAAGTGAGGATCACTGATATACTCCATCAAACCGAGCATGAGTTGAGTGCATGACTGTAATTACTAAAGTTGATATTCCATGAATGTTGTAGAGCTGCTTGTTGTATACTTTCTCCTTTAATCCTTTCAACTTGCTTTGATGTCTTGAAGACAGATCCTTGTATGTCTCTTTTGCTGCACTTCATTTGACTTCAGCACCTTAGCTTTGATTCCATGTTGAAGAGTCTAGGGCAAGTGGGATTAATGTGATTCTTCTTGTCTTGATAACTATTAGTGAGGAATTTTCATTTTCTTGCTAGAAAAATCTTCTTCTTTACATTATTAGAGTGTGTGTTTCATATTTCATTAAATATCTACCAAAATAAAAGAGACAAGAACATAAGAAGTTGGCATTCCACCAAGGCCAAAATCTCTCCCTCTTGGAGAGGAAAACTTGCTCAAAATTCTTCTTATAGAGATTCCAATTAACGAATACCAAGACCATGACCCTTGACCTATTAGGACACTCCAAGACCAAGACACAAATCCTCCTCTTTGTCACTATTGAGATTATATTCATTGTTGCACCATCAAGGCCATCATTATTGCATCACTTCTTTACTGCTGCAATATCTTTGTTATCCCTACACCAAATTCTTCATTAACTAGATCTTCCATGTTGAGACATGTATTAGAGAGTTGTATTTTGATCCATCGAGATCATGACTATTTTATCGTAGCCTTTACTGAGATCATGAACATGTTAGGATCATGACTATACCTTGACTGAGAATGTAACTATGTTCATCATGATTTCATTGGAATCTTTATCGAGATCTTACTTTTCATGGCTATGCCGAGAATATATATATCACTGTGGTATTTTTGAGTTTCTTATTCGAAATTGTGAGAGTATGTGACTATGTACAATAGTCATCCTTATCTGAAAAACCAGAGGGATCCTTCTCTTAACCAAAACATTGTCCTACACCTTTATCCGAGATTTTTGTAACCCTTAACTTGACCAATATTTCAGAGAGAAGTGCGAGGATGTCACTATCCAAATGTAAGGGTTCAAGCTCCTTTATATAGTAGTTTTCCATTGTATTTGAGCCGACATGTCCACCAAAATTGTTGTGTCTCCTTTGAGAGCCGACTTATCATTTATATTTATCTCGAGGCTGACATGATTGCCTTTCCTCATCGTTTTGCTGGCAAACTTCTTCATGCTTGTCTTTGGAGGACTGTGCTTGTCTTGGAGGGCCTTTTAGGCTAGTATATATATTTACACATATGCTCAAGAAGAGTTCTTTACATGTCTTTGACTCTTTGACTTTCCTAGACCTATGGAATGAGCAAGAAACTCATTCTTGTAATTTACAAAAATAATATTTCTTTTTATTGACAAGTACAAAGATCAAAGTTACATTTGTAAATACCAAACCTGGTTACACTTTCTTAAACAAGACCTTGGTGGGTTGAGTTACTAGGCCTGGAAGCCTTGGTTGGAAAAAACACTATTGAGCCCTCGAAGGCTTGGATAGAGACCAATTTGATGATGGTTTTGTGATGTCCAACCGTGTGGTGGAATCACTGTTTGATGGGTTGAGGTGGCTGGCCTCTGGAAGCCTGAATGGTTTTGGATTGATGTGTTATATGAGATTCCAAATTCATGCTTGGAAATTTGAACAAGGGTGAATGGATGAAGAGAGATTTGGCTCAGCCATTCTATGGTCGGGTGGAACGTGGAAATCCCATCTTGGGTTTGGATTTTGCATCATCAATATGGGGTTATCTCTCCTTGTATTTCAGTGAGTATTATACTGGTTTATATGTGGATCATATGGTTGTGATTTCATTTGTATTTCCGTTGCTATTATGCTGGTTATATATATATGTTTTATGGCAGTAGCTATGTATGGATATCATCTTGTTTTTATTTGTAAATGAATAAAAAATGTAGCTATGACCTAATGGATTAAATGGAAGTTGATGCATTGAGGCATCAATGCTTCTTAGTGATTATCAACTAAGTATGAGACCCCTATGCTCATATCTGTTATTTACACTTGAATATTACATATTCTTGATATGTTTGATGAAATGCCTCTCATGGCAAGTAGGGGTCCAGTCAAGACCTTATTCAAGTTATTGAATTTCTAGTAATATTTCCTTGTTATTTTATTGTTCTAAATATGTCGTTCAATTTTGGGTAGTGACCTAGGCTCCAGGCCCAAAAAGTTATCTCAAATCTCAGGGACGTTGGCATATCACTATGAAAAATAGTCCCTGGATGTTGGCTTATAGGCCTGTGAGAGTGTCCAAAGGTCCCTTGATGCTGGCATGCCCATAGCATGAGAGCATCCATAAGACAAGTGGTCCAAAATGTTAGTGGGACTAAGGGGCTGGTTGGAAAAAAGGTTGGATTGGTTCCTGAGGCTCCTAATGCTGATGTTGAATGTTTGTATGGTGTGTGTACATTGATTCCACTTCCTTAACATGATTTAGGAGGTCAAATGATGTCATAGTGACCTTTCATTGCATGTTTACCCTTGTTGGCCAGTTGCTTGGGTAGATGTGGAAGGAGGGTGTTACAGAGTGGTATTAGAGCATGGTTCACCCCTCAAACTGGATGGGTTGTGTTTTGGTCATGAATGCATGTCAATTGCATGTGTGTCTCTCACGCTTGCATTCCATGTGCTTATTCCCTTTACATGATGTTGACCATGGTTGTAGTGATGTCGTCATGTGGAAGTTGATGTTTTCATTGTGGAATGCATCAGAGTGAGTGTATGATTGTTTACATGTTGTTATATGTCGCTTACATGTATCATTTTTCATGCTTGGTTACATTCTCGTATGTTTGGTTACATTCTTGTATGCTTAGTTACATGTATCTTTCTTGTAGGTTTGGTTACAAGTATTGTTCATTTATGCTTTAATACATGTGTTTATGAATGTGTATGGTTGGTTACACATTGCTTATACATGTTAATGTTTTCATGTGGTCAAGTGTACAATGATGTAATGGTTGTCGTCATAAATGAGGTTGTGGTATGTGTTGTTGATAAAGTCATGCATTGATGACTGGACCCTAGCTAGAATGATGTTTGCATGGTTATATTCTTATGTGTTATGTTTCTATATGTTGTCCCGATTATGTTATACATGTATCATGCTAATTTTTTGATCTTGCAGACGAGGTATCTTCCCCGAGCTATACTAAGGTATGTTGGTTTACTATGATTTGGTTTAGCTGACATGATATACCTTGGAGGAAGAAATATCAAATGGCTAGCAAGATGGTAGACTGCAAGGACTCTCCTCATGAATCAAATGAGTAGTATGGTGTTGGGAATTTTTTCAATTTGGTAGATACATTAAGAAGCTTAAACGAAGAAATAAGGATTTATAGGGTAGGTAATGATAGAATCATGCTGGCACAAGAGAAACAAGCAGAGGTAGATGCAGTGATACTTCAGAGTTTGTCAGATTTGTAGCGAGAGGGACCATGTCGGATCAGCTATGAGCAGGAGGATAGAACTAATGGGGCATATGGTAGTAGGTCGCATGGTAGTCACAGGTCAGATAGAGATGACACAATCATAGATGGAAGACTATTGGACACTCCGGATAGGAGGAGGGATAGACATAAGTACTATTTTAGTTCTGATTCAGATAGGCACTATGATCATCATCGTTATCATCCTTAAAGGAGGAGTGATAGGGGATACTTGCCATATGTGTTTAAGAAAGAAAAGCCACCTACTTTTGATGGAGAGATGAAGAAACCAAGGGATGAAGAGGCATGGTTTCTTGGCATGAGGAAGTTATTTAGGTTAAGTGATTATTCAGAGAACATGAAATCCAGAGTAGTTACATTCAGTCTCAAAGGTAAAACATACATTTGGTGGGAAGACGTGAAGAATTTTAGATGTATTCAAGTGGAAGACTTGAATTGGAGTGAGGTTGAGCAGTTATTCAAGAAGAAGTATTTGTCGGAGAGATACTTTAATGACAGGGAAAAATAATTCTATGAGCTAAATATGGGATCAATGACAGATGAGGAGTACACTAGCAGGTTCTTGGAGCTACTGAGGTATGTGCCTTACCTCATGGAGGAGAATGCTAAGATTTAGAGGTTCATTAGTGGATTATCGGTTGCATTCAAAGATAGGATTGAGTTTGATGAGCCTAAATCATTGGAGGAAACCATCTGAAAGCTAAGACATTGCTACGAGAAATTGAATCGCAGATCTGAGACTAAGCCAGTTTGGAAAGCTAATGCAAAGAACAAAGGAAAATAGGACAGAAAGCGAGCAAGACTTAAGGGTACATGTAACAAAGAGAATGTGGTGCCATCTAAGACATTTAATGCATCAGGTAGTCGACAGGGATTTCGATCTGAGGAGAAGAATAAGGATACAGGCTAGAAGCCTATAGAGTGTCAGACTTTTGGCAAGGATCATCGAAGGAAAGATTGCCTCCAGAATCAGGGGGGTAGGCCGCAGATATATAATGCACAAGAGGCACAAACTATTGGGGATGTTGGTCAGAGCATTCCTTGTATTTATGTAACATTGAATAACAAACAGGAAGACCACCAGGAATCTATCATTAAGATGGATGGTAAGCTCTGTGATAAGGTTATGTATATTTTGATTGACCCCAAATCTAATTATAGCTACATTAGTCTTGGCTTGGTGGATAAGTGTGGTTTGAATAAGGAATTGCATGCAAAATCTTGGTTAATCTAGTTGGCTATAGGTACAAAGAAGTGAGTTCATCATTGGGTAAGAGATTGTGAATTTGATTTGAATGGTATGCCTACCACAACACATTTGAATGTATTACCATTGGGATCATACAACATGTTGTTGGGCATGGATTGGTTGTATCTTCATAGAACCAACTTGGATTGTTATGACAAGGCCATTGAGTTATTGGATGACAATGGAGAACCAAGAGTCTTACAGGGTAAGAAGAAAGCCACATGACTTAGGATGCTAGCAACTATGTAAGACAAACTTAGTTGCAGAAAAGGGTGTGTGTTATTTGTAGTGCACATTTCTAGTGAGTAGGGTAAGGAAGTCGAGGATGTAGATGTTTTGAGCAAGTACCCAGTTTTAGCAATTCAAGGATGTATTTCCCAAGGACATTATAGAGTTTTGACCTCATAGGGAAGTAGACTTTTCTGTTGAGTTGGTGTCAGGGGAAATTCCAGCATCAAAAGTCCCTTTCATGATGAGAATACCTGAGTTGGTAGAGTTCAAACTACAAGTTGAAGGAAATGTTGGAAAAGGGATACATTAGGCCAAGTGCCTCACGATGGGGTGCACCAGTATTGTTTGTGAAGAAGAACGATGGTACTCTTGGATTATGCATTGACTACATGTAGTTGAAAAAAGTGACCATCAAGAACAGGTATCCATTACTGAGGATTGATGACTTATTCGATCAATTGAAGGGAGCAACATTGTTCTAGAATATTGATTTGACATCCAAATATCATCAGTTATGCATCAAAGAGGAGGACATTTACAAGACAAATTTTTTTGACCAGGTATGGGCATTATGAGTTTGTTGTAGTTCCATTCGGTTTGACTAATGCTCTAGATACATTTATGTGCTTGATGAATAGTGTGTTGCATCCGTATTTGGATAAGTTTGTTATTGGGTTCACTGATGACATATTGGTATATTCTAAAATGAGGAAGAGCATGCTGATAATTTAGCAGCAGTGTTGAGGTTGTTGAGAGAGCATCAGTTGTATGCTAAGATCATCAAGTGTAGTTTCTTTCATACTGAGGTACATTACTTGGGGTATGTTGTCTCCAAGGAGGACATTGTAGTGGATCCATAAAATATAAGGGCCATGTTTGAGTGGGTATCTCCCAGGAATGTAGATGAGGCGAGATCTTTCATGGGGTTGGTAAGTTATTATAGAAGGTTCATCAGGAAATTTTCAAAGATTTCTTATCCTATCACATCATTGCAGAGAAAAGTTAAGAAGTTCAAATGGACATAGGAGTGTAACACTAGGTTTTAGGAGTTTAAGAAGTTGTTGACACATGCACCAATGTTAAATATTGCATATCTAGATAAAGAGTTTGTAGTATGCACAGATTCTCGCAAGAGAGGACTTGGTGGAGTCCTTATGCACAATAGATAGGTGGTATCTTACGAGCCATGAAAGATAAATGAGCATGAGCAGAACTACCCCACACATGATGTTAAGCTAGTAGTGATTATACATGTGTTGAAGATGTGGAGACACTATCTTCTAGGTAGGAGGTTGACATTGATGAGTGATCACAGTGGTTTGTGGTATCTATTTGACCAACTAAATCTAAATGGTAGGGAGGTTCAGTGGTTGGCTACAATCAGCGAGTTCAATTTTGAGATCAGGTACATCAAAGGCAAAGAGAACACAATGGGAGATGCTCTTAGTTGATAGATATAGGTAAATCACTTAGCAACTATGAGATCCTATGGGATAAACTTGCAGGATAGGATTTTGGAGGTAGGTCACTAGGATGTCAGATATATGGAAATTATGCATAGGTTGTAGCAGAGTACAGGTACAGATACATGTGACAGTAAAGGTATAGGTATAGGTGTAGGTGCAGGTGCACAGGATGTGGACTATTGCCTTATAATAGATGGATTGGTTAGGTTCAAAAATATGATATATGTGCCAAACAATAGTGAACTCAAGAAGGTGATCTGGAGGGAGTTTCATGCGAAACCATATTCAGGTAACCCAGGTTATCAGAAGACACTGAAAACAGTGAAGAGATTTTATTATTGGCCAAACCTGAAGAGGGATCTAGAAGAGTTTGTGGCTAGGTGTTTTGATTGTTAGAATGTGAAGGAAGAGTGTAAACATCCAGGTGGATTGCTACAACTAGTTGTGATTCCAAAGTAGAAATGAGAATTAATTTCTACGGACTTTATCGCAGGTTTTCTGAGGACAGTGAGAGATCATGGCTTCATCAAGGTTATTGTGGACAGTTTGACAAAGGTTGCACACTTCATTCCAGTGAAGTCTACATTCTAATCTAGTGATGTAGCACAGGTATTCATTAGATATGTGGTCATATTGAATGGTGTTCCAAAGAAGATTGTGTCAGACATGGATGCAAATTTTACTTCCAAGTTTTGGAAGGAGTTGTTTGCAGGTTTGGGCACATAGTTGTCCTTTAGTACAACTTATCATCCACAGAAGGATGGACAGACAAACAGGGTCAATTGGATAATGGAGGACATGTTGAGGATGTATGTGATGCATCAATAGTGAAAGTGGGAAGAGTGCCTTCTACTAGTAGAGTTCACTTACAACAATGGGTATCAGGAATCTCCTGTTAGTTGGAGTGATCTAGTTAACAACCCAACATATTGGTAGACATGGAACAAGAAATGCAGATGATCAAGAATAATCTAAAGGCAACACATTATAGGTAGAAGAGATATGTAGATCAAAACAGGTTTTTCAAGGAGTACAATAACTTGTGGATCAAACCGAAGAAGAGCTCCTTATAGATTGGATCATGTGCCAAGCTGGCACTATAGTCTTGTGGACCCTTCAGTATTATTGAGAGGATTGGGCCAGTAGCCTATCGACTTGCACTGCCTTTGACAGTGAAATTCCATGATGTTTTCCATTTTTCATTTCTTAAGAAGTATGTTAAAGATGTTGATCATGTGATTCACTGGTCTGTATTGCAAGTGGAACCAGATGGAGAATAAGCCTCAGTGTATATTGCAGAAAAATGTGCTCATGCTCCAAAACCAAGCAATCGAGTAGGTTAAAGTTAAATGGAAGCACTTTGGGCCCGATGAAGCTACATGGGAGATGGCGGATCAGATGTTGGCTATGTATCCTTCCTTGTTTGCCAGTTGAGGTAAGGCAATTTTGGTATGGCGTTTTGGTATGTGTTTTGGTATATGTTTTGGTGATGTTTCTATATGTATATATGTATATGGATGTAAATACCACCATGACCTATGTTATAAATCTCCAATAAGCGGTATGGGTATCATGTCATTATGATGTTATATTTTTTATGTTGTCATATTGGTTTTCTTCTCTGTAGGTTTATCATTGTAAATACTACATCAAGCTAAGTTATAAAGATTCATCGGTAGTATGTTTTTCTTACAACACTATTGTGGTTATAGGCATTGTTGAACACCTAGGATGGTGTTCCCCCAACGGGGAGGGTTCTTTAACAACACTAGCAAAAACCCCATGTGATAAAAGTTAATAAAGGAAAAATAATAACCATGGTTGGTGGGACATTTTTTCCAAGCTAAATGTTGGGAAACATCCTAGTGATTGGGATCACTTGTTATGGATTAATGGCTAAAAAAAATTGGCAAAGGCAATGGCTAAGGCTTTGGAAAGGAAAAGTGGCATTTTTGGCACATTTATTTATGAAAATTATGGAAATTAGGAGAAAAAGGAGGTGAAAGGTCACAAGTTGCATCTGAGGAGGAAATTGAAGGAAAATAATCGAAAATGAAGAAAATAGAGGCCTCATTCATAAAAAGGCTTTTGAGGATCAGTTGGTAACCTTTTGTCAGTTCATTTTTGGAGCTCTCTTGTTATTCTCTCTCTCTCATAGTCTTGGATACTTAGAGTTTTCTTGGAGGACTCTTGGAAGGTGTGGCACACTTGGATTTTAGAGAAATAAGGCAAGGTAAGAGCAGGAAAGCACAAGAGGACATTGGGATTAGAAGATACAATGGATTTGGCTTGTAGGTACTGAGTTACATGTATGTTTTACTCACTAATTTTGGCATGCATGGCATATGAATGTGGATTTTTGGTCATGATCTATCACTGGCATGGAGGATTGCCTGTATTGATAGTGGATTTCCTAGCCTTTCCATTTCCTGGATAGCCATGGAGATTGTGGGTTTATTTCCTTGTTTTGTTTTGGTTGGTTCTCATGTTTCCTTAGCTTGGGTTGAGTTATTAGTTCCTGGAAATACTGGTTGGATAAATGCTATTGAAGCCTTGCAAAAGTTTGGGTTGAGTTACTAGTCCTGGAAACCTTGGTTGGACAAATGATCTGGAAACCCTTTGTGGGTTGAGTTACTAGTCCTAGAATCCTTGGTTGGATAAATGCTTTAGAATCCCGATGGAAACAGTGGGTTGAGTTACTAGTCCTGGAAGCCTTGGTTGGAAAAAATGTTTTAGAGAACTAGAAATCTTGGATAAATACCAATAAGATGATGGTTTTGTGATATTCGACGTGAGGTGGAATCATTGTTTCATGGGTTGAGGTGGATGGCCTCTAGAAGCCCTGAATGGTTTTGGATTGATATGTTCTATGGGATCCCACATTTATGCTTGGAGTATGGCAAGGGGGTGACTGGATGAAGATATATTTGGCTCAGCCATTCTATGGTCAGGTGGAATGTGGAATTCCCATCCTAGGTTTGGATTTTGGATCATCAATATGAGGTTATTTATCCTTGTATTTCCGTGAGTATTATACTAGTTTATATGTGGATCATATGGTTGTGATTTCATTGGTATTTCTATTTCTATTATGTTGGTTATATATATGTTTTATGATAGTAGCTATGTATGACTCTCACCATGTTCTTACTTGTAAATGAATGAACAATGTATCTATGACCTACTAGATGAAATGTTAGTTGATGTGTTGAGGAATCAATGCTTCTGAGTGATTCTCAACTAAGTATGAGACTGCTATGCTCATATCTATTATTTACACATGTGGATTACATATTCGTGATATGTTTGATGAAATTCCTATCATGGCTAGTAGGGGTCCAGTGTGGGTCCAATCAAGGTCTTATTCAAGTGATTGAATCTGTATTGTTATTTCCTTGTTATTTTATTATTGTGAAGTTGTCATTCAATTCTGGGCAGTGACCTGGGCTTTGGGCCTAAAAATATGGCACAACACTGTGAAAAATAGTCCTTGGATGTTGGCTTGCAGGCTTGTGAGAGCGTCTATAGGTCCCTGGACATTGGCATACCCACACCATGATAGCGTCTAGAGGTCAAGTGGTCCAAATTCTCAATGGGACCCATGAGATCATTGGTAGAAAGGGTGGATTGGTTCTTGAGGGTGATAATGTTGATGTTGAATGTCTGTATGGTGTGTTTCTATTGGTTCTACTTCCTTAACGTGACTTAGGAGGTGGAATGATATCATAGTGGCCTCTCATCACATGTTTACTCTGACTGGCTAGTTGCTTGGGTAGATATGGGAGGAGGGAATTACATTAATGGAGAAAGTATTACTTGTTTCCATGTGTGTATTGGCCATATATTGGTGCATATGTATGGAAAATTTTTTTTGGCTACGTCATCTTTTTTAACGTTAGCATATGTCCAAGGGGAGTATACTGCACATCTTTATTAGGTATGTGATCAATGGACAATTACTGTTGGCACCATTGACACTATTATCATCTTTCCAACCACAGCCCTTTGTTATTGATGTCAAAGGGGGAGAGTGACACATCCATTTGAGTTTGGTGTGATTGTCAGTTGACATCAACGCTAAAGGGGGAGATTGTTGGCACCGACAATGTTTGGTTGGTATTAATGTCAACCTTGTAGCATGTGATTGATTGGTTACAATTGTTATCATGTGATTGATTGGTTGTAGTTGTTAGCATGTCATTCATTGGTTGCAAGTGTTTGGTTATGTAGTGTTGAGTGTGTTCAATTGGTTACATGTGGTTCAAATGGTTTCATGTGTTTGACTCACATTATGAAGGATTTTTCCCATGGTATTTGATGTGAGAGATTAATGGTTTACCATAGTATTTGGTGTGAGAGATTAATGGTTAATTAATTTTATTTTATTTGGTATGGTCATTATGAGGAATGGAAGAAAATTAATGTTTTGATTTGGTCCATTGTAATGGAGATAAAATTATAAATGTATTATGCTAGCATTGGATGAGGTGTAAGTATGAGAGAGAGAGAGCTACAATGCATAATGATGCTTCTTCTATACCTATATCATTGATCAATAGATTTTCAGAGATTAATTTGTAGACTTGAGATGTTGTTTTTGAATGGATATTGAGTAGATCATATTGGGCCCAATCTAAATATTTTGAAATGAGGTTTGCATAGAGGTTGAGGAGGATGGGGCCTCCGGTAACTGGTGGCTTGCGAAGATAGGAGTATGGCTTCTTTTGATAGTGGCCAACAAACAATTGACAAAAAGTTGGGGCTTTCTAGCTGGTGGTGGCTAGCAAACTGCATTTGGGGTCATATGTCCTAGCTAGTAGTGGGTAGTTGATTTATGTAATGATTTTCTTGACATATAATAAAAAATTAGAGTAGCGCAACCATATCAAGGTGTTTTTTCTCCCCATGAATATTTCCACCATAAAACTTTGGGTCTCTTTGTACATGTTTTTGTTATGGTGTTTTATGTGTTAAATTTATGTTGAATTTAAATATTTCAGATATATTGTATTATGTTGGTTACTGATTGTTTAGAATTGTGAACATAGTTACCGATCAAATGAGAACTATTACCCCAAAAAAGTACTCTAGCCCAAAAACCCTAAAAAACATGAAAAAACAAGTTGAAAACGAAAAGTGTTGATGTTGGAATAACATTTTTTTTCGGGGTACAATTTCAACAATTTTTAAAAATGGCAGTAAAAACTAATTTTTTTTGTGCAAAAGACACCTTGAAAATGAAAAGTGTTGATGCTGGAATATTGTTTTTTTTAGGGTAAATTTTCAATATTTTTTAATAATGACGTTACAAATAAAATATCATGACTCTGAAAAATTTTAAATTTCCAACTATTTTCAAGCATGACATTAAAATAAAATATCACGTCTTTGAAAAGCCTTAAAATTCCAAGATGTTTAGGCATGATATTAAATTTAAAATATCACATCTTTGGAAAACCTTAAAATTCCAATAATTTTCAGGCATGGTACTAAAGAAAAAATACTTATAACTACTTTCAACCATAGCATTAAAGATAAAATATCACGACTTAGAAAAACATTAAAATCTTGACAATTTTTCAACCACAAAGATTATGACTACAAAGAAATCTTAAGTTTTCAAAATATTTCAAGCATGACATTATGGAGGAAATTTTATGAATAATTTCTTTGTAAAAATGAACACCTGAATGAAAGAGTTATTATACCAAGAATAATTTATTTTTTAAATGCTAAATGTATAGCGATTTTAAAATCTTAGCCTAAGACAACTTGACACATTGCAACAAAAATTTAAAAATCAACCATCAAATTGACATGTAGTGTAGGTGAACTCAACCCATTGGAATGAAAACTTAAAGACCAACCATGAAATTGACATGTTGTGGAGACAAGCTCGATTCATTATAATGGAAATTTTAAAATCAACTATCAAATTACATATAATGAGATTGGGTAGCTAGCCAAGCATTGACACAAACCATGTAGAAAAAAAATAAAAATCAAAACAATCAAAACAATAAATAAATAAAAATGAAAAATACAAAACAAAACAAAAATTCAAATATTGAAAAAAAACAAAACCAATAAAATAAAATAAAAACCAAATAGTTAAAATAATAATAATAATAATATAATAATAATATATATATAATATATATATATATATATATATATATATATATATATATATATATATATATATATATATATATATAAATTAAAATACAAACAATTAAAATAAAATTTAAATTAAACAAAAAAAAAATTTAAATGAAATAATTTTTTTTTTTAAAAGGCCAAAGAAACAGGGCAAGGGTGGCAGCAGCCGATTTCGGGAATCGACCAATACCACCATGGGATTTTTGGGCCACGAGGGTGAGTGGGGATGGAGTTGAACATAGCTCCCTCCCTGCCCACCCCCACGGTCCAATAAACCCTAGTGTTAAGCCCACGAGATGAGTCTGGTGTGCCCATGTGCGATGCATGCCCGAACTCGGTTGTGTGTGATGGTGGGAAGACTTTTTGGTTTTATGCGATGGACGGGCGCGCCATTATGTGCGATGACTTGTTCGGAGAGCACGTTAGTAAAAGGTGATGGGTAGGAACGCACCCATAGCAATGAGCGAGGCTGGCGAGTGCCCGGTGAGACATGCAGAGAACATGCTACGACGAAGGGTGACACGGGTGACCTGCGTGACCTACAATAGAAGTGTGATGGAGTGTTGGCCTAACTATGTGATAGGGAGGTCGAGTTTATATGATCGGCTTGGGCATACGATGGGGGAAGCTAGCGTGTTAAAATTAGGTAGGCCAACTTGATATATTTGAGTCGACACGCCGATGTGTGGCAGGAGGGGGCCGACCATGGAGAAGGTCAAACAAAAGCATTGGTTGGGTGGGATTTGGGTCCACCTAACCCATATATATATGATTTGGTGGTGTGGAGCAAAGGCATTAATGAAGATCAATGAACTTGCTCTAAAATCGCAAAAGTGTGGACGGGAAAGGGAGACATAAGGGAAGGCCAACTAGAGGTTTTGATTTCTGGACATATCGACGGGCAAAGTATTGTAGGGCACGAACAGACTGCGGTGAATGGTAGAGTTACAGGGCATGGGTAGGTGACTCGACCTGATGGGCGACCCAACCCGAGGGCGTCGAAGGGTGTGGGTGGGCATACAACCCCGACCCGACAGGCAACACGACTCAGTGGGCGATGTGACCAATGGGATACCTCAGTTGCATTTCGGTGTTGTGTAGTGTAGATGACTTGGGTGAGGTGTAGACCCGTGTTGCAAGTGCGATGGGTGCAGAAACTGACCTAATTGGAGAATGGTGTGATGACTTGTGCCGAGATGGAATTTAGGGTTTCTAGTTTTGCTGACAATGACAGCTACTATTGCACGATTAGGCATGGATTTTGGATATTTGTCTAAGGGTGTAGACTGATGGTGGTTGCATGACTTAGTAACAAAGTTGTATATTATTATTCACTTGTAATATATTGAGTTATTGTATATTACTGTTACAGGCAAACTTTACAGGAGTTGCCCCTCCCAAGTATAATTTTGTATACTTGCATGATTTATGATTTCTGCTGCACATGATGATGAATATTAATTGAAGTAAATGTTATTCTGCTGCATTGTTAACACTTGAATAATGGGAAAATTGGCTATGTGTTGGAAGTAAGCGTAGTCCATACACTCTAGTATTGGTGAAAAGAAAAAGTATAGTGATGTTGCAACTGTCTATGTGTGGTTGAAAGACTACCACCAGGATAGGGGCATGACAGATGGTACCAGAGTATGATTTAGAGCGAGTTGAGCTTGTTGAAGATTGAAGATTGTGAAACAGGGACCGTTTTTGTAGAAAATGGGATTTATAGTGATTATGAGTTTTGAATAATAGCAGAGGCACACCATGGGGCCGAGTCAAGCTGAACAAAGTCCACTTGTAGAATTGGATGATATAAGACAAAGATTCAGGGTATTGATGGAAGAATTTCGTGTGACAAGAGAGGCTCTTAGTGCATTGGCTAAGGAAGGGATATCCGACATGAATAGAAGTGAATTCTATCAAATCGTGAAGAATGTGGACCATATGGAAGAAGAAAGGAGAAAGTTGGAAGAGAAGCCAGATATGCTTGGAAAAAAAGCAATCGAGCTTGAAGAGAAACTGACCCTTGAGAAAGAGCGGGTAATAGTTGTTACTCATGTTGAAGAGGAAGCTGCGACACATAATGAAGAGGAGCTTGGTGGGATGGAACCTACTATGGCCAAACCGAATTTGAAGGAAGTTGCAGGTGGCAATGAAAGAGGAAGAACTTGTGGTGGTTGAACTAATCCGAGTTGAGCCAGATTTGTGCATGTTGCAAACATTGATGTATGAAGGCACTCACATGGAGGAGCCTCATGATGAAGATGTAAGTTTTCCTATTGCTGCTTGTGTTTCATTGGAACTTTTGGAGGATGAGATATATGCAGGGGTGGGAAAATGGAGTTTTCTGATGCGATCGAAAACCTTACCATGGATGACTATGATGAGACCTTGTGTTTTGGAGAAGCAAGGAACATTGATTGTTGCAGAGCTTGTTGGGGCAACTTGTGAGCTTACGGCAGAAGGTGCAAATTCCCGTGACAAGGGAGGGACATGATGATCATTGCAGAGGATGGGTTATGCTTTAACCATATGGATAATTGGCTAAGTGCCCGACATGGCTCATGAACAGATTGGAGAGAGGGAACACCAAAGTTATGATGATATGATACTTGGCTGGAATTCTTCATGGTTGTGACCAAGAGGTAGTCTTGGTGGAACTTTAGTGGGGAGGGAATGCAATGATGGGAGGAACCTGTGACATGATATGATGTGATATGTGGTTTGAGTGACTGAGGGCACTAAACCTAATTAAGGACTAGGATGTGATGACTGATGTTGTGTACATTTATACAACAAGGCCATGGACTGGCTGGTTTTGTGATAATGCTTTGAGAGTATTCATACCATGTGGAGTGCAGAGGCATCTTGCAGTGACACTTGACACTGAGTAATGTATTCTTGCTAAGATGTTGGATGGATATGATTCATGGGAGCTCATGATGACTTTAGAGAGTTGTAGTCGATGGAGGCTTCATATTATTTGGAGTTGCAGCAAAGGTGATGCCTTGGTGGTAGCACTTGGGCATGGGCTGAGTTGATGAGACTTGAACACTTTTGATAGACATGGTGGCTAAATGGTCTATGACCATAGGTAGCACATGGATGATGAGGTAGGTGTAGACATGCCCCTTTGATAGGTTTGACGGATGGAATATTGCAGATGAGATGGAGGTTTCTTCATGGACCTGGATATGGCACATTGAGCATTGGCTTGATGGGAGGATATCTTCATTAGCTCGATGAGATGGACCTCATGCATATGGATGATGATGCTTGGATAGATGCGACTGATCAATTTGTAACACATTGATGCTAGTGTTGGAAATAATACTGAGAGGGGGGGGTGAATCAGTATTATCAGAAAAACTTTTTCATTTTATGCTCAAAAACATATACGCAACTTCAGTTAAGTGAAACAGCGTGTACACGCAACTTTGTCTAAAGCAACCAGCGTATAACAATAAAACTTATGATTCAGTAGCCTATCTTCAGTAAATGCATCAGGACATTATTAACCGTGACAGTAAAATAGGTGCAGTATAACAGAACAGATCATCTCACAGAAAACACACACATGAACACCATGTTATAAGGTGGAAACCCAATGTGGGTGAAAACCACCTGCTGCAAGTCGTCTCTATCTTTCTTTAATAAGAAATTCAGTTTACAATCTTTTGTACTGGTGCAGCCTTATACCAGTACGCAGGCTACAACCTGCAGAAGGCTTCAACCTTTTCTCATTCTCCAAACTTCCTTGGAAGGGAGCTCCAACCCCCTTTGCTCTTGTACTAGCTAAGATACTAGTACGTAGGTGCAGGCCTACAATATTCTTTCCTTCAGGTACCACTTTTCATACATTTTCAGACAGGATATTCCTGAAGCACAACATTACAATCTGAAGACCACAATTCATTCAACTTTCATAGCAGTTTACAAAACAACCAATACTCGCATCAACAATCTCTGAATCACTGAACCACTGAAACCCTGTCAAACCCAGTCACCAGGACACAGAGCAGACTACAGAACTCTGCAATAACAGTCAGACCCAGCTGCAACCCAAAAATCAAGCTCCAAAAGATATACGCTACTTCAATGAAGGCAACCCACGTATACACGCGGTTTTACCGAATACAACCTGCGTACAGATCTAAAAATAACTTTTCATAACTTGCAGCTGTACCAGATATCCGTTATACCCAGAACATAACATTGCGTCAGTATGTAGATCTAGAAATATGCATAATCAACCATATAAAGATAGTTCATTTCAAACCATTTGATCCCGATCTCTCCTTAGATCTTGTTCTCCATCAACCGGTGAGATCTCTCCTTAGCTCAGATCAAGCAATGCATCATCAACCCATAACCTGCATACTGGATCTAATACTTCATCAGATATTCAAGACTTTTTCAGATACACTTGCCTAACGATTTCCTTCTCCTTATATAGCCTTAGGCCTTGTTCAATACCAAGGGCCAAAACCATAGAAATCCAATACCATCAACTTCAAAACTAGGGATCAACACGTCCGTCGAGACACCATGGTCAAAAACCATAGGCACAACTTCCAAGGAATAACCGCCACGGACCAAAGATAATTTTTCCACATACACGCTCTTTTACTGAAGCCAACCTGCATGTACACGCGACTTGGTATATAGCGAACCTGCGTATACGCGACTTGGTATATAGTGAACCTGCTTGTATACGCGACTTGGTATATAGTGAACCAGCGTGTATATATTTTCTCTTCATACTTGTAGTCTGATCATCAATTCCTTGCTGCTATCCTTCTGCACTATGATTTGTCATCAGTGTGATTTGCCATCAAGGACAACACTTGTCTCATAATGCTAACAATCTCCCCCTTTGGACTTGATGGCAAATCTAACTTGTTACACTTAGAACTATCATCTGATTCCTTTGAGCTGTCCTCCATCTGACATCTTTTCTGAAGATTCATCCAGTTATACATAAGTGAGATGTTCTTCTATGAGAGGGTTGCCATCAAGTACAACACATGCATCATAATGCCAACAATCTCCCCCTTTGGACTTGATGGCAACAACACCAAATCACTCTCCCCCTTTGACATCAAGGGCAAAGGGTGGACCAAGATATTCTCTTCCTTTGCTGAATCATTCCACTGTCCATACTCCCCTTGAGTACCTGCTGAAATCTCTGAATAATCTCCCCCTTTGTATATGCCAAGGTGTACCAATCTGTCCATGCTCCCTCTGAGTACATGCTGAATCTCTGTTCTTGCTGAAGTGTGCTGATCATGCTCTCCCTGACTGTAAGCAAGGTCTACAAAAAAAATGTTCTACAAGAAAGAACACGACTCTATACATCATAAGTGACCTTCCTAGCACCAAAGACTCATACATACATCCATCTCCCAATCAAGTGGGGATATACCAAAAGTTTACACATGATAATTCAAGAGTATAACATCATTCATCCCAGGCATAGTGGGGAAAACAACATAGGCCATTACATGACCTTGACACCATAAAAGAGATATGACATAGAGACGAAAAAACTTAGATCAAGACTTATGAAAGTCACCAACAGCATCTGTTAATCATCTTTTAGATCAGCAACCAAGATTTCCTTCTGTGCTCCTTCTCCTGAAACCAACAACAGTTGTGAACAAGAACCAAAAGCATCTAAATGCCAACAATGCTTTATGAGACTTTAAGCTACTCCCCCTGAAACTGTGCTTGCTGCACCCCCTGAAACTGTGCCTGAAGGACTCTGGCATACCCATCTCAGACCTTCTTCAACCAGAATCTGCCCTTGCTGTTCAGAACTCCATATACGCGACTTCACCTGCATAAATCAGCGTATATACGCGAATATCCCTTACGCAACATGCGTACACCATATACGCGACTATCCCCGCATAAAACGGCATATGTATGCAGATATCCTTTAAACAACATGCATACACCAATTTCCATATCAGCAACCTGTAAATGTCCTGTAGAGAATAAGTCATCAACCTATAACAAGGTATGTCTGCATCAATTCATCCCTTTAAACAAAATTCAGAGTCATTCACATTATATCATGTGTGAAAACACCATAGCCATTTCATCAAGCTCTACATGATCCAAGTATCATTACTTGGGAACATCTGCATCAACCAACATATGTAAGTATAAACCTATCATCATATAGATATGAACTCATCATCATGTCTCCAACAAAGTGACTTTGAGGAGTTATCCATGTATCAGCACTATGTATCTTGAGCTCAAACTCTTTTGACAAAGCTTCTTGATATCATCATCAGCAACAATCCTTATCCACATGAGTGCCTGCATCATAACTGTATGATCTTTATGCATATGACAACAACAGTATATAAGTGACTCATCATCAAGTGAGAAAGATGTGTATTCAAGATTTGTACTTCTCCTTGTCCTTATGAAGATCATCATGTAAGCACCATATATGCATCATCAAAGAATCAACCATAAATCTGATCTGAACATCTTCTATGTAACTTCAAGAATCATATGACAGTTTATCATAGACAACTCACAACCACATCATAGCAAGATATATCATTTAGCCATATAAGAATCATCACCAAGGATTATTAACCATAATGCGAACAATGAATTACTAAAGGCATATGCTCCCCCTCAACCAGTGCCATCTGCATATATCAGCAATAAGCATCAAAACATCATCATCCTCAAGTTAGGATCAAAACACTTCTAGACATCATACAAGTAACAAAACATTTCCACACATCCTCAGCAGACTGTAACCAATAGAGCAAATAATAGACTGAATCATATCAGATCCTTTTTCTGATCCTGTCCCCACTGCTTTTCCTCAGACTGACATATACGCGACTTTGCAGTGTCTAACTCGCGTATATACACGACTTCCCTTTAAGGAACTTGCGTATGAGATTCGGAACACTGAAGTTTTACACTTTCAGCTCCCCCTGAGTCTGATATGTCTGTGTTGTGCTGTGTCTCAGTACATTGTGCTGATTGTACTTCCTTCTTCCTCCATATCTTCAAGTGTGTTGAGGTTTTCTCCTTTTGGTGTGATATCCGTGCTTTGTTCCTACATTCCTTTGCTATATGTCCAAGCTTGTTACATGCATAACATCTTATATGTTTCACATTTCTCCTGTAGCAATCAGCAGCTTTGTGACCAAACATATTGCAAGCAAAACAATATCCATTAAAGTACCTTGAGTGTGATGATCTTTCTGCATGATGGTCTTGAACCCTTCTTCTTCTACATCTAGCTGCAACATGTCCAAGATTATGACATAGATAACATTCAACATTATTCATAGGAGGAGTAAAGGATTTTCTTTGAGGAATCTCTTTTCTTGGTTGATGATGAGATTGATCTTTCATTTCTTCGTTGATCATTTTAGATTTCTCTTTAGAGTTCCTTGCCTCACCTTGTGAGCTAGATTCACCTTCAACAGATTCATGAAAACCAAGACCAGTCTTGATAGCAGGAGACCTTTGACTACTAAGAATATCATCCAAGGCTTTAGTATTATCTTGAAATCTCAAAAGTTTATCCTTTTCTTCTAATTTACCTTTCAAGATATTTACCTCAACTTGAAGTTGTTCCTCCTTTTCTAGACATTGCTTCTTCCTGTCTTCTCCATCTTTCCTTCCTCCTTCCAACTGATGCCTTAGTTTGAGAATCTCCTTTTCTTGTTCTTCATTCAGATCCTGCTGCATTTGACGAATTCTGAGAGCACATTCCAGTTGAGATTTTAAGCTGATATCTTCGTTAACCTGTTTTTCAATAGCTTGGAGTAGATCTTTATTCTGCTTCTTTGATTCTTCAAGATCTTTCTTTAGCGAGCGGATCGTGGCTTCAATACTTTCATAGTAACTGGATCTATCTCTGAGTTTCTTGATGGTTGTGCTTCTTTCATTGACTTCATCTCTTAATGATGTCACTTCACCCTGCAACTTTTGACATTGATTTTCCTTGTCCTTGAGTAACTTTCTTACCTTGTTTCCTTCCTCTGATTGAGCTTTTAGTTTGGTAACTTCTTCTTTGAAAGTACATTCCCTTTTGTTCAATAGATCTTGTTGATCTTTAACTTTGTCTTTAAGCCTTCTAAATATTGCCTCTATTTGATACTTTTCTTGCTCACCCATAAAAGCATGTTCAGTAGTTTCACTATCACTTCCATCACTTTCACAAGGAAATATAGCAGGAACATCAGAGGATAACACATTCATACCTGATAATGATTCTGAATCTGATTCTGAATCTGAAGAACTTCTTATACCTAATCCCCAATCGACTCTCCCACTGTCATAGATCTTCTGAGATGTCTTCTTCTTCTTATGAGCTTTCTTCTTAAGCTTCTTTCCCATTGTTCCACGGATCTCCTTCAAGCGATCAAGCTTCTACCAAAGGACCTAATCTGATACCTATTGTTGGAAATAATACTGAGAGGGTGGGGGTGAATCAGAATTATCAGAAAAACTTTTTCATTTTATGCTCAGAAACATATACACAACTTCAGTTAAGTGAAACAGCGTGTACACGCAACTTTGTCTAAAGCAACCAGCGTATAACAATAAAACTTATGATTCAGTAGCTTATCTTCAGTAAATGCATCAGGACATTATTAACCATGATAGTAAAATAGGTGCAGTATAACAGAATAGATCATCTCACAGAAAACACACACATGAACACCATGTTATAAGGTGGAAACCCAATGTGGGTGAAAACCACCTGCTGCAAGTCGTCTCTATCTTTCTTTAATAAGAACTTCAGTTTACAATCTTTTGTACTGGTGTAGCCTTATACCAGTACGCAGGCTACAACCTGCAGAAGGCTTCAACCTTTTCTCGTTCTCCAAACTTCCTTGGAAGGGAGCTCCAACCCCCTTTGCTCTTGTACTAGCTAAGATACTAGTACGTAGGTGCAGGCCTACAATCTTCTTTCCTTCAGGTACCAATTTTCATACATTTTCAGACTTGATATTCCTGAAGCACAACATTACAATCTGAAGACCACAATTCATTCAACTTTCATAGCAGTTTACAAAACAACCAATACTCGCATCAACAATCTCTGAATCACTGAACCACTGAAACCCTATCAAACCCAGTCACCAGGACACAGAGCAGACTACAGAACTCTGCAATAATAGTCAGACCCAGCTGCAACCAAAAAATCAAGCTCCAAAAGATATACGCTACTTCAATGAAGGCAACCCACGTATACACGCGGTTTTACCGAATACAACCTGCGTACAGATCTAAAAATAACTTTTCATAACTTGCAGCTGTACCAGATATCAGTTATACCCAGAACATAACATTGCGTCAGTATGTAGATCTAGAAATACACATAATCAGCCATATAAAGATAGTTCATTTCAAACCATTTGATCCCGATCTCTCCTTAGATCTTGTTCTCCATCAACCGGTGAGATCTCTCCTTAGCTCAGATCAAGCAATGCATCATCAACCCATAACCTGCATACTGGATCTAATACTTCATCAGATATTCAAGACTTTTTCAGATACACTTGCCTAACGATTTCCTTCTCCTTATATAGCCTTAGGCCTTGTTCAATACCAAGGGCCAAAACCATAGAAATCCAATACCATCAACTTCAAAACTAGGGATCAACACGTCTGTCGAGACACCATGGTCCAAAACCATAGGCACAACTTCCAAGGAATAACCGCCACGGACCAAAGATAAGTTTTCCACATACACGCTCTTTTACTGAAGCCAACCTGCGTGTACACGCGACTTGGTATATAGCGAACCTGCATATACGCGACTTGGTATATAGTGAACCTGCTTGTATACGCGACTTGGTATATAGTGAACCAGCGTGTATATATTTTCTCTTCATACTTGTAGTCTGATCATCAATTCCTTGCTGCTATCCTTCTGCACTATGATTTGTCATCAGTGTGATTTGCCATCAACGACAACACTTGTCTCATAATGCTAACAATCTCCCCCTTTGGACTTGATGGCAAAGCTAACTTGTTACACTTAGAACTATCATCTGATTCCTTTGAGCTGTCCTCCATCTGACATCTTTTCTGAAGATTCATCCAGTTATACATAAGTGAGATGTTCTTCTATGAGAGGGTTGTCATCAAGTACAACACATGCATCATAATGCCAACAATCTCCCCCTTTGGACTTGATGGCAACAACACCAAATCACTCTCCCCCTTTGACATCAAGGGCAAAGGGTGGACCAAGATATTCTCTTCCTTTGCTGAATCATTCCACTGTCCATACTCCCCCTGAGTACCTGCTGAAATCTCTGAATAATCTCCCCCTTTGTATATGCCAAGGTGTACCAATCTGTCCATGCTCCCTCTGAGTACATGCTGAATCTCTGTTCTTGCTGAAGTGTGCTGATCATGCTCTCCCTGACTGTAAGCAAGGTCTACAAAAAAAATGTTCTACAAGAAAGAACACAACTCTATACATCATAAGTGACCTTCCTAGCACCAAAGACTCATACATACATCCATCTCCCAATCAAGTGGGGATATACCAAAAGTTTACACATGATAATTCAAGAGTATAACATCATTCATCCCAGGCATAGTGGGGAAACCAACATAGGCCGTTACATGACCTTGACACCATAAAAGAGATATGACATAGAGACGAAAAAACTTAGATCAAGACTTATGAAAGTCACCAGCAGCATCTGATAATCATCTTTTAGATCAGCAACCAAGATTTCCTTCTGTGCTCCTTCTCCTGAAACCAACAACAGTTGTGAACAAGAACCAAAAGCATCTAAATGCCAACAATGCTTTATGAGACTTTAAGCTGCTCCCCCTGAAACAGTGCCTGCTGCACCCCCTAAAACTGTGCCTGAAGGACTCTGGCATACCCATCTCAGACCTTCTTCAACCAGAATCTGCCCTTGCTGTTCAAAACTCCATATACGCGACTTCACCTGCATAAATCAGTGTATATACGCGAATATCCCTTACGCAACACGCGTACACCATATACGTGACTATCCCCGCATAAAACGACGTATGTACGCGGATATCCTTTAAACAACACGCGTACACCAATTTCCATATCAGCAACCTGTAAATGTCCTATAGAGAATAAGTCATCAACCTATAACAAGGTATGTCTGCATCAATTCATCCCTTTGAACAGAATTCAGAGTCATTCACATTATATCATGTGTGAAACCACCATAGCCATTTCATCAAGATCTACATGATCTAAGTATCATTACTTGGGAACATCTGCATCAACCAACATATGTAAGTATAAACCTATCATCATATAGATATGAACTCATCATCATGTCTCCAACAAAGTGACTTTGAGGAGTTATCCATGTATCAGCACTATGTATCTTGAGCTCAAACTCTTTTGACAAAGCTTCTTGATATCATCATCAGCAACAATCCTTATCCACATGAGTGCCTGCATCATAACTGTATGATCTTTATGCATATGACAACAGAAGTATATAAGTGACTCATCATCAAGTGAGAAAGATGTGTATTCAAGCTTTGTACTTCTCCTTGTCCTTATGAAGATCACCATGTAAGCACCATATATGCATCATCAAAGAATCAACCATAAATCTGATCTGAACATCTTCTATGTAACTTCAAGAATCATATGAGAGTTTATCATAGACAACTCACAACCACATCATAGCAAGATATATCATTTAGCCATATAAGAATCATCACCAAGGATTATTAACCATAATGCCAACAATGAATTACTAAAGGCATATGCTCCCCCTCAACCAGTGCCATCTGCATATATCAGCAATAAGCATCAAAACATCATCATCCTCAAGTTAGGATCAAAACACTTCTAGACATCATACAAGTAACAAAACATTTCCACACATCCTCAGCAGACTGTAACCAATAGAGCAAATAATAGACTGAATCATATCAGATCCTTTTTCTGATCCTGTCCCCACTGCTTTTCCTCAGACTGACATATACGCGACTTTGCAGTGTCTAACTCGCGTATATACACGACTTCCCTTTAAGGAACTTGCGTATGAGATTCAGAACACTGAAGTTTTACACTTTCAGCTCCCCCTGAGTCTGATATGTCTGTGCTGTGCTGTGTCTCAGTACATTGTGCTGACTGTACTTCCTTCTTCCTCCATATCTTCAAGTGTGATGAGGTTTTCTCCTTTTGGTGTGATATCCGTGCTTTGTTCCTGCATTCCTTTGCTATATGTCCAAGCTTGTTACATGCATAACATCTTATATGTTTCACATTTCTCCTGTAGCAATCAGCATCTTTGTGACCAAACATATTGCAAGCAAAACAATATCTATTAAAGTACCTTGAGTGTGATGATCTTTCTGCATGATGGTCTTGAACCCTTCTTCTTCTACATCTAGCTGCAACATGTCCGAGATTATGACATACATAACATTCAACATTATTCATAGGAGGAGTAAAGGATTTTCTTTGAGGAATCTCTTTTCTTGGTTGATGATGAGATTGATCTTTCATTTCTTCGTTGATCATTTTAGATTTCTCTTTAGAGTTCCTTGCCTCACCTTGTGAGCTAGATTCACCTTCAACAGATTCATGAAAACCAAGACCAGTCTTGATAGCAGGAAACCTTTGACTACTAAGAATATCATCCAAGGCTTTAGTACTATCTTGAAATCTCAAAAGTTTATCCTTTTCTTCTAATTTGCCTTTCAAGATATTTACCTCAACTTGAAGTTGTTCCTCCTTTTCTAGACATTGCTTCTTCATGTCTTCTCTATCTTTCCTTCCTCCTTCCAACTGATGCCTTAGTTTGAGAATCTCCTTTTCTTGTTCTTCATTCAGATCCTGCTGCATTTGATGAATTCTGAGAGCACATTCCAGTTGAGATTTTAAGCTGATATCTTCGTTAACCTATTTTTCAATAGCTTGGAGTAGATCTTTATTCTGCTTCTTTGATTCTTCAAGATCTTTCTTTAGCGAGCGGATCGTGGCTTCAAGACTTTCATAGTAACTGGATCTATCTCTGAGTTTCTTGATGGTTGTGCTTCTTTCACTGACTTCATCTCTTAATGTTGTCACTTCACCCTGCAACTTAGGACATTGATTTTCCTTGTCCTTGAGTAACTTTCTTACCTTGTTTCCTTCCTCTGATTGAGCTTTTAGTTTGGTAACTTCTTCTTTGAAAGCACATTCCCTTTTGTTCAATAGATCTTGTTGATCTTTAACTTTGTCTGTAAGCCTTCTAAATACTGCATCTATTTGATACTTTTCTTGCTCACCCATAAAAGCATGTTCAATAGTTTCACTATCACTTCCATCACTTTCACAAGGAAATATAGCAGGAACATCAGAGGATAACACATTCATACCTGATAATGATTCTGAATCTAATTCTGAATCTGAAGAACTTCTTATACCTAATCCCCAATCGACTCTCCCACTGTCATAGATCTTCTGAGATGTCTTCTTCTTCTTATGAGCTTTCTTCTTAAGCTTCTTTCCCATTGTTCCACGGATCTCCTTCAAGCGATCAAGCTTCTACCAAAGGACCTAATCTGATACCAATTGTTGGAAATAATACTGAGAGGGGGGGGTGAATCAGTATTATCAGAAAAACTTTTCCATTTTATGCTCAGAAACATATACGCAACTTCAGTTAAGTGAAACAGCGTGTACACGCAACTTTGTCTAAAGCAACCAGCGTATAACAATAAAACTTATGATTCAGTAGCTTATCTTCAGTAAATGCATCAGGACATTATTAACCATGATAGTAAAATAGGTGCAGTATAACAGAACAGATCATCTCACAGAAAACACACACATGAACACCATGTTATAAGGTGGAAACCCAATGTGGGTGAAAACCACCTGCTGCAAGTCGTCTCTGTCTTTCTTTAATAAGAACTTCAGTTTACAATCTTTTGTACTGGTGCAGCCTTATACCAGTATGCAGGCTACAACCTGCAGAAGGCTTCAACCTTTTCTCGTTCTCCAAACTTCCTTGGAAGGGAGCTCCAACCTCCTTTGCTCTTGTACTAGCTAAGATACTAGTACGCAGGTGCAGGCCTACAATCTTCTTTCCTTCAGGTACCACTTTTCATACATTTTCAGATTGGATATTCCTGAAGCACAACATTACAATCTGAAGACCACAATTCATTCAACTTTCATAGCAGTTTACAAAACAACCAATACTCGCATCAAGAATCTCTGAATCACTGAACCACAGAAACCCTGTCAAACCCAGTCACCAGGACACAGAGCAGACTACAGAACTCTGCAATAACAGTCAGACCCAGCTGCAACCCAAAAATCAAGCTCCAAAAGATATACGCTAATTCAATGAAGGCAACCCGCGTATACACGCGGTTTTGCCGAATACAACCTACGTACAGATCTAAAAATAACTTTTCATAACTTGCAGCTGTACCAGATATCAGTTATACCCAGAACATAACATTGCGTCAGTATGTAGATCTAGAAATATGCATAATCAACCATATAAAGATAGTTCATTTCAAACCATTTGATCCTGATCTCTCCTTAGATCTTGTTCTCCATCAACCGGTGAGATCTCTCCTTAGCTCAGATCAAGCAATGCATCATCAACCCATAACCTGCATACTGGATCTAATACTTCATCAGATATTCAAGACTTTTTCAGATACACTTGCCTAACGATTTCCTTCTCGTTATATAGCCTTAGGCCTTATTCAATACCAAGGGCCAAAACCATAGAAATCCAATACCAACAACTTCAAAACTAGGGATCAACACGTTCGTCGAGACACCATAGTCCAAAACCATAGGCACAACTTCCAAGGAATAACCGCCACGGACCAAAGATAAGTTTTCCACATACACGCTCTTTTACTGAAGCCAACCTGCGTGTACACGCGACTTGGTATATAGCAAACCTGCGTATACGCGACTTGGTATATAGTGAACCTGCTTGTATACGCGACTTGGTATATAGTGAACCAGCATGTATATATTTTCTCTTCATACTTGTAGTCTGATCATCAATTCCTTGCTGCTATCCTTCTGCACTATGATTTGTCATCAGTGTGATTTGCCATCAAGGACAACACTTGTCTCATAATGCTAACAATCTCCCCCTTTGGACTTGATGGCAAAGCTAACTTGTTACACTTAGAACTATCATCTGATTCCTTTGAGCTGTCCTCCATCTGACATCTTTTCTGAAGATTCATCCAGTTATACATAAGTGAGATGTTCTTGTATGAGAGGGTTGCCATCAAGTACAACACATGCATCATAATGCCAACAGCTAGCATCATGGAAACAATGTTATAGATGGGATGATGACTACTTCATGGACCTGGACATGGCTTACTTTACACTTTGATGGAGATGGGATGGATTCTTGATCGAGTTGATGTTGTGATAGGATTCTGAGAGAAACAACTAATGGTGGCATGAGGAGGTGCATTCTCATGGTTTGAGCGTGATAGTTTGACTGGCCATCTGACTAGTTCAAATCATGGGCTCCGAAAGTGTACTCAGATGTGTTCGATTTGAGTTGGAGTATCATCACAAAAATTCACATGATGACGATACATGATGAGTCGAAATGATATATGTTGCAGTGATAGCATGTCACTAGAGTTGGAGGGACTAACCTTCCATGGTGGGATAGAATGTGGAGATTGCGACGGATGTGGTTTATGATCATGGAATAAGGAGACTTTCCCATTCATGGAGTCATGAGCCTTGATGGCTTGTGCGATGATGGAGCAAAGGTGGGAAACATGGACATTTTGGAGATGTTGGAGCTAGCGATAATTTGCGATGATATATGATGGAGTTCTTGAGGATGAAAACCTTATTTAGAGTGGGGGAGGATGTCAGGCCCACGAGATGAGTCTGGCACGCCCATGTGACACGATTGCTTGAACTCAGTTATGTGTGATGGTGGTAAGACTTTTCGGTTTTATGTGATGGGCGCACCCATGTGTGATGGGTAGGCACACCACTATGTGCAATGAGTCGTGCGAAGACCATGTCAATTAAAAGCGAAGGGCGGGTGCACACCCATAGTAGTGGGAAAGACTAACGAGTGCCCGGTGAGACATGTGGAGGACGAGCAATGGTGGAGGGCGACACAGGTGACCACTGTGACATGCGACAAAAGTGTGATAGAGTGTTGGTCGAACTATGTGATGGGGAGGCCAAGTTTATATGACTGGCTTAGGCATACAATGGGGAAGGCCAAAGTGCTAAAATTAGGCAGGACGACTTGATATATTTGAGTGGATGAGCCGACGTGTGGAAGGAGGGGGCCAACCATGGAGAAGGTTGAATGGACACATCAGTTGGGTGGCGTTCGGGTGACCTAACCCATATATATATGAGTTGGTGGCTTGGAGCAAAGTCATGAATGAAGATCAATTAACTTGCTCTGAAACCACATAAGTGTGGATGAGCAAGGGAGGCATAAGGGAAGGTGAATCAGAGGTTGGGATTTCTAGACAGACTTGCAGGCGAAGTATTGGAGGGTGCAGACAAACTACGGTGAACAGAAGAGTTGCAAGGCATGGGAAGGTGACCCAACTCAGTGGGCGACCCGACCCGAGGGTGTCATAGAACACAGGTGAGCATACAGAACCAACATGGTGGGTGACTGGAACTGAGGGCATCGTAGGACGCAGGTGCACATGTAAACCAAACCCGACGGGTGATCTGACCTAGTGGGTGACCAAACCTTGTGGGTAACACGACCCAGTCGCAACCCGAGTTACAGTTCGGTGCTATGTAGTGTAGATGACCTGGGTGAGGTGCAGACTTGTGCTCTAGGTGTGACGGGTGTGAAAACCAACACGATTGGAGAATGATACGACGAATTGTATCGAGATGGAATTTGGGGTTTCCGGCAGTGCAGACAATGGTAGCTGCTACGCAATGGTGGGCAACATGGACATTTTGGAGATGTTGGAGCTAGCAAAACTTTGCGATGATTTATGATGGAGTTGTCGAGGATGAAAACCTTATTTAGAGTGGGGGAGGATGTCAGGTGCATGAGATGAGTTGGGCGCGCCCATGTGCGACGGGCGCCCGAACTCGGTTATGTGCGACAGTGGAAAGAATTTTCAGTTTTATGTGAAGGTCGCACCTATGTGTGATGGGCAGGCACACCCCTATGTGCGACGAGTCATGTGGAGAGCACATTGGTTAAAAGCGATGGGTGGATGCACGTCCATAGTGGCGGGCGAGACCAGCGAGTGCTCGGTGAGACATGCAGAGGACGTGCTATGGTGGAGAGCGACACAGGCAACCCATGCAACCTGTTAGGGCCCTATAATAGGATTCATAATTTTGAATTGGCTATGGTTAGTCTTGTAATATTGTACATACTTTTACTTTCTACAAAATGTTTTCCCATATTAAAAATAAAAAATGTAAAGAGGGTAAAGTCCTAAAAGAATAATCAAAGGATTAAAAGAAAGAAAAAGATCAAAAAAGTATAAGATATGAACCCCACAAAAAGAGATCAAAATAGATTCTGAAAGTGTGAAAATTCAAATCCCACTCCTTTTTTTACTTTACTTTACAAAATAAGATTGTGTGCAGCTTGTCAAAAATGCCACAATCCGTGACGGTCAAATAGTTTAATCTTGATTCATTCATGCTTTAAATTTCATGTTGATAGATAGAGAAGAAAGATCTAGCCAAACTGTTTAATCTTGGCAGATCGGTAGTTAGGTAGAGAATAATAAGGAGCTCATCAGTGTAATCTGAGCCCTTGGAAGTTATAAGGTTAGAATTAGATAGTTTTCTTATCAATGAAAAAGAAATCAAGGGTCAGCAAGCTCAAATGCACCCAATAAATGAAGAGAAAATGCTAGGGTAAATAAAGGGTAGGTAGAAGAGGTTCTAAAATGCACAAGGTTGCTAACTCAAATGCACCTTCATCATGATTAAATCCCATGTTTAATGTGCAGGAGGAACTATCAAAGGAAAGATGACATTCACAAAAATTGTGTATTACTTTTGGTATTTACCCTAAAACGTTCTATATGATTTTAGGCCTAAATACTAAATCACATTCACTAATTTCCCCTCATTTCACTCAACCCCTTACATGTCTAAATTTCCCTCTATTACCCCTTCATTACCTTTCATTCACTAATTTCCCCTTCTTGATTCCAAAGGACCCTTCCCTCTTCATTTCCCATTGTAAAAATAACCCTTTCCATTCATTTTAAGCCTTTTACCCTTTGTTTCACACTTTTCCCTAGACATTACCCTTTAAAAATCAATTTCCCCTTATTAATTTCCCTTTTTCCCTTAAAAACCCACTAAACCCCCTTATCCTATGTTATTTTCTAAAGTCACACTTTATATATTTAAACCCCCACTTTATAATTCTCAACCCTCAATCAACCTTTGAAAATGTTTGACCTGCCGCATTATTTATCCTCGGGCCCCGCCAACCACACCACCACTCAGCCCTCGCAATTCCGCCGCACGATAGCCCTCCGATCTCCCACCGCCAGATTTGACGGCCCATACCCATATCGTGCGCTCCCATCGTCCGACACTTAAATTCCCAAAAGCATGCGAGATTCACAGTTTTGTCTGATCACTGTTTTGCTACATGGCAGCACGATGTTGTATCGCGCGCTCTCGAAAAATACCCAAAAGCGGTGTGATATGGCATAAAACCACCTCCCCGTGTAAAAGAAAATGGCTCTCTATTCATTCATTAATCCCGCGCCAAAATTTAACCATTGTTAGTTAAAAGTCGTGTCCCTCTGTTTAAAGCTCTGCACAGTAATTAATGAAAGGTTAATTGATTAAATTAATTAAAAGACCCCGTCGAACTAGAATAAACCCATTGTGCATCCAAAGGCCCTCTTTCTGCAGATTATATTCGCCCTTCCTACTGTTCCAGAGCCTCTAAGCTTACTCCTAAGCCACATAAAGAATAATTCAATAGAATAAACCAAATTATGGCTTCCCAAAGCATTCTGAGTGAAAAAGCCCTGCAAACCCCTCACCTGGACATTGACCACCTCTCATTGGCAGACAAAGATTTCCAAATTAAAGACACATCTACCTCTAGCCACCTATTAAAGCTCCACTGCTGGAGTAAAGATAAATTCCTGAACCAGAATGATGGCATTCATCTATGGGAATCAAATTTGCCCAAATACTTGTTCCCACAGGTATACTTGTTCCCAAAAATCATCCACTTCTGCCAAGCTTGCTATATCCCAAGTCAAAGATCCATAGTCTCTCCTAACCAACAAATTTTATTTGCAATCACTACTGAGTCCATAAATCAAATGTTGCAGATCCAACCAAGCCCAAATGAGACCAACATCAAGATGGACCTTCCCAAGAGGGCTCAAATCTTTCAGACTTTCATCCTAGAAGAGTCTCATACTCGTACAGACAATCCTCCATACTCTACCACCATTTTCTCTAAAAAATCTAGACAAATTGTAACCATGTTGTCTTGTATCCTAGGGTATACTATTGATGAGTTTGTAGGTGAACATGTACTTGCTTTCCTTTGTATTTTTTTGCCAGGCAAGCCTCCAGCAACAATTTTCAATTTTTCCCAGTTCTTGGCAGACATAATCCATGATCAATTGATAAGGTTTCCAAATGAAAGAGTATTTAAATACTCTTTAGTGTTGTTCCACATGTTTTTATATTTTTAGTCAGATAGGTTTCCAGTCAATATCCAGAAGGTGGACACTAAGGGCCATCCAAGATCAGTCATATTTTGGACACCCTTAATCCAAAAGTATTCAACTATTTTTAGTTATAAAGAGTTCATTGATTCCTTTGTTCATCCAGTTGTAAACATGCTAACCAATAGCAATCAACCCAGAATCAATGATGAGATAAAAAGAGTTTTGCAGTTGTCTAAGAATAGTAGAGTAGGAGACTGGTATCTATACTAGGACCACACTAAAATTAGGATATATGGATGCAAGCTCATTCCTTACAAGCTTCCCAAATACCTCCCCATGAGGATATTTGCATTAGAGTATTTCAGGCAGATCATAAACTCAGATGAGGTCAATTTTCTGATAGATAGGAAGAAAACACAGTTCAAAATCAAAAACCAACTAGGCCCTTTTATTTGTAATAATAGGGAAGCTGGACAAGAAGCAGATAAAATTTTACAGCAAATGAAGTTTAGCAGCAATTTTATGTGGCAGTATGACCCTAATGGAGTCATAAACAGGTTAAGACTCAAGTTCAAATTAAGCCCTTTTATGCATGAGTCCAGTCTAGACATTGAAAGATATGCCAACCAGTTAGAGTGGTTGGAAAATACCTTAATAGATGTGGAAAATACCTTATTAGATGTGGAAAAGCAGATAGATACTAGTTCCTTTCTGCAAGTTCCAACCCTATACAAATAGATGGGTATTATTCCCATTCTACAGACTCTAGCCATGCAGGACAGAAATGTAAAAAGAACCAGGGAAGAAGGCTCTAGGTCGAAATGGATACTACAGATGACAGGTTTGAAATCATGTACAGGAAGAAGCCCAAGCTTAATCCTGTAAATGAACAAGAGGAGACCATTGAGACAGTTGAAATCATTGATACTGACACAGTGGTTAAAAAGAATATAGCTCCAGCAGTTTCAGAGGAAACTCATCAACCTTCCACCTCAAATACTCAGATTATTGAAAAACAACTTAGTATTGAAGTCTCTTCATCCAGTAAACCAGTGGATAAAGGGAAAGATATAAAAGAGAGGTAAAAAGAAATCAAGTTGAGGAATGAGGCATTGAAGGCTAAAACATATGCCCAGTACTTCAAACAAACACCTAGAAATTAGAATAGATTAATGTCAGCCTTTGACATTAAAACTGGTAAAATGCAAATGACCTTTTTGCAGCCTACAGTCCAGCAACCTAGATCATCAGCAGACTACAGGAAGACAGAGTTTGAAGTTTTGGCTAGGGATGTTCACCCTATTGATCAAATTTAATTCCATAAGCAAGCAAGTGAAATGATATACTCAACAACGACCAACAAGGCCATGAGTGTTCAGAAGCTTCAAAACTCTCTAGACAACATCACAGCACAGTTTAAGCTAGAGAAAGCATCATCATAGGCAAAAGATAACATAATCAAGTCATTAGAAGACTTGGTAATTGAAATTGGATATAATCCAAATGATATCAAGGTTGCAGAATAACTAATAAAGAAGAAAAATGAGGATATTGTTTCTTTAAAGAAGCATCTAAAGTTACCATCTTCTGAACATCCACAGACCAAGGAGGTCCTAGAAAGCCAAACCCAAAAAGATGAGATGATGGACCTCATTCTCCAGCTAAATGCTCAATTAAAAGAAATGGAGAAGGAATTGGACGAGTTAATACAGCTGAAACAAGCCAGCCTTGAGACAGCCACTACCACTACTATTCCTACAGTTACTACAGTAGTTCCTTCAACTTTGGCAGCTTCATTGGCCCCAACAGCTCCACTAGCTACAGCACTTCCAGCTGTAATAGCAACTACATCAGCAACAGGTTCAACAACAACAGCAGTTCATCCCAGTGATGAAGCAACTAAACTGGTCAAAGCCATGGAGGACATGTCCATTCAGACTAGGATGAGAAGAAACTGGCTCAAATCATGCATAAAAATGAAGTACAGAAGTCAAACATGTTGACTGAGAGGATAAAGAACTTAGAAAATGAATTAACATTAAAGAAGCCACTTGCCCAAGCAAAAGAGCAGCTGTGGGCCAATATCATTGACTTTATGAATGATATTTGGCCATCTATACAAGTTATATTTGAACAAAATGATTTAGTCAAAGAGGCTAGTGAAGCAATTCAGAGGGTTAAGGCCGAACTTGGAAATATGCCAGAGGAAGCCTCAAGAATAATCCAATTCCTTAGCTCAAAGAGTAAATATGAATTGCAGGAGCTTGGCATAGCTGGCAGAATTGGCACTATATTAGAGGTGAAGAAGGTAATCACCAAGAGGTACTTAATGATGCAGCTTGAGGACCAATGCAAAACCATGGAGCTAGCCATAGGCAGGTTCATGGTCAAATTTGATGTTTTGAGGCAGAAAGGTCTTCCTAATCCATTGGTAATAAATGACAGGTTAATGCCACATGAAGACTATGATAAAAGAATCAGAGAAGTGGCAAAGGAGCAAGCCAATAGTTCCTCTATGAAAGGGATGCCTACAGGAAAGGTTCTTTACCAAAATTTTGAGAACCTCTTTTACCTCCAGCATGAGGTAAAACATCTTTTTGTAAACAAGCCCACCTTTGCAAAATACACAGAAGCTGATGAAGTCTATAGAAGAATGGTAAATATTAAATTACTAGATACAGAGACTTGGGAAAAATTAAATGATTTACTGTGAAAATGCAAGGTAAACAATGGATACAGAGCAGTGAAAGAAAAGCAGCAGATCAACTAAGTCAAAGAGTATCAGATGAAAGAGTATTAGTCAAAAGGAAAAGTAAAAGAACAGTCAGCGTGGAAGACAAACAACCAAAGAGAAAAAGCAGCGTAATATCAAAGAAGAGCCAATAACAAACAATAAAAGAGGGATAGCTTGCGTCAGTCACATATCTGTCTCTATCTTCTTGCATGAAGATATTTCTGTCTCCTTGAATAATTCCTAAATCAATTTAGGATATTTTGTAATAATTTTTTGTATAAATACTTCACAATTCAAAGTATAGAGTGTGGATTTCTAAACATTTCTATAGTTGTATTGATCTAAAACCTAGGGTTCATTGTATCATTTTTCAAGTCAGCAGACTAGACTGAGTAATAAAGGCATTGCATTACAGGATTCATGTGTTGGGCCACTTCAGTGAAGTATTTTCTGTTTGTCAAATTGTTATCTTCTTAAGTGTTTCACATACTTGCATGTTATCTAAATTGAATGAAATAACTGGAATATTATTACAGAATTTGTTTAGGTACACTCTGTCTTGAACAGTTATTCATTTTCATGTTTTCTTCTGATATCCAGAGTAGGGAATCCTTCTGTTATGAAACCAGCTCAAGAAAAAGATAGAAAAGATAGATCAACGCCTTAAAATTCAGCCTCTTCGAGGGGGCAACCTCCTTTACATTACATAAATGAACAATTCTTGGATGCTTCAAATGAAAAAACCTCCTTTCTATATATAGAGTCTAAGGAGTCACAATATAACCCAGCCAACCTAACAATAATAATATAAAGCCACAAAAATAACAATAGAGGGATTCTATGGGGCACAGTAATAACAATATGGGGACAATAGGGGCACAACAATATTAATAAGGGGTACAACTACAATAGTAATGGGGTAATCACTAGTATTATAGGGACCCAACATGCCCCTCTCCTTCAAAAAAGTGTTGTCCTCAACGCTTGAGTAGTTTTGGATGCTTCTATATAAAATTCTCATCCTCCCATGTGGAATCTTCAGCAGATAAGTTCTTCCACTTGATAAGATACTCTGAAATTGATCAATTTCGTAGCTGTCGAGTTCTTGTTTCTGTGACTGCTTCTGGTTCCAATATCATTTTTCCTTCCTCGTCAAGTTCTGGCAATATTGTTTGAACTGGGAGCTTATCGCCTATAACCTTCTTTAAACATGAAACATGGAAAACTGGGTGCAATTGAGAAGCTGCAGGAAGCTCCAATTTGTATGCCATAGTACCAATCTTTTGCAACACCTTGTACGGACCATAATACTTTGGTGATAATTTATTATCCTTCTTAGCTTGCTTGAGGGATATTTTCTTATATGGTTATAGCCGTAGGAATACCCAATCACCTACATCAAAACTTCTTTCACTGCGATGTTGATCTGCCTATTGTTTCATTCTATTCTGTGCCAACACGAGGTTATCCTTTAAGAGTTGGAGGACTTTTGTTGATGTTCGATGTGATGTTCCGCTGCTTGAACCTTAGAATTTTCTCTTAAATATGATGTGATGGATGGTGGCTGATACCCATAAAGTGCCATAAATGGGGTCATTTTTGTTGCTGTATGGAAGGAAGTGTTATACCACCATTCAGCCAGAGGCAACCATTTGACCCATTGTGTCTGTTTATCAGATACAAAGCAACGAAGATATCCTTCCAAACATTTGTTTACTATCTCAGTTTGCCCATCAGATTGAGGATGATAAGATGAGCTATGAGCTAACTGAGTACCAAGACAAGAAAATAATTCTGTCCAAAAATTTCCAGTGAAAATGGGATCTCTGTCACTTACAATAATCTTTGGGTTTCCATGTAGCTTTTGAATTGTTTCCATAAATGCAGTAGAAACTGTACTGGCTTTAAATGGATGTGATAATGCACAAAAGTGTGCATACTTGGTAAGTCTGTCAACTACCACCATGATGACACTCTTTCCCTTAGACTTGGGTAAACCTGTGATAAAATCCATTGAAACCTCCTCCCAACGTTGGCTTGGAATGGATAAAGGTTGTAATAGACCCATGTCTTAATTGTTTCAACTTTATTTTGTTCGCAAACCAAACATTCCGCCACAAACTTTTGAATACCTGATTTAAGGCCATCCCAAAAAAATTCCTTCTTAACCCTGTGGTAAGTTTTTAAAAATCCCGAGTGCCCTCCTAAGGGAGATGTGTGCAATTCCATAAGAATCTTTTGTTTTAGCTGGGAATTCTTACAGAGGTATAAGCGATCTTTGTACCATAACGAATCATTTTTCCAGCTAAATGTATCTGACGTACTGGAATCTTGTTGTAACTTTCGAATAAGTGCCCACACTTCTTCATCATTCTTCCATTCCTCCCTTGCTTCATTTATCCAATCTAGTTGGATAATAGAAATGGCGCACAACAATGCTTCCACATCCTCATCCTTTCTTGAGAGTGCATCTGCCACCACATTTTGCTTCCCTTTTTTGTAGATGATTTCAAAGTCATAACCCAACATCTTTGTGACCCACTTTTGTTGCTCTTCAGAGGATAATCTTTGTTCTAAAAAGTATTTAAGGCTATCATGATCCGTTTTTACCTTGAAGTGTCTTCCCATTAGGTAGGGTCGCCATTTCTTAAGTGCATGGAGTATTCCCAACATTTCCTTCTCATAAATAGCTTTGTGTAAAAACTTTCCCTTGATTGGACGAATTTCAAAAGCAATGGGTCTTTCATCTTGCATTAAAACAGCACCAATTCCATTTCCTGAAGTATCACATTCCACAATAAAGGTTTTTGTGAAGTCGGGTGTAGCTAAGACAGGTGCTTGGCACATTGCCTCTTTAAGATGTTCGAAGGCCTTTGTTGCTTCTGGAGTCCATGAAAATGCATCTATCTTCAATAGTGTTGTTAGAGGTGCTGCTATTCTCCCATAATTCTTAACAAACTTGCGATAATACCTTGCCAACCTGAGAAATCCTTGTAGATGCTTTATGGATGTGGGGATTTTCCATTCCTTAATGGCTTTAATTTTGCTAGGGTCTACCTTAACTCCTTCATGAGATACAATATGACCCAGATATTCCACCTCTTGTACTCCAAAGAAACATTTGGATCTTTTTGCATATAATTGTTTCTCCTCTAATAGTTGTAGCACCCTGTCAACATGATCCTTCCAAGACTTGCTGTAGATTAGTATATCATCAAAAAATACTAACACAAATTTTCTAAGGAATGGTTTGAAAATTGAATTCATCAAACCTTGAAATGCTGAGGGTGCATTGGTAAGGCCAAAAGGCATGACCAAAAATTCATAATGACCCTCATGAGTTCTAAATGCTATTTTCAGAATGTCTTCAGTCTTCATTCTGATTTGATGATATCCTGAACGAAGATCCAACTTGGTGAAGTAAATTGATCCATGCAATTCATCTAGTAATTCATCAATGACAAGAATGGGAAACTTATCTTTAATAGTGAGCTTGTTGAGCTCCCTATAATCTAGACACATGCGCCATGATCCATCCTTCTTGTGCACCAATACTATTAGAGCAGAGAAAGAACTTTGACTTGGTTGAATTATACCAACCTCTAGCATTTATGCAACCATACGTTCAATTTCACTCTTTTGGGCATAGGGATATCTGTATGGCTTGATGTTTGGAGGAACACTTCCTGGAATCAGATGAATAGCATGATCATGATCACGAATAGGTGGGAGACCTTTGGGAGTCTCAAATACCTTGGAATGATTGTCCAAGACTTTTTGGAGATCTGGAGAAATAGATGAATCCAATGTGGAAACATCTAGCGAACATAATTGTGCAATTACACCTTTTCGTTACTTTTTTAGAAGCTTTGTCATACCGTTAGAGCTGATTATCTTTCCCGGTTTCCCTGCAATACCCCTTAATTCAACTTTCGTTCCTTCCACAAAAGTTTGCAATTCCATAAGAATCTTTTGTTTTAGCTGGGAATTCTTACAGAGGTATAAGCGATCTTTGTACCATAACGAATCATTTTTCTAGCTAAATGTATCCGACGTACTGGAATCTTATTGTAACTTTCGAATAAGTGCCCACACTTCTTCGTCATTCTTCCATTCCTCCCTTGCTTCATTTATCCAATCTGGTTGGATAATAGAAATGGCACACAACAATGCTTCCACATCCTCATCCTTTCTTGAGAGTGCATCTGCCACCACATTTTGCTTCCCTTTTTTGTAGATGATTTCAAAGTCATAACCCAACACCTTTGTGACCCACTTTTGTTGCTCTTCAGAGGATAATCTTTGTTCTAAAAAGTATTTAAGGCTATCATGATCCGTTTTTACCTTGAAGTGTCTTCCCATTAGGTAGGGTCGTCATTTCTTAAGTGCATGGAGTATTGCCAACATTTCCTTCTCATAAATAGCTTTGTGTAAAAACTTTCCCTTGATTGGACGACTTTCAAAAGCAATGGGTCTTTCATCTTGCATTAAAACAGCACCAATTCCATTTCCTGAAGCATCACATTCCACAATAAAGGTTTTTGTGAAGTCCGGTGTAGCTAAGACAAGTGCTTGGCACATTGCCTCTTTAAGATGTTTGAAGGCCTTTGTTGCTTCTGGAGTCCATGAAAATGCATCTTTCTTCAATAGTGTTGTTAGAGGTGCTACTATTCTCCCATAATTCTTAACAAACTTGTGATAATACCCTGTCAACCTGAGAAATCCTCGTAGATGCTTTATGGATGTGGGGATTTTCCATTCCTTAATGGCTTTAATTTTTCTAGGGTCTACCTTAACTCCTTCATGAGATACAATATGAACCAGATATTCCACCTCTTGTAATCCAAAGAAACATTTGGATCTTTTTGCATATAATTGTTTCTCCTCTAATAGTTGTAGCACCCTGTCAACATGTTCAACATGATCCTTCCAAGACTTGTTGTAGATTAGTATATCATCAAAAAATACTAACACAAATTTTCTAAGGAATGGTTTGAAAATTGAATTCATCAAACCTTGAAATGCTAAGGGTGCATTGGTAAGGCCAAAAGGCATGACCAAAAATTCATAATGACCCTCATGAGTTATAAATGTTGTTTTCAGAATGTCTTCAGTCTTCATTCTAATTTGATGATACCCTGAACGAAGATCCAACTTGGTGAAGTAAATTGATCGATGCAATTCATCTAGTAATTCATCAATGACAGGAATGGGAAACTTATCTTTAATAGTGAGCTTGTTGAGCTCGCTATAATCTAGACACATGCGCCATGATCCATCCTTCTTGTGCACCAATACTACTGGAGCAGAGAAAGAACTTTGACTTGGTTGAATTATACCAGCCTCTAGCATTTCTGCAACCATACGTTCAATTTCACTCTTTTGGGCATAGGGATATCTGTATGGCTTGATGTTTGGAGGAACACTTCCTGGAATCAGATGAATAGCATGATCATGATCACGAATAGGTGGGAGACCTTTGGGAGCCTCAAATACCTTGGAATGATTGTCCAAGACTTTTTGGAGATCTGGAGAAATAGATGATTCCAATGTGGAAACATCTAGCGAACATAATTGTGCAATTACACCTTTTCGTTACTTTTTTAGAAGCTTTGTCATACCGTTAGAGCTGATTATCTTTCCCGGTTTCCCTGCAATACCCCTTAATTCAACTTCCTTTCCTTCCACAGAAAATTTCATGAAAATCTCTTGAGAATTAAAAGCTATTGTACCCAAGGATTGTAGCCATTGGACTCCTAATACAACATCAGCACCTCCCATTGGAATGGAAAGCATTGGGCTAGTCAATACATATTCTCCCATGGATAGCTTGATATTATGGCACTTTCCAAAGCAATTTATTGTTCCTCCATTTGCAACCATCACTTGACACTCTGGTGCTAGATATAAGAAGCAATTCAATTCTTTTGCTACCTTACAATGAATAAAATTGTGGGTACTTCCTGAATCAATCAACACTATTACCTTTTTCTTCTTGATTTATCCTTCTATCTTGATGGTTTGAGGAGTGGTAATTCCCACCAATGCATTACAAGATATGGTCGGATTCATTTGTTCTTCATCTAGGCTTTGTTCCTGGAGTATATCTTCTTCTTTTGACCTTTCTTGCTCCTTTTATTCTTCCTCTTCACAATCTATGTAGAATAATTTATTCTCAGCACACGTATGACCTTTAGTGTATTTGCTATCACAACTGTAACAAAGACCTTTTGCTCTTTTTTCTTCCAATTGTTGTGGTGTCAACCTTGTAGGTTGTGGAAGACTAGCAACAACAACACTTCCGTCTTTATAGTTGTGAGTGGTATGCTTCCTGGTTGCCATAATTTTGCTTTCCATTTTTCTTGCTAACATGAATGCCTTCTCTAATGAATCAGGTTCCCAAAGGTGAACATCATGTTGGATATTATCCTTTAAAGATCCTATGAACACATCAATCCTATGCTCCTCTGGAATATTTTTTACCATTATGTTCAATTTTTGGAACTCCTCAATGTGCTCCATTATTGAACCCTTTTGTTTGAGACTTATCAATTGGCTTAAAAAAGTGTTACTTTTTGTATCCTCATAATGTGCTATCAATTCTTCCATAAAAATTGCCCAAGTGATAAATAGTTTACAAGAGAAAATCCATTGATACCATACAAACTGATTTGGTTCCAAATATAAAGTTGCAATACGTACCTTTTGTGTGTTTTGCACATTATTGAGATCGAAAAATTGCTCCATCTATAATATCCATGTTGCGGGATCCTTGCCATCAAACTTCCTCATATCGATTTTTGGAATATGGTGCGTCTTCGATCCAACATTAGAGTCTATGAAATCATAATTAACATTTCCTTTGTTTGCATCATGAGTTTCCTTTCCACCCCTTTCACCATTAGTAAGTATTTCTTGTAGAAAATTTGTCAAATCTGCCTTCAAATCTATCTTCAAATCGTCAATCTTGGCTTCCACGCTCTTTATCTTAGATTCCACTCCATTTATCTTAGCTTCTGTTAGCTTTTGTGAGAGTGAAATTTGTTGCACTTGGTCTTGTAATTTTGATATATCATGTAGCATTTCTTCCTCTTTTTCATGAGTCATGCTAGAGCTTTTAGATTGCTTACTAGGTGTTTGCATTTTCTTTCCTCGGGGCATTAGTTACCGATACTAATGCTCTACTATGCCCTTTGAATTCCTTCAAAATAATTTTTCAAACCAAGCTTAAGCAAAAACTTAAAAAATCTACACACCTTTTTTCACTTTGTAGGAGCTCGATATTGCCTCTGATGTATCTCTGTAATTTTGGATCATCCAATTTTGAAATTGTGAGCTGTGGTAGCCCTCTGTGTCCTCTTTCCAATGCCACCAGTCGGACCCCAATTGGATTCTCCAATGAAGAGTTATGCCAAATCTCCCACAGTGACCAGATTATAGACTAATTTACTAGAGTGAACTTGTACGACGTGCCACGTGTCCCTATTTTGACCTTTGACTCTAAAAAATATATACAAGAAACTACAGTCCGTTCTCTTTCTGTACCTTCTTACAAAATTTCAATCTGATTATCAGAGAGAAAGTTATGATGATTTTCCCCAGGTCACCTGTTTGGAATGTAATTCAGGAGTCTGCAAAAAGGCCAACTTCCTCAGATCATATCTCCGCAAATATAGTGCAAAAAACTCTGAAATTTGGACCTGAGCTTCAGCGCGATGTCTTCTCAAATGGGTTTTTTTATCTTTTGAAATGTCGCAGAAAAGTAGTTATAGTGAAAATGCCACGATGACCTGTTTGGAGAAGCGAAACCCTAGAATCCAAAGCTCTGATACCAAATGTTATGAAACCAGCTCAAGAAAAAGATAGAAAAGATAGATCAATGCCTTAAAATTTAGCCTCTTCGAGGGGGCAACCTCCTTTACATTACATAAATGAACAATTCTTGGTTGCTTCAAATGACAAAACCTCCTTTCTATTTATAGGAGTCTAAGGAGTCACAATATAACCCAACCGACCTAACAATAATAATATAAAGCCACAACAATAACAATAGAGGGATTCTATGGGGCACAGTAATAACAATATGGGGATAATATGGGCACAACAATATTAATAAGTGGTACAACTACAATAGTAATGGGGTAATCACTAGTATTATAGGGACCCAACGCCTTCATTTCTCCCTAGTTTCGATTGACTTCTATCATTTCCGTCATTATCCGGTTTGGGGAATTCTTAACTGCTCCTTGACCCCGATTGAAAACCACTTCACCATCCAGCCTAAAAGATCTGAATTTACTCAGCTACCTTGCCCTGTGAACACTATCTTTAGAACATGATTCAGTCCAGTTTTCTTGACATTTGACCCCATAACCCAATGGTAAAGGGCATCCCTCTATCCATCTAAGTCAGTAATTCCACCACCAAATCAATGTCAAAACTCAATCAAGCTTAAATAACTAGCCTAAAATCAATTAACTCAACAAAGTTAAATCATAAAGAGAGAGTGCTCTCTGAGCATTAGGAAGGCTAGATCATGATCTCAAAATTAGGTTTGTGGTTACCTCTAATATTTCTTTTGACACAATATAACAACCCTAGGGAAATTTTATAGTGATAACATAGTGGCGACCATACTGGGGATTCAATCCCCAGTTTAATAAACCTTAAAGGAAATCCTAAAACTCATATTTTCACCTTAAGGCCATTTTATGGTTGTTAAAAGGTATCATTAAAAAATTTAAAATTTTGGCTTCCAAAAGAACATACTATACTAGAGCACATCCAGATCCAAACCCTACTATAATTGTTGATAATCCACAGAAAATCTTGAGAAAAAACAATAAAGTAGAAAGTCAAGAAAGCATTAGTCAGTTGACCAAAGCAAATTCACTTCCTAAAGAGTTATCAAACTTAGAGGATCTTCAATTTGATTTATCATTTGAGCATTCATTGTTTCATACCAAATATGAAACTTCAGTCGATGATACTGTAATAGACCCTGCTTTTATTCAATTTATTGAATCAAAGAAGACTACTATACATCTTGATTTAGATCAACATGTTCTAGACACTTTTGACAAACTTGATGCTTTAACCTCAAATTTGATAAGACATATAGATGAAGCTTATTTTCAACAATCAGTGGAATTAGCTGCCCTAATTGTTGCTACTCCTAAGCTTTCTACAATTCCTTCAGAATATTTAAATTCATATTTATTGAGCACCACCTCATCTATTATTTCCACTACACCTCATTCCATAGAATCATTCATCCCCAAGCTTCCTCTTCAGCCTAGAGTTATATTTCCATCTATAAATACTTCAAGTTCATCAGTAAGCCCTTTAAGTTTAGTTGTAAGCCCTTCAACTTCATCTTCAAGCACTACCACTTTACCTCCTTTCCAAGCTAGAATCTTAGCCATGGCTGCTAGATATGCTCCTTTGACCTTACCAGCTCAAGTACATGCCATGCCCCAAGACTATCAAAGTAAAATCTTTCAGTTTGATGGTACTAGTCAATATACTGCACAACAACATGTAAATAAAATGAATGATTACTTTGAATTACATGAAATTGATGAAGAATATGTAAAAATGAGATTATTTGCACAAACACTAGCAGGAGATGTCAAGAAATGGTTTAAAGGTTTACCTGCTGGTCATATTGTTGATTTACCTGCTTTCCATAGACTGTTTATCAATAGATGGGAAAGAAAGAAAAATCCTTTACAAATATTATCTGAATATGAAAACATTAGAAGAGCTCCTAATGAATCTATTCAGGACTATTGTACTAGGTTTAATAGTATTTATAATGCAATCCCTACAAATATCAAACCTCCACCAGACTTGGCACTAATCAAATTTCCTGATGGTTTTGACGCTGACATGTCCTACCAATTGAGAGAAAGAAACCCTCCAACTCTGGAACAAATGCAAAGTGATGTAGTTAGTGTAGAAGCTAACTTGTTGGCTAAAAGAGCTAGGATGAGAAATGGGAGGAGAGTTACCATTAAGGAGGAACCATCCACTTCAGATGTTAAGATATATACTTTAGCTAAAGGTTTAGAAACGTTACTGGATAGCTTAGAAATTATGGAAATAAAACCACATTGGGATAATCAACAACAAGATCCTCAAATAAGAAATCCAAACTTTAGGAAGAATCCCAATACTGATAAGCCTAGAGAAGGACCACTTGATCAGCAGATTAGACCACCTTTCCAAGAAAACTATGCTGAAAGTTCTCGCCAAAATGAAGAATATCAAGACACTCATATTAACTTAATGGGAATAAATGATGGTAATACTACTTTTATTAATCAAGAAGAACAAGAATTATGCATGTTACAACAATTACAGTTGCAATCTCGAGATTCCTTTGATTATAAACAAGGTTATATGTTTGCCATTAAAGAAGTTCATCAGCAATATAACCTTAGGAGTAGGAAAAACACAGAAGCCCCTACTAATAAAACTGTCCAAAATCAGACCAAGAAAACAGTAGGAGCTCCTACAACCAAAGTGCTGCAAATTATCTCAAGAGAAACCCAAAAAAATTTCACTCCAAAGATTGTAGCCAATCCAAAAATTGTGTACATCACAGATACTACTGTCAAAACTTCAGTTGATATTCAAAAATTAGCTGCTCTGAAAACTTCAAAGGATGACCAAAAATCAACTGATCCTCAAGCTTCAAAATCTATTCAGATTTCAACTGCTTCCCAAACTATTCCAAATCAAAGAATTCAAAATAGTAAAACAGTAGACACCCAAACACAAACTGAATTACCAACTGAAGATAAAATAGAGAAAACTACACAAACTCCAATGGCCAAGGAGGAATTCATTCAATTAGGAAAAACACAGACTCCATTTAATATCCAAAATGAAATTGCCAAATTAAAAATATCAGTTCCTTTAACAGAATTGATAAGAAATGATTCCTACAAAGCCCAAATCACTGAAACACTGAATATAGATGAAGGAGAAGACTTTGTTGATTTAAATGATGACCAACCAAAATTAATATTTGGTCCTAAGGTAAATGGTAAACATGAACAAAGTGGTATTCCTCCATTCTACATTAGTTTTACTATTCATGATCAAATCTTACACAATTCTATGTTAGATTCAGGAGCATCTCACAATTTAATGCCAAAAGCAATCATGGAGACACTGGATTTAGATATAACCAGGCCATACAAAGATCTTTTCTCTTTTGATTCTAGTAAAGTTAAGTGCCTAGGCCTAATAAAAGACTTGTGTGTTACTCTAGTTCAATACCCAGGTAAAAGTATTGTCATGGATATTGTAGTTGTTGATATCCCCCCAAATTATGGAATGCTATTGTCTCGCTCATGGGGAGAAAAATTGCAGGGATCTCTACAATTAGACATGTCTTATGCCACTATTTCAATATTTGGTTAGCCCAAAAAGATTTATAGAGAAACTTTAATGAAATACATGGTCAGTAGTGTAGATAAACCACAAAACTATCCTATTTATTCTGTACATTCTGATATGGATTCTTTCATTTTATGTAATTCAGACACTGAAAAGGATAATAACACAGTTGCCAAACAAGAACATAAAGCCCCTGATAGTGAAAACATAACACATGAGTCTTTATGGAATTTAGATTTTGATGGCTCTGTAAATAGATTAGGAGCAGGTGCAGGAGTTTGGATTCATAACATGGAAAATAATCATTCTGAAGGTCATGCCTTTAGATTAAACTTTAAATGCACAAACAACATGGCAGAGTATGAAGCTTTAATCTTAGGACTGCAAATTGTAAGAAAACTTGGAGCCAAGAGAGTTTCTATCATGGGAGACTCGGAATTAATCATAAAACAAATTAAAGGAGAGTATTCTGTGAATAATCCTAGACTTATCCAATACATAGAAACTGTTCTAGATATAATTAAGGAACTTCTTGCAACTGATTTTGCTGTTATTCCTAGGAAACAAAACATGCAAGCTCACAGTTTGGCTACTTTTTCTAGCACTTGCAGATTACCTTTCTAGCCCAACCACCAATACACTACAAAGGTAAGACACAGACCTGTTATACATGATAATCTGAAATATTGGAAGATTTTTTTCACAAGATTCTCAAATCTAAGATTTCATGAATGTTGAGGGAGAATTCCAAAACTGTAACATAGATACTGATTCTACATTAAATAACATCATAAATAGTGAGATAGATATATATGCTTTAGATGTAAATAAACCCACTAAATTCACTGAAGTAGAAATAGATAACTTAGAAAAAGTAGAAATAGAAGAAATAATCAATGATGATTCTGAGATTTTAAACCTTAAAAATAACTTTTTGCCTAAAGGATTAGTCCCATTAGAAGATTTGTTTGATTCAAATGATGTAGCTAGAAAAGAAAAATTGGAGCCTTTAAGATTAGACATAGAAGAATGTAACATAGGAACAGAAGAAAAACCTAAGCTTATTAAAATATCCAAAGCATTACCTCTAGATGAAAAACTGAAATACATAAGTCTGTTTAAAGAATTTCAAGATGTCTTTGCCTGGAGTTATGAAGACCTCAAGTCTTACGATACCAACATTATTCAACATAAGATACCCATCAAAGAAGATCAAAAAAACTTTAAACAAAAGTTTAGGGGAATTAATCCAGTTCTTATGCCATTAGTTGAAAAAGAAGTAAAAAGGATGTATGATGCACAAATCATAGCACCAATTAGATATTCATATTGGGTCTCTAATTTAGTCACCACAAGAAAGAAAACATGAGAAATCAGACTCTGTGTTGATTTCAAAAACTTGAACAAAGTATCACTAAAAGATAACTATCCCCTCCTTAAAATGGACCACATTCTCCATAGGATAGCAGGGTCATCCAGAATTTCATTGCTTGATGGATTCTTTGGATACAACCAAATCTTAGTTCAACTAGAGGATCAAGAAAAGACTGCATTTAACACTCCCTGGGGTACTTTCATGTATTTAAAGATGCCTTTTGGATTAATGAATGCTGGAGCAACATTCCAAAGAGAAATGGACATCACTTTTGCAAAAAATTGACTTTCTAGTTGTTTACCAAGATGACATCACAGTGTTTTCCAAATCAGATAATGAACATCTAGATCACCTAAGAAGAGTTTTTATTAAATGTAGAAAATTTGGTATTTCCTTGAATCCGAAAAATACACTCTTTGGGCTAGAAGAAGGTAAACTCTTGGAACAAATAATATCAAAATATGGAATTAGAATAGATCTAGCCAGAATAGAGGCAATCCTAAACATCAGCCACCCTAGAAACATTAAAGAATTACAATCATTCTTAGGTAAAATAAATTTTCTATTCATTTCTAACTTAGCAGAATTAATCAAAGAATTGGATAACATGTTAAAGAAAGATTCAGCACTTAAGTGGATAGTAGAGGCTAAGGAGTATTTTGAGGCAATCAAAGAATCCCTTACTAAAACACCTGTCCTCATAAGTCTTGATTTCGAAAAATATTTTATAGTTTTTTCTTTTTCTTCAAAACACACTATTGCAGCAGTCTTGTTGCAAAAGAATGATCAAGGTTATGAACAGCCTATTGCATTATTCAGAAAATCTTTGAGAGATGCTACACTAAAGTACAACATAATGGACAAACAACAACTTGCTTTACTGAAATCTATTAAAGATTTCAGAGTGTACATCTTATACTCACACATCATTGCATATGTTCCAAATTCAGTAGTAAATGACATCTTAACACAGAATGGGCTCGAAGGAAAGAGAGGCAAATGGATTGCCACCATTTTGGAATATGACATTGAAATAAAGCCTACAAAACTTATCAAAGGCCAAGGTTTAGCTAAACTCATGGCTGAATCGAACTGTCAGGCCCTAGATATCAATTTCATTGCTGCCCTAGATGATCAGGAAGAGATGACGACTCCATAGATCAATGAAGCTTTCATAGATTCACCTTGGTATGTAGATATCATATTCGTTTTACTAAACCTACAAGCTCCTCCTAGTTTATCTAGGACTAAAGGTAGATTCTTGAAAATGAAATCAATGAAATATTGTGTCATAGATAATTCTTTATTTTGGAAAGATAATGGTGTCATTTTGTTGAATTGTTTATTAAAAGATGAAGCTGACAAGGTTATGCAAGAATTTCATGCAGGAGATTGTGGAGGACACCTATACTGGAAAGCAACTACTGATAAGATTTTAAGGGCAGGTTTTTACTAGATCACCATTTTTGCAGATGTCTGAAAATATGTGACCTCCTGTCATAAATGCCAAATATTTGAAGGCAAGAAGAAACTCTTGCCTTTACCCCTCAAACCCATCTCAATAGAAATCTCTTTTCAACAATGGGGTTTAGACTTCGTTGGGGAAATTCACCCACCCTCCTCAGCCCAACATAAATGGATTTTGACAGTCACTGATTACTTTACTAAATGGATAGAAGCCCTCCCTTCTAAACAAGCCATTGATTCTGTCATCATCTCATTCCTTGAAAACAATATCCTTTCAAGATTTGGATGCCCAAAAAAGCTCATTACTGATAATGTAGCTGCATTCAAATCCAAGAAAATGGTAGACTTTTGTAACAGATATCACATTACCCTTGGCCATTCCACTGCCTGTTACCCTCAAGGCAATGGACTTGTAGAATCCTGAAACAAAAGCCTTGTTAATATCATCAAGAAACTCCTAGAAGATACCAAGAAGACCTGGAACAAAAAGTTGGTTAATGCCTTATGGGTAGAAAGACTAACTACCAAAAAATCCATTGGTACATCTCCTTACCAGCTAGTATATGGAATGGATGTTGCTTTCCCATCTTCTTTAGGAGTATCAATGATGAAAATGATTCAAGAATTGCAGGTAGAGTCCAATGATATCCAAAGGAGGATAAATCAGACAATACATTTGCAACAAACCAGAGAAGAAGTCTATGTCAAATCACAAGTGATCTAGGATAAAATCAAAAATGTTTTTAATAAGAAAAGCAAAGCTGATCATTTTTACATAGGTGATAAAGTACTCAAATGGGATTCTAGAAGAGAAGAAAATGGTAAACGTGGTAAATTTGATTTCCTATGGTAAGGCCCTTATATTATTTATGGTTACAGAGGTAACAATGCATTTTTCTTAAGACAATTAGATGGAATAGATCTACCAGGTGGACCAGTCAATGGTAGAATGTTGAAGCATTACTTGTCCCTAGATTAACATTAGTTCATTTGTTTACTTTTATCATTGTACATAACATTGCAAAGTTTACATTGGATTGGATGATAATCTTTTGAGGTTGAAGCCCAAAGAGAAGACCCTGAGCTTTGAAAGGTGTAACAACATATGTATGAATAAAGCAAGTCACAAAGGAGCAGTTACAAGGCAACCATAATCAAAGTTTCAAAGGCTACCGATCTCAAAGTTCTTGACATTTCACCAGGAAATTCCATCCCCATGTGGAGCCACTGTTATGGTCCTATAATAATAGGATTCATAATTTTGAATTGGCTATGGTTAGTCTTGTAATATTGTACATACTTTTTCTTTCTACAAAATGTTTTCCCATATTAAAAATAAAAAATGTAAAGAGGGTAAAGTCCTAAAAGAATAATCAAAGGATTAAAAGAAAGAAAAAAATCAAAAAAGAATAAGATATGAACCCCACAAAAAGAGATCAAAATAGATTCTGAAAGTGTGCAAATTCAAATGCCACTCCTTTTTTGCTTTACTTTGCAAAATAAGATTGTGTGCAGCTTGTCAAAAATGCCACAATCCATGATGATAAAATAGTTTAATCTTGATTCATTCATGCTTTAAATTTCATGTTGATAGATAGAGAAGAAATATCTAGCCAAACTATTTAATCTTGGCAGATCAGTAGTTAGGTAGAGAATAATAAGGAGCTCATCAATTTAATCTGAGCCCTTAGAAGTTATAAGGTTAGAATTAGATAGTTTTCTTATCAAAGAAAAAGAAATCAAGGGTCAACAAGCTCAAATGCACCCAATAAATGAAGAGAAAATGCTAGGGTAAATAAAGGGTAGGTAGAAGAGGTTTTGAAATGCACAAGGTTGCTAACTCAAATGCACCTTCATCATGATTAAATCCTATGTTTCATGTGTAGGAGGAACTATCAAAGGAAAGAGGACATTCACAAAAATTGTGTATTACTTTGGGTATTTACCCTAAAAATTTCTATATGATTTTAGGCCTAAATACTAAAGCTCATTCACTAATTTCCCCTCATTTCACTCAACCCCTTACATGTCTAAATTTCCCTCCACTACCCCTTCATTACCTTTCATTCACTAATTTCCCCTCATTTCACTCAACCCCTTACATGTCTAAATTTCCCTCCATTACCCCTTCATTACCTTTCATTCACTAATTTCCCCTTCTTGATTCCAAAGGACCCTTCCCTCTTCATTTCCCCTTGTAAAAATAACCCTTTCCCTTCATTTTAACCCTTTTACCCTTTGTTTCACACTTTTCCCTAGACATTACCCTTTAAAAATCATTTTCCCTTATTAATTTCCCCTTTTCCCCTAAAAACCCACTAAACCCCTTTATCTTATGTTATTTTCTAAAGTCCCGCTTTATGTATTTAAACCCCCACTTTATAATTCCCGACCCTCAATTAACCTTTGAAAATGTTTAACCTGCCGCATTATTTATCCTCGGGCCCCGCCAACCACACCCCCACTCAGCCCTTGCAATTCCGTCATGCGATAGCCCTCCGATCTCCCACCTCCAGATCTGGCGGCCCATATCCATATCGCGTGCCCCCATCGTCCAACACTTAAAATCCCAAAAGCACACGAGATTCGTTGTTTTGGCCGATCACTGTTTCGCTACGTGATAGCACCATGTTGTATCGCGTGCTTTCGAAAAATATCGCCCTTCACCCAAAAGAGGTGCGATATGGCATAAACCACCTCCCTGCATAAAAACAAACCACTCACTGTTCATTCCTTAATCCTGTGCCAAAATTTAACCACTATTAGTTAAAATTTGAAAAAGCCCCCTTTTCACTCTTTTCACTGATTTTTTTTTGCAAACGCCTCTGTCAACCAATTCCAACGCCCAAAAACCATCTTCAACCATTTTCAACCCATTTACAACTTGAAGACCCTGCAGATTCCAAATTCAAGCAGCACATAGACAATTCAAGCTTCAGAAACCTCTGTTGCTACCATACAACCCCAATTGCACACCAAATCTCTGTCTTCCAGGTATTCTTGAAAGAACCAAAATGGCCCTCTATTTAAAGCTCTACACAGTAATTAATGAAAGGTTAATTGATTAAATTAATTAAAAGACTCCGTCGAACTAGAATAAACCCACTGTGCATCCAAAGACCCTCTTTCTGCAGATTATATTCACCCTTCCTACTGTTCCAGAGCCCCTAAGCTTACTCCTAAGCCACATAAAGAATAATTCAATAGAATAAACCAAATTATGGCTTCCCAAAGCATTCTGAGTGAAAAACCCTTGCAAACCCCTCACCTGGACATTAACCACCTCCCATTGGCAGATAGAGATTTCCAAATTAAAGACACATCTACCTCTAGCCAGCTATTAAAGCTCCACTACTGGAGTAAAGATAAATTCCTAAACTAGAATGATGACATTCATTTATGGGAATCAAATTTGCCCGAATACTTGTTCCCACAAGTATACTTGTTTCCAGAAATCATCTGCTTCTTCCTACCTTACTATATCCCAAATCAAAGAGCCGTAGTCTCTCCTGACCAACAGATTTTATTTACAATCACTACTGAGTCCATAAATCAAATGTTGCAAATCTAGCCAAGCCCAAATGAGACCCCATTTTCCATTGAAGCCTTACTTGAACTTTACATCAAGTTGGACCTTCCCAAGAGGGCTCAAATCTTTCAGACTTTCATCCTAGAAGAGTCTCATACTCCTACAGACAGTCCTCCATACTCTGCCACCATTTTCTCTGAAAAATCTAGACAAATTGTATCTGTGTTGTCTTGTATCCTAGGGTATACTACTGATGAGTTTGTAGATGAACCTGTACTTGCTTTCCCAGGCAAGCCTCCAGCAGCAGTTTTCAATTTTTCCCAGTTCTTGGCAGATAGAATCCATGATCAATTTATCAGGTTGCCAAATGAAAGAGAATTTAAATAATCTTCAGTGTTGTTCCACATATTTTTATATTTTTAGTCAGATAGGTTTCCAGTCAATATCCAGAAGTTGGACGCTAAGGGCTATCCCAGATCAGTCATCTTTTGGACACCCTTAATCCAAAAGTATTCTACTATTTTCAGTTATAAAGAGTTCATTGATTCCTTTGTTCTTCCAGTTGTAAACATGTTAACCAGTAGCAATCAACCCATAATCAATGATGAGATCAAAAGATATTTGCAGTTGTCTAAGAGAAGTAGAGTAGGAGACTGGTATCTATACCAAGACCACACTGAAATCAGGATATATGGATGGCAGCTTGCTGCTTACAAGTTTCCCAAATACCTCCCCATAAGGATATTTTCATTAGAGTATTCTAGGCAGATCATAAACTTAGATGAGGTCAATTTTCTAATAGCTTGGAAGAAAACACAGTTCAAAATCAAAAACCAACTGGGCCCTTTTATTTGTAATAATAGGGAAGTTGGACAAGAAGCAGATAAAATTTTACAGCAAATGAATTTCAACAACAGTTTTATGTGGCAGTATGACCCTAATGGATACATAAACAAGTTAAGACTCAAGTTCAAATTAATCCCTTTTATGCATAAGTCTAGGCTAGACATTGAAAGATATGCCAACCAGTTAGAGTGGTTGGAAAATACCTTAATAGATGTGGAAAATACCTTATTAGATGTGGAAAAGCAGATAGATACTAGTTCCTTTCTGCAGGTTCCAACCCTATAGAAATAGATGGGTATTAGTCCCATTCTATAGACTCCAGCCATGCAGGACAGAAATGTAAAAAGAACCAGGGAAGAAGGCTCTAGCTCTGAAATGGATACTACAGATGACAAGTTTGAAATCATGTACAGGAAGAAGCCCAAGCTTAATCCTGTAAATGAGCAAGAGGAGACCATTGAGATAGTTGAAATCATTGATATTGACACAGTGGTTAAAAAGAATATAGCTCCAACAGTTTCAGAGGAAACTCATCAACCTTCCACCTCAAATACTCAAATTATTGAAAAACAACTTAGTATTGAAGTCTCTTCATCCAGTAAACCAGTGGATAAAGAGAAAGATATAAAAGAGAAGTACAAAGAAATCAAGTTGAGTAATGAGGCATTGAAGGCTAAAACATGTGCCCAGTACTTCAAACAAACACCTGGCAATCAGAATAGATTAATGTCAGCCTTCAACATTAAAACTGGTAAAATACAAATGAGCTTTTTGTATCCTAGAGTCCAGCAGCCTAGATCGTTAGCAGACTACAGGAAGACAGAGTTTGAAGTTTTGGCCAGGGATGTTCACCCTATTGATCAAATTGAATTCCATAAGCAGGCAGGTGAAATGATATACTCAACAATGACCAACAAGGCCATGAGTGTTCAAAAGCTTAAAAACTCTCTAGACAACATCACAACACAGTTTAAGCTAGAGAAGGAATCGTCATAGGCAAAAGATAACATAACCATGTCATTAGAAGACTTGGTAATTGAAATTGGATATAATCCAAATGATATCAAGGCTGCAGAAAAACTAATAAAGAAGAAAAATGAGGATATTTCTGCTTTAAAGAAGCAACTGAAGTTACCCTCTTCTGAACATCCATAGACCAAGGAGGTCCTAGAAAGCCAAACCCAAAAAGATGAGATGATGGACCTCATTCTCCAGCTAAATGCTCAATTAAAAGAAATGGAGAATGAATTGGATGAGTTAATACAGCTGAAAAAAGCCAGCCTTGAGACATCCACTACCACTGTTATTCCTACAATTACTACAATACTTCCTTCAACTTTGGTAGCTTAATTAGCCCCAACAGCTCCACTAGCTACAACACTTCCAGCTGCAACAACAACTACATCAACAACAGGTTCAACAACAGCAGCAGTTCATCCTACTGATGAAGCAGCTAAACTGGTCAAAGCCATGGAGGACATGTCCATTCAGACCACTGAAATAAATAGACTTAAAGAACAGATAAAAAGTCTAGAGGATGAGAAGAAACTGGCTCAAATCATGCATAACAATGAAGTAGAGAAGTCAAACATGTTGACTGAGAGGATAAAGAACTTAGAAAAGGAATTAACATTGAAGGAGCCACTTGCCCAAGCAAAAGAGAAGCTATGGGACAATATCATTGACTTTGTCAATGATATTTCGCCATCTATACAAGTCATCTTTGAAAAAAATGATTTAGTAAAAGAGGCTGGTGAAGCAATTCAGAGGGTTAATGTCGAACTTGGAAATATGCCAGAGGAAGCCTCAAGAATAATCCAATTCCTTAACTCAAAGAATAAATATGAATTGTAGGAGCTTGGCATAGCTAACAGAACTGACACTATACTAGAGGTGAAGAAGGTAATCACCAAGAGGAACTTAATGATGCAACTTGAGGACAAATTCCAAACCATGGAGCTAGCTATAGGTAGGTTCATTGTCAAATATGATGTTTTGAGGTAGAAAGGTTTTCCTAATCCATTCGTAATAAATAACAGGTTAATGCCACATGAAGACTATGATAAAAGAATCAAAGAAGTGGCAAGGGAGCAAGCCAATAGTTCCTCTATGAAAGGGATACCTACAGGAAAGGTTCTTTACCGTACTTTTCAGAACCTCTTTTACCTCCAACATGAGGTAAAACATATTTTTGTAAATAAGACCACCTTTGCAAAATACACAGAAGTTGATGAAGTCTACAAAAGAATGGTAAATATTAAATTACCAGATACAAGGACTTGGAAAAATTAAATGATTTACTGTGAAAATGCAAGGTAAACAATGGATATAGAGCAGTGAAAGAAAATCAACAAATTAGCTAAGTCAAAGAGTATCATATGAAAGAGTATCAGCCAAAAGGCAAACTAAAAGAACAGTCAGCGTGGAAGACAAAAAATCAAAGAGAAAAAGTAGCGTAATATCAAAGAAGAGCCAACAACGACTAATAAAAGAGGGACAACTTTCATCAGTTACATATCTATCTCTATCTTCTTGCATGAAGATATTTCTGTTTCCTTGAATAATTCCTAAATCAGTTTAGGATATTTTGTAATAATTTTTTGTATAAATACTTCATAATTCGAAGTATATAGTGTGGATTGCTAAACATTTCTATAGTTGTATTGATCTGAAACCTAAGGGTTCATTGTATCATTTTTCAAGTCAGCAGACTGGACTGAGTAATAAAGGCATTTCATTACAGGATTCATGTGTTGGGCCACTTCAGTGAAGTATTTTCTGTTTGTCAAATTGTTATCTTCTTAAGTGTTTCACATACTTGCATGTTATCTAAATTGAATGAAATAACTGGAATATTATTACAGAATTTGTTTAAGTACACTCTGTCTTGAACAGTTATTCATTTTCATGTTTTCTTCTGATATCCAGAGTAGGGAATCCTTCATTTCTCCCTAGTTTCAATTGAATTCTATCATGGATTTCAGAGATCTGTGGCTTGAATCTTTTGAATCAATGTCCGGAGAATCCACAGTTTTAACATTTTTGTACCAACGTTTCAAATCCCAAATGGGATCCATCATCAGGGTATGAGAATGATGATGGCAGAAGAGCAGCAAAGAATAATAAATAGTGATGAGGATAAAACTTTTAGAGTGACAAACTGTCGGCTTGAAATAATATTTATTTTTATTTTTATTTTTATTTAATTAATTTTTCAATTTTTTTTTTTTTTTTATATATTAATTTGCTTTAAAATTTTTAATTAATTTTAATTAAATTTATATAATCTAATATTAATATTAATTTGATTTAATTTTTTTTATTATATTAGCTTGATTTATTAATATATTATATATATAATATTAAATTTGTTTTTAATATTAATAAGATTTAATATATAGAATTAACATGCTTTAAAATTACTAATAAGTTTTATTAATTTGTTTTATTAATTTGTTATAATATAACATTGATTTATTAATTTTATACCTAGATCTAAGAGAAATTAATATTAACTCTAATATGAAATTAATTTTTACTTGGAACTAAATAAAATTAAAATTAATATTAACCCTAATATGAAATAAATTTATACCTGAATGAAATTAATATTAACCCTAAAATGAAATTAACATAAACCCAGGGAAATATTAATTCTAGAATATTAATTTGTTTTATTAATACAAAATAAAAAATATATTAATTTTGAATTAATATTAATTTTTTTTTTATTAATTTGATTTATTAATTTGATATAATATTATTAATTTGCTTTATTAATATTAACCTAGATCTAAATGAAATTAATATTAATTCTAATATGAGATTAATATTAAACCTAGGGAAAATAATTTTAATCCAAAATTGATTTTATACCCAGGGAAAATTAATACTAAAATGAAATTAATTTTAATAATATTAATTCCTAAATAATTTAATTAAATACTATTATTATTATTATTATTATTATTTATATTATATTAACTATTATAAATAATTAATATTATAATAAATTAATATAATGATTAATATATTACCCAATAGTAATAAAGAAATTAATAAATTCTAGAATTTAATGGACATTCTATACCTAGACCTAAATGAAAACATAGACTGAAGTCACAAGAAATGAATTCTATCATTTCTGTCATTATCCAGTTTGGGGAATTCTTAACTGCTCCTTGAACCCGATTGAAAACCATTTCACCATCCAGCCTAAAAGATCTGAATTTACTCAGCTACCTTGCCCTATGAACACTATCTTTAGAACCTGATTCAATCTTGTTTTCTTGACATTTGACCCCATAGCCCAATGGTAAAGGACATCCCTCTATCAATCCAAGTCAGTAATTCCACCACCAAATAAGAGTCAAAACCTAATCAAGCTTAAATAACTAGGCTAAAATCAATTAACTCAACAAAGTTAAATCATAAAGAGAGAGCCCTCTCTGAGCATTAGGAAGGCTAGATCCTGATCTCAAAAGTAGGTTTGTGGTTACCTCTAATATTTCTTTTGACACAAGATAACAACCCTAGGGAAATTTTAGAGTGATAACATGACCCGTGCCAAAAGTGCGATGGAGTGTTGGTTGAACTATACGATGGGGAGGCTGAGTTTATAATATCGAATTGGGCGTATGATGGGGAAGGCCGAAGTGTTAAAATTAGGCATGCCGGCATGTGGAAGGAGGGGGCCGGCCATGGAGAAAGTCGAATGGATGTGTCGATTGGGTGACGTTTGGGTCCACCCGACCCATATATATATATATATATATATAAGTTGGTGGCCTAGAGCAAAGGAATGAACAAAGATCAACGAACTTGCTCTAACACTGCAAAAGTGTGGACGAGCAAGGGAGGCATAAGGGAAGGCAAACTGGAGGTTGGGATTTCTAAACAGACCAGAGGTTGAAGTATTGTAGGGCATAGATGAATTGCATTGAATGGAAGAGTTGCATGCATGACTCGACTTGAGGGCGTCGCAGGATGTGGGTAGGCGACTCGACCTGACTTGAGGGTGTCGCATGGCGCAGGTGGGCGTGCAGGCCCGACCTAGTGAGCGGTCTGACCTGGTGGGTGACCCAACCTGGCAGGCAACACGACCTAGTGGGTGACCCGAGTTGCAGTTTCATGCTATGTAGTGCAAATGACCTGGGTGAGGTACAGACCGGTGTTGCAGGTGCAAAAATTGACATGATTGGAGAACAGTGTGACGACTTGTACCGAGACGGAATTTGGGGTTTTCGGTAGTGCGGACAACGACAACTGCTACTGCATGGTTGAGTACACATTTTGGATATTTTTCTAAGGGTGCAGATCGACGGTGGTTGCACGACTTAGAATCAAAGTTCTATATTATTGTACACTTGTAAGATATTGAATTATTGTATATTACTATTATGGGCAGACTTTACGGGAGTTTCCCATCCCAAGTGTGATTATCTATACTTGCATGATTTATGGTTTCCAATACACATGATGATGAATGTTAATTGAAGTAAATGTTATTCCACTGCATTGTTAACACTTGAAGAATTGTAAAATTGGTTAAGTGTAAGAAGTAGGTGTAGTCCATACACTCTAGTATTGGTAAAAAGAAAAAGTGTAGTGGTGTCGCACCCACCTATGTGTGGTGGAAAGGCTACCAGTAGGATAAGGGTGTGACACCGGGGGCGGTAGGGGCTGCATGTAGCTCCCTACTTGCCCAACCCTGTGGCCCAATCAACTTGAGGGTGGCAGGGGTTACGTGTAGTTGCCTCCCTACCCACCCCCATAGCCCAACCGACCCGGGGGTGGCAAGGGATGATTCTCGGGATCGACCCCTGCCACCCTCGGGCTAGTTGGCTGGGTTAATATTTTTTTTTCATTTTTTTTTTTTTTTTGTAATTATCTTAGTTTTATTATTATTATGTAGTTTTTATTTTATTTATTTTTAACTTAAAAAAAAATTGTGTTATAGTTTTTTTTTCCCTTAAATTATATGCTTTTTTGAAATATTTTCCTTTTTTATTTATTTTTAGATATTTTTTTTGTTTATTTTTTCTTTTTTTGAATTTCGAATTTTTTATGGTTAATTTATTTTTTTATTTTTACATTTTTATGGTTTTTTTTTTCTTTTCTTTTTTATGTTTAATTTTTTTTTGTCATGTTTTTTAATTTTATTTTTATGTTTTATTACCAACATGAAAATCACCAACATTTAAGAAAAAATCCACACTTAATACATTAGAAAATTTAAAGTGTAGAAAATAAGCCCTCTACACAAAAAGAGTTGATGTTGCATCAACATTTTTCAAAATCAAGATGAAAATCACTAAAAAAAAAAAAAAAATGTTCATACTTGATACATAAAAAAAATTAAAGTGTCAAAAATAAGCCCTCTAAAAAAATGTGTTGATGTTGCATCAACACTTTTCAAAATCAGCATGAAAATCACTAACATTTAAAAAAAAATGTTCATACTTGATACATAAGAAAATTTAAAGTGCCAAAAATATGCTAAAAAAAATAGGTGTATTCTAAATCACCACTTTTCAAAATCAGGTAATTTTTTTCTACCTCAAAAAAACAGGTAGTAGGTAATTTTCTCGTTTGATCGGTAACTTTGTTTGTGGAGAAAATTTTAAAATTGTATAAACCCTAGCACTATTGATTCACCGATATGATTTCCAACATAACCACCAATTCCATTCCATTGGACTCCTAGCACTAAGCATGACTAGGAGCAACTCCCTTCTTATAGAGTGTACAACTTAAAGAAAGGTTTGCACCTCAAAAGATTTGATCCCTCTTGGCACTTTATAGATCCAAGGTTAGGATGGATCTATGTTGGTTATAAAATCAAACAATTTATATGTAAAAAGTAAATAATATGTAGATTCATATTAAACCCATGTATGTGTACCATGTATCAATTCCCTGCTGATCATAGAAGGAATTGCACATCTCATTCATTTTGGGAGATTATTAAACCAATAAAATGTCCAGGATATACAATTCTTTGTGAGATTCTTATTTTGCAAGTTTAATTTTCATTTTTGATTGCATAAATGGATTCAACACCTTGAAAATCACCTTAAGCACTCATATTTTGTATACTAGGAAACTTAGATTTGCAACTCCAATAAATATTTACTACACTTAAGATAAAGTTGATTGAGAATGGACAAAATATATAATAGTTAGACTACTTGAAATGTTTTAACAATGTTTCTTTTAATTGCTTTATATATGAGCAATTGCACCACATGTTGCAAATGAAATATCGTAAGTGGATAATATAGGGGGAAATAGATAGATGAAGAGGATAATATATGGAAAAAGAGCATAGATGAAGATAGATGTGATGTGTTCAAGTGAGAGAAATAGTAATGTTGTTGGTGCTAGACAACATTAATGACATTCTTTTTCACTAACATCATCCAACTTTTAAGATCAAATGTTTTCTTTCAAACATTAGAAATATATTTTTTTTTCTTTGAAAGTAAATTAATGGTACACATAGTTAACTAACTTCATCCAAGCATGAAGATAAACCTCTAGTATCATATATACTTCTCGCTTTAAAAAAATTGTGATAGTAAGTAGAGGCAATTTTCTTTTAGATTTTTTAGTTAAATTCAGTGAAATTGAAAATATTAGTAATTTTAAATTATTAAATCTTATACAATTTGAATATCATAAAAAATAGTTAGTTCTATTTTTATTTAAAAAATAAAATTTAATAGATGAAAAAATATTATCTTAATATATATTTATACTTCCTAAACTTCCTAGGGATTGTTATAAACTAAAACTTGCCCATAATTCCAAGGGATTACTATAAGCTAAAACTTCCCAAAAATTGTCGTAAACTAGAGCATACTAAGTAAGAAATGGAAAATGTTTAAGTTAAATTGGATTGAACAAGGTGAATAACCACTCTAAGGAATTGTTATAAACTACATGCTACCAAAAATTTAAGAAATAGTAATTGTCTAAAAGAACATGGATTGAACAACTTGAATAATCACTCTAAGGGATTGTTATACATTGACAAGAAATGAAAACTATGGAGAAGAGATATGCTCTTCTCAATATTATGAAGTCGTAAAATAAGATTGCATTGGAGACATCAACATTAAATGACTGCAATGAGACTAAACTAAACTAGACTAACTGAAAATGAACTAGGACACTTGGGTGGACAGTTTTAACACCTAGCAAGTGGTTGGAATTAGATTCTCCAACAATCCCCCTTAATTACAACCACATAAAAATTCAATTAATATGTATGTTGGTGTATGTCTCAACTAAGCTTACAATTTTAAAAATTTACTTCAACTACATTTACTTTTCTTCTTCTCTTCTTCTAGATCTTGTAGCCTTTAAATTGTTTCATCTTTATCTTCTTTTTGTATCCTTCAAACCTTAGTTTCTTCATTTTCTAGTGCATGTCTTCCATTATTCCAAGTTTTCTAAGCATGTCTTGGACTTCTTCAAAAATCATCTTGTATGTGGACTGTTACCACATGTCATCTTTTGTTGTGTAATTTTCATCATCAATTTGCTGCAACATAAGTTTATAATACTAAAATATTTCTCTGGGAGTCTGATACCTAAAAATTTAATTGATGTTTTCATCATCCAAGATGTCTTCAACATGCATTTCTACAGCTTCTATTCAAATTTTATTAAGGCATGGTGTTGCAAGCCATGCTTTAAGGAACTTTAACTCTTCTTCATAATAGTTCTGTGTACCTACACACTGGAAATCAATGCTAGAATTAAAAATATTTGCAAAACCACATTGGTTCTATTCCTTCTACTCTACAATGAGAGCTTTCTCTTGTTGCGCTTCCTTCTCTATCTCTGCCTCTGTCTTTGTCCTTGTCTCTTCCACTTCTGTACTAACATGTGCTACTACAGACAGGTTGTCTTCCACTTAGTTTTCATATTCAAGTGTGCTTCTCTCACTAAAAAGCATCATGTCAATATGATGCTTATGTTGCATCAGTTGCAACCATTCATCTTTAGCCAATAATTCTTCATCAAAATTTACATCAGCAATATTAATTGTTGGATTCACCATATCATTGACTACTCCAATGGCATCTTCATTGTCATCAGCAAGCTTTGTTGCTGGATTCACCAAATTTTCATTAGCAAGCTTTGTTGTTGGATTCACCAAATTTTCATCGGCAAGCTCTGTTGTTGGAATCACCAAGTTGTCATCAACAGGCTTTGTTGCTAGATTTACGAAATATTCATCCACTTACAATTATGAATAGTGGGATTCACTAGCATCTATGTGCTCATTCTCTACTTCTTCTGCAAATTATTCATAGACATCATCCACATGTGACTAAGCACAATGAGATTCAATAAACTTTTCAATGCTTCCCTTGCACCAAAACTCCTTTTCGTTTCCAAATCTTTCAAAAAAAATTGAAACATTTCCATTTGTCACCTTAACCTTATGAGCCTCTTAGCTTTTCCCATTTCTGCCTCTGTACGTCCAATTTTCTAAAAAAAAAAACCTTCTACTAAATATATATGAACATATATGAACTTGAGGTAGAAAGACAAAAAAAAAAAATGCTCATGCTTGAAATGCATACCACAAATACAAGGTCAAAGGAGAGCTCTTTATAAATAAACCTCTTCCAAATAGCAACTTCCTATTTTTGAAATTAACCCTTTTGATTACTTTTGATAAAAGCGATCAAGCACATCATCACTTTTATTATGAACAATGCACTTTTAATACGTAACATAAGGGATTTTAAAAATAAAACTTTAATGCATGAAAACCAAAACCATTTTAAAAAATCACATGGGCCATTTTTAAAACAATATCATTCCCTTTTAAACCTTTTCCAAAAGTTTCATAAGCACATGCGTAAAGGTTCCTAAGAAATCTTTTGAAATTTCTCAAGAGGACTGTTTTTCTTAAGACTTTGACTCGGCGTGCTAGCTGATAATTGGAGACCTCGATTTTTTGTTTGTTTGTACCTTTTGGATGTCACTCCTTCGTGAACAATGGTTTCTCGACTGTCAATGTAAGTAACCTCAACCCACAATCAAATCCAGTCTCACGAATTCGTGCTGACTTTTCAAGCTTGGTGCTTGCCTGCTACTCAGTGGCTTTGCGGCTGCATAGTCAGCTGCTATTTACGTATTCTCGCTCATTTTTTTTAAACTTCCTGTTGTATGCCGTCAGCGCTCTTCTCCAAAGAAATAGGTTACGTTGAAATGCAAAAATTGACAATTGAGGAGTGTTATAAGGTCAATGCACTTTGTCCTTCTCTGCGGGTGCGTTGGGCACTCAAATATATATATATATCAGCCTTTTTTTTAGATTTGCCTTTCTCTCTACTGTTTTTTTCCCATGTGGTTTCTTTAAATTTTAGTTGTTCTCTCAAAGATTCTTACGCAGCAGGCTCGTCACTTCTCTCTGCTGTTTTCATGGAGTTTTAGGTAGTCTAGCTTTTTGAAGCAAAGATTTTCTCTTCTCAATATTACGAATCAGTTAAATAAGATTACATTGGAGACAGCAATATTAAAAGACTGCAGTGAGACTGAACTAAATTGGACTCACTGAAACTAAACTAAAACATTTGGATAAATAGACACCTAACAGATTGTTGGAATTAAATTCTCCAACATAAACTACAACCTACTCAAATAAAAAATAATAAACTTTAAAAAAACATGACTTGGACAAAGTAATTAACCAACCTGTAATGGTAAACATTTAAGAATTTTAGTTTCAAAATACTTTCCAAAAGATTTAAAGAAGTAAGAAACTATTCCATTGAAACCTCCACTCTTGAGAACATTTAGATATTCGTTAAATTCTCAACACTTATATTTTTGTTAAATTCTCTACTAAATTTTTTCCCAGAATAAAAAAAATCAAACAACTTCATGAAAGTTTCAAAATGAAGGGGAAGAGATTTCAATTAATTAATCTGTTGCACCTCCTCGACGTTTTAGAACGTTTTTGATCGAGTGAGTGAGACTTCAATTCATTAGTCTGAGAATATGACCATAGGCCGTATCTAATGAAAGCTAAGACTTTAATTAATTTCAATGACATGGATAAATAAATTGGTCGAACACTAATTAATTCTCAAGTGTTTTTTCATTAAAATTGGACGATACATTTTTTTATCAAATAATAAATTCTATAATTTAAATTGTATTATTAAATGTAATTTTAGTTACCATTTGAAAAATTAGTTGTGTTTCAATAAATAGTCCTATAACCACTAATAGTTGGTCGTAAATTTAATTAGAAATAAAATACCAAGTACAAACTTGAATTAAAAAATCTCCAATACCAACTTCAATGTGTATATTAATAGTTTGGGAAAATGCACCTAAAATATGATGATCGAGACCAACAAGATGTAAACGTTCAATGTTGAATTCAAGACACCAACCATGTTTCAATTACAAGTGTTTTTATTTTATCCGCATCAGCACAATATTGTCAAAATTTCTTTCTAGTTGCTTTAATTTTTTGTAACATTAAGATTTTGAGTTCCAATTCTTCAGTTTTACAGACAATTCTAAAATTATGAATTTTAAAAACACAACTTCAACACATTCCTCATGAAAAAATGAAATCCATTATGTTTATAATTTCAGGACCCAATGATCATTGACATAATTTTTTACATTATCACAAGTTCTTCTCTGAGAATGATTGTTATATGTTGAAGAAAATTTGGAGGAAGATAAAAAATATTGGTCCCTTCTTAATTTACACCAAGAAACCATATAATGACCAGGCGTCAAATCCATTGCTAGCAATTTTCTGAATAAATTAATCAAAGATTGTATGTTTCTGACACTCGAAAGGGACCCGAGACTCGAGAAAACCAATGGCCAACCATAGCGACAAAAAGTTGCCTGCATTTACATGTTTTCAAACCTGCTACGAACATCTATCGAAACTTATGTGCAGAATGTTATTCTTCTCAAGAACCATCAGTACATAGAAATTTCAATATAGAAGCTTCCAATATCCACATCACAAATTATGATTTACTAGTGTCCCTTTGCAGCTGATAGATCAAGATATATACATTTCCATCACAAAACATAAGTTAGCATGACGGCTACAAGAATGGAGAAAGTTTGGAGGCAGAGATAGCACAATGAAGACTTATTATACACATGGATAAGAAAAAAAGCCACAACAAAAGCCCACAACGGGGGACTGCAGATAAAGGGTGAATGTTACTAAAAATCAAGCTCGAAGAGTTTCAGGAATAAAAGATAACCTGACCACATGGAAAGGATAGAAGAAAACCCATAATTATTAATGAAGACAATTTTTTCATGCACATATATTTACTAACATGATTCCAATCACCCTCTTGAAGTCGTGATCCAAAGACCTCTTGATGTATTTAAGAATATCAAACTTGCAATCTGAAGCTAAACGGGTATGTACAGTTCCATGGAAAATTGTTTGGAACATAAATAGTGATGACATGAATTGGGCTTTAACCAAGATGAAATGGGAGAGGTAATTCGATTTGAAGCTAAATGGATGTGTAAAATTCTATGGAAAATTATTTGCAATAGAAATATTGATGAGATGAAATGGAGAAATAAATTTGAAGTGATGAAGGCTTACAACAATGAAGCCATGACGCAAGGTCAGGTAATCAACTTTATTTATGACCAAAAGAATTGTCGAAAGAGGCAAATATGAAACAAAAACAAATGAATATATAAATAAAAAAATTGGATAAATATAACATTGCCTGGAAACTCTTATAGCCAACAATTGAACACGGACTACTTGCTCTAGAGACACATTATTTTAAATATGGTGCTTCTAAATTTTCTGTAATATTCAGAGATCTTGACTCCCTGAATTCATTTTATTACATGCATTCCTCAGGGACCTTGACAGGTAGTTTAAATACCATGAGATCAGTATATTGCATTGCGTTGTTGTTTATAGGCAATGCATTATTCAATGATATTTAATACATTACATCTTTACATATTATAATGGAATTGAATTAACTGGTCAACATTGCTTGGATTTCTCCTTAAGATAATTATAGATAATTTCACATTAGATCACAAATAAGAGTAATCATATAAAATGCCAAATACACACCAGCTAGTTACGAAGTTCCCTACAATTTCCAGTAAGTCAATATCAAATCAAATACATTCAAATTTTATTAGGGTTACCTACACTATATTTATGAATCGAAAACAAAACCTAAAAACATGTCAATACCTCAAGGGTAACCTGAGTCATAGACGAGCAAAACTAGATTCGCTGAAGAGGCCACTAGATTCAACATTTTTCCATCCCTTGGAATTTCAAGTTCTAGAAATTTATTGATTCAAGAACATACTCATAAATTGAGATGTACATTTACATTAATTCAAAATTTCTGACACCATTTCCTTACTTTCATGTAGTTTGAAATACAAATACCATATTCCCAAAAAAAAAGGACACATTTAGCACCTTCCAAGAGAAAAATATCAACATAATGTTGATGGTACTCAACATAAGAAGTTCTCTAAACCAATATTTCAATTACAGCCTATAAGAAGTATAAACACATGATCCCAACAATTCATATCTATCTTTGTCACCATAAGCAATCCCACTTCACTGAAAAGGGTTCCATCCAATTATTTCGGGTGGCTCAACACTTGTGATGAATTCACCAAAAGAATCAACAAGAAGCCTAGGAAAAGATGCAATTCGAGAAATATTCACTAGCAAATATTCTAATGAATCTTTCCTGAGAATTGTTGTAGATCCTTTACAATGAAAGTAACCATCTTCCATTACATTCACCTGAGAGTTAATTTTTTCATCCCTCCTCAAAACTTCTTCCTTCATATCATCATTTCTTTCTCAAACTTTCCCATCATCTTCTTTTTTCATTAGCCTTCCTAGACATAAGTTGTCCCTAAATTTTCTAGACTTTTAGTATTCCCATTTGATACATTTGATGTAGAAAAATATTTTTCTATAAGAGAATACATTGAGTCAACATGTGAAATAACATTTTTCTCATTACTTACATTTGATGAGAACAAATCACTTAACAATTGTTGTGCATATAATCTAATATCCTATTATTTGATTGTCAGGTCTCTTAATCAGTTGGAATTGAATTGTGAGAGAAATTGTTCTTTGATAAGCGAGAAAATGTATGGTTTACAAAAGTATACATGGAATTCAATGATAGAAAATCAGAGCCTTGATTTCCCAAACCAAAATAGGGTACTACAAATATCAAACAAGAAACTATATGGTTCACAAAAGTATCCATGGATTTTAGTGATAAAAAATCAGAGCCTTGATTTCCCAAACCACAATAGGGTGCTACAATATCATTTGGTTGCACTTAGAAGTCACATTCACATCAATTCCATCAACATCATTGATTCTACTATCTCCAATAGCCAATGAGTGTTAAATATTATTAAATGTCATGTTATTTGCTTTCCATGTATCTTTTCCACTTGGAACTAAATTGTGAGAGAACTACTTCTCTAATAAGTCAGAAACTGTATGGTTTACGAAAGTATCCATGCATGTCAGTGCGATAAAATCAGAGTCTTGATTTCCCAAACTACCATAGGGTGTTACAAATATCATTTGGTTAGGCTTAGTAGTCACATTCACATGAAGGACATCAGCATCACTGATTCACTTTCTTGAGTAGCACACAAATTCATAACTGAATTTATCAAAATACCATTAATTGTAAGCTCATCTTATGGACACATTAATATAATGAATATACATACTTTAAAAGTTGTAGCTTCTATACAGGCTTTTGAATACACTACGATTGTTTGAAAGCAGATTTGAACAACCCATTAAAGAATGACAGAAAGACAACCAGAAAATATCATGAAGTACTTGAACATGGTGAAGGTGTGTCTTATGGTGCAACATCAAAGTCTTCATTTCTAAAACAAACATAAGGTGTTGAAATCATCATTTGGTTTTTCTTAGAAGTCACATTCACATGAAGGCCATCATCATCACTGATTCCACTTTCTTCAGTAGCTCCTAATTGTGCAATATCATCAAATATATTTTTACTTGCTTTACAGGTCTCTTCCCCAATTAGAACTGGATTGTGACATAACTTCTCTGATAAGAATGAAATTGTATGATTCACTGAAGTATCTATGGATTTCAGTGATAACAAATCAAACCCTTTATTTCTAAAACCATAATAGGGTGCTACAAATCTTGTTTGGTCACACTCATCAAACACCTTCATGCTTCACATGAAGGTCATCAACATTATTGATTCCACTTTCTTTAGCAGCCCGTAAATCCATTACCGAATTTATCAAAATTCCACTACTTTTAAGATCATGTTATGGATACCATAATTTAATGAATATGCACACCAAGAAACTAGAACCAAACCCTCTCTAAAATCAATGAGGACCAAATTTCTGCAAAACCTAGAAGAAAATGTGAAAAATACAGTTAAAAACACTCTCCTCGTGTGTATATTAATTAATAAGAATTGTAAGTTCCCTTTTGAGACCAAGATCTACTCATTTTACAACCTCCTTTGCTTTTCAACTAGGAGATTGTGAGGTCCCTGCACACCGAAATAACAACTCCCTTTGCTTGTCCACTAGGAGATTGTGAGGCCCTTGCACACCCAAATAACTAGCACTGTAAGAAGTTAACGAAGGTAGAGAACCGGAAATATGCAAAACCATTTCAACAAAAAAAAAATACAAGAAAAGATGGATGTGAGCACCTGTGCATTACACCACAACTATGGCATAATACCTATACATTACACCACAACTATGGAAGTAAGAAACCCTTGGCACAACTACTACCTGAATCTCTGCAATTCTTTTAAAATCATAATCAACCAAATGATAAGCACAACCCAAAAAAATCCCAAAATCATATAACGTCGCATGGAACCTCACATGTAACAAATAGCATCCATAGCCCAAAAAAAGGCCCAAAATCACAGAACCTTGCATGGAACCTCCCATGTAACAAATACCATCCATAGCCCAAAAAAGGCCTAAAATCACAGAACCTTGCATGGAACTTGACATGTAACAAATACCATCTATAACCTAATAAAGGCCCAAAATCACAGAACTTCGCATGGAACCTCACATGTAACAAATACCATCCATCCGAAAATCCAGGTTTGTATCCATCCACGTTTGGGCCGGGTTATTTTTAGGGTGTGATCCCATGGCAAAAAATGTTGGGAACAAAGATTGTTTTCCCACCTCGCGAATCAGTCTACATCTGATATTTGGATTTCTTCTCAAACCTAGATTGAATCAACCATTGAACATACCCATTTTTTCTCGAACATCCCAATTCAAATCTTGATGAGTTTCAACTTCTTGCCCTGAAAGATATATACGTTTAGTTTGGCCATGTGTGGGACCTCATCGATGAACATCTGAGAGGCCACAATCTTATCCAAGCTCTCATTTGCAACACCATCCATGATGTAGAAAATGGGATTTGTTTCAAAGAAAACATACTTATGTCTACTATTTCGGTATTCAATCCGAGTGTCAATACTATTTCAATATTTAGTTTGAGTGTCAAGATAGTGTAAATGTCGGCGTTGATAATGAGTAGGGAAATGTATGACACGTTTTGAGTCGTAGATAGGTGTATGCTTAATGAAGAGTAAAGTAGGGAAATCAACGACTAAAAATAATCTAATTGTCTAACTCATAATCTAATCATCTAAGACACGATTGCACCACCTTAAATGATAGTGAGGGGAGTTCATATCATAGGGAAACACCTTAGAGTGTGTGTATCTATCTATATATATATATATATAATAGAAATTACCCCTAACGATGTAAAGATATACTGGAGGTATGGAAGGTTTGGGAAGATCATTTGGCCAACATTTGGGAAGATTTGTCTTTGGTCATTGTGCTTGAAGTAGAAAAATTTTCTTGTGGTTATGCATACAACATCTTGAATGAATTATCACCAAATTATGTGAATTGTGTATGCAGTTGTAGCAATGGTCCCAAATTTAACGATTGGGAGTGTAGTAACCCAAAAATATGCTGTTGCACATTTTAACCATGACCATTAGGGCCTGCATATAATCCTTCTAATGCAATATTAACACTAGAGCATAAGGCTGAAATCCATGCTAATTATGTAACTATTGGAAATCAACTAGAACAACCATGTGATTGTGAGGACATGAATAAGTCTCCTTATAATCACTTCATCTTGTGCATCTCTTTCTCAACATCATTGAGATTTACCTCATCCTTTTTGTAGGGAATTGTCCTATTTCATGTGCCTCTTGAGTCCCACTAGCCATTTTCAAAATGGTCTACTATGAAAGATTGTAGGAAGGCAATGCCTTTGAATCCCGAAAGTAAGTGGATCCCATTGAGTGCATCTTGAATAACATGTCTGAAGGAAAAATAGAAGCCCAACTTCTTGAATTTAGTTTCTTGACGGTTGTGAAAACCCACTACCTCATATTTCATAATGTAGACACCTAATCTTAGAAACAATTGGCCAGAGGATAGAATCATTACATCAATATTTTGTAGCACAATCATCCACTCTGGGTCTAAAACATCAAAATGAAGCTTGATTTCTCCTTGAGGGATGCCCTTAAACTCTGCCTCTATGTTTCTTTACTAGATATGGTGTCCAAAGTACCATCAATGTAAAGTTATATGATACAAATTATCAATGGACATTTAAATTAGCTTCATCTTTATATATGGTTTTAGGATGTTCTACATGCACAAATTGAATACATGTTCAATTGGACATCAAAGCAAAGAAAACCATATCAATATAAAGACAATAATCTTCTTGTTTTGTAATGGGTTGTTTTGATGTTCGAACATACATGAGAAAGCATACACAATAGAGATTGCATTTGATTATGATTTTCCTCTTCTTATTTTATGTAAGAATTATGATGGAGTCCCTAAAAATCAAAAGAAGCATAGACAAAAATTGTGAGATATTTAATAATCACTTCCACAACCATAGATGTGATCAACTCTATTACTAGATTCGCCACACTAGGGTGGAAAAACCATTTCTGATCGAAACCAACAACATGGAATTACCAAATGGCACAAGAAACCACACTAGAAATGCATCATTTCCCCCAAGACTACAATTCATAAAATAAGTAGAAATAGACTTCACAATTGAAAGCCAACAATAAGTAGAATAAACCCCACAGATGACAAGCCTTCAAACTAAGGGTTCAAGGAGAACTTGTAAACTTTCACTATTATGTTTATTTTAAGAAAATTGTAAGTATCAACTGTTGGACTTTTCTTAACCTAGAAATATTTACTTAAAGATTTTAAAATTCATGGCATATCTCATGTAAATTGAATGCTACTAGTCACATGGAAAATTGAAGACAAATTTGAATTGACTCAGACGATTACAGGGTAGTGACACTCTCTAAAGGGACCATTTCAGGGGAATCACGACATGATTGAGCCATGGCACGATTAAGAGACATATTCATGTCCTCACAATCACATGGTTGTTCTAGTCAATTTCTAATAGTTACATGATTAGCATGGATTTCAGCCTTTTTCTTTGGTGTTCATATTGCATTAACAAGATTATTTGTAGGCCCTACATGGTCATGGTTAAAACGTGTAATAGAATATTTTTGGGGTACCGCACTCCCAATCCTTAAATTTGGGACAATTGCTACAATTTCACGCTTAATTCACATATTTTTTTGATAATTCATTCATGATGTCGTATGCATAACCACAAGACAAACTTGTTACTTCAAGCACAATGACGAAAGACAAATCTTCCCAATTCTGGGCCAAATGATCAATAAACCTAGAGATGTAGTGAGAGAGTGATCATATTGATGAGAAAACAGAGATAGAGTTGATGTTTTGAATTTTAGTGAAAGAGTTAGCATGTGATGATAGTCGTAATGGTGTGATAACAACAGTGGTGTGTGAACACCCTAAGGATTTTGATCAAAGATAGGTGTATTTTTCTGGGAAGTTGTAAGACCTATTGTTGAGTCATACATGTTATGTATGAGCACGAATTGTTGTAAGGCCTTAATACTTTGATCAGGCATACATTCACTGTAATGGTGCATGGTCATAAAGTTGTGGAATGGACCACTTGTATAGGTAATAGGGTGGTAGGTGTACTGGTATCCTAGCTTGAGGAGGCTAATGTAAGATCTCATGTGAGGTGGTTAATGAATGATTGAGACCAAGTTAATCTCCTTGAGTCAATTTTAAGGTGGAGATTCCATGGTAGTTTAGGTAAACTTGACTCAAACAAGTTACCAAAGGCTTTCAAGCTCTAGGTTTATGAGAACCCATGGTTTTCCTCATGGTATTCATCTCTAATGTAACCTATTTAATACCTGATTTATAATTATTGAGAGGGATCGAATTTGTTGAGTTGTAAAATCTTTTTTCAAGCTTTTCACTCTAAAAATAGTTAATGGGGCAAGAGGACTAGAAAAAATAAATATTAATTAGATGATAATGTTAAGAACCTCATACCTTGCACTAACCAAAAATTGTGAGAGACTGTTAATATGGGCATGTGTCAACTTGATATTTTAGAGTTTTTAATTAAAACTAATGAAATATGAGTATTAATTTTCTTAATTATAAGAGACATTATTTCTTTATTTAGAGAATATGTTATTTTTATCTTAATATGAACAATAACTACAAGTTGAGCACAATATGACTTTCACACCTCTCTCTAGAATATGCATCTCTACATAATAGCAAAAAAAGTTCTATTTCCAGATTTTTGCAAAAGAATCAAGATAAATTCTATTGCTTTATTCAAAATGTTTGATATTGAAGTCAATTAATTTGGTTGTTAAATTTTCTTTTTAGTCTAATTTCTTATCTCTCTATCTATATGACAAGTTTTATACATATCTTTCTCATAGTGAGTTTAGAAAATGTCTTTAAAACATGTTTAATAATTAGATTGTGCCTTATTAAGCCAGTGTCAAACTCTCATGCTACAGCGGCCACTTCCCCACCATGACATCTATGACACGCAACCAAAGTAGCCACAAGTAAACAACTTGGATTTGATCATTAAACCTTCACTAAACTTCATAAAAACTAATATATTTTTAATAAATAAATATATTCTTAATAATTAATATCTAATTTAATTTAATAATTAATCATTTTATTTGAAAATCTATTACTTTTGATACTTTTGACTTGACTCTTTTATTGGCAAATTTGTTGTTAAATCTCTTAACTATTAATAGTGTATTAATAATCAATATTATTACATAATTATAAGTTATTAATAAAAAATTATTTGAAAATAAGTTACTTTCCTACTTTTTGGCTTACTCTTTTCTAAACATATTTTATAAATATAATTATAAATTATTAATAAAAAATATTTGAAAATTTGTTACATTTAGCTTATTCTTTTCCACACATATTTTCTGTTCAGCCTTGAAAATTTAAATCCCTTAATAAAAATAGATCTTTAATTCTTAAAACCAGTAATTCTATATAAATCGGTGAAAGCAAGCAAGTCTTCATAACTTTGAGAGTTGAAAATTTTGTCCAGCACAATAGTAAATTATATTATAAAAAGCATTCACATATAGCTTTTCGAAGGAAAGAGCTTTCAACATTGAATGCAAATATTACATCGAAACAAAATAACAAAACAACTATGAGGCCAGTTTCTTGACCAACCTACATGCCGTAGCAGCGACGATTTCTTGACAAGGATCCTTCGTTGTGTGCTTCCCGTGCTGCATATGAAAAACAACAACAATTTATCAGATTTGATTACTCTAGTGACACCATAATCACCTGACATATTATTGAAAATAAAAAGAGAGATGATGTAAAGATAGTACCAATGCAAAGGCTCCGGTAGCTACGGTTGTCGGTCCACCCAATTCCTCCCTATGTTTATGATGCTTCTCCTCTCTTTTTTTGCCTTCTCATACTCATCAACATTGCCAGCAGCATAGACATATGTGCTCTAAATCACCTATTCACCCCCTTTCTTAAGACATCTTTTTTAAACCACAGACTACAGTAACTCTCACAATTCTTTAAAAAAAACAGAAATGGAAATGGCTTGACAGAACAGAAACCAGACGAGATGTGAGAAATGAGAAACATAGTGGGTGTTTATGTAGCCAGCGTTGGATGTGAAGCACAAGATTAACAACGTGGAAACCCCGCCTCCGCGGGAAGTTGACAATGACAAGACTAGGCGGTGCCTCCCATCCATCTATTTTCCAAAACCATCTGCGGCATGTAGGTTGGTCAAGAAACTGGCCCATAGTTATTTTGTTACTATGTAATATTTATCTTCAATATGAAAAGTTATTTCCTATCGGGCTAGTTTTTTGACCGGGCGGTGCTTCCCGTCCATCTATTTTCCAAAACCGTCTCTCAAGGATTGTGGGAAAGACATAAGAGGAAATGCATAAAGTTGATCTACAAACAAATGATAACAGGAAAGTTTGTTTTTCCAGTAATCATACAAATTTGATTACTACAATAAATTTCATGAGGGGTATTTAAATTTATTGAATTTTTTGGATTAGCTATTGACATAAAATAATTCAACAAGTAAACACACACTAAATTTGACTTTACCCAAAATATGATTTAATTGGATTTGACTTAGTTAACTGTCTCTCTAATTTTAGTCAATTCTTTATACAGAAATAATTACAATTTCCAACAAACAATAACTCAATATACAAACACACATTAATTAAACTTTACCCAAAATATGACTATGACTTTACTTTACTCAACTTAACTTAATTAACTTCCTCTCTAATTTTAACCGACTCTTTATACAAAAATAATTACAATTTCCAACAAAGATGAATACGAGAAGAAATATAAAACAAGCAAAACTAATATTTAGAATTTGATGTTGAAACAATATCTTGGCGTAGTTATCAGAGCGGAGAGACTCATCCCCATACTGCACAACACTTTTGAGACTCAGCCCCATACTGGAAAACTTTCTCATTATTGCGATCCACCACAGATGGTTTTATTTCAAAGTTCGCCCCTTGCTAATGGCCAGTGGGGGTGCCCACTTACAATGCCCTCAGATTCACCGTGGTGCCCATTCATGTTTGTGACAGAGAAGGCTTGTAGGCTTGTAGGGTGATTATGATGCCTCGACCCAAACCCCCTCTGCCCTATCGCCGTTTGTAGTAAAGGGTGGTATATTATTTGTGAACAAGTATTCACACCATGTGAACGACATAACCCATCTGAGAGTCCTATGGATGGATCAGAAGTGCAACCTTCGTGCTCTTAAACTGATTCACACCTACGGCTGTCAGCGCATTCCGCTGATGACGGGACACTGTGGAAGGGAAACATTTACCAGTCCTGCACAGCGGACACAAGCCAACCGGGAAATTCATGAATACGGAGCATGGTCAACGAGCACGGTCAACGCGCAGTGTGCAGCAATTGACAGATCTAACAGTAGAAAACAAAAGTAATAGTGAGAGCTGTTTGTTCTAATCAATGGTAGAAAACAAGAAAGCAGACGATTAAAAAAATATATTTTTAGTGTAATTATTCACGTTCAAATATTTTAAATAAAATAGGTATTGGAATATTTTATTTTCAATTATTTTATTTACAGCCCACAATGTCTATAATAAAATGTTTTGTTATTATTAATACACATTTTAAATACATGTATGTTTGTTTGTTTGTTTTTGTTTTTTTTTTTTTTTTTTTTTCCAAAGGTGGCAAAACCTATCAAACTCAGGTGTCAAACCAACAGTGAGGACAGCCATCTCTGGCTGCTATCCGCGAATGTCGGTTTGACTCATCACTGTTATCAAGGAAAACCACGCCACCTGTAATAACCCGCTGATGGTCCTTAAGGGAGCAGGCTTTCACTCCTGCCAGATGCCTCTGGGTCTTGGGCCGTTAACTTGTTTCCTTACGTCCGAGGAAGACGAGCTCTTAGCCAAGCAGAAGCAGTTTTACGGCATACTCCAGGCCGAATGTATGTTTGTTATTATTAATACACATTTTAAATACGTGTATGTTTGTTATTATTAATATACATTTTAAATACGTGTATGTTTAATTTATGATTGAGACATCATTGCATATTAACATGTTCAATTTTATGTTTCTCAAGAAAAATAAATAATATTGAAATATTTTACTTCAGTGTGCGTTTATATCAAAATGTTTTGTTATTATTAATATATATTTTAAATACATGTATGTTTAATTCATGATTGAGACACCATTGCATATAGGAGCAGAATGATAATATAGAATTATAATAACATTAACAATAACATATAATAAATATAAACAATAAAAGCATGAATATTAAAATACTAATGAGAATATTACTAAATAATCTAAGAATTACAAAATAAGAGATTTTAATAACAAATAAATTAATAATAAATAAACTTATATAATAATAAAAATAAAATCTCATTGTAATCAATTAAGAATATAAATATCAATAAGCATAACCATAATTAATAAGCAAAATTTAATTATGAGGCTTAATGATAAAATAAGACAAAATATAAAAATTGTATTATTAATATAAAAAATTAAAAATAATTAACATAGTAGTTATTAAAATAGTTAATTGTAAAATCAAAAAACTTAAATAACAATAATAAATTAAATCATCAATGAGGCAAAGAGTCGGCCATTGGTCTTCACAAACTGGGTTTTTCATATTTATACCTAACAGTTCCTTCTTTTCTCCTCACATTTTGTCCTGATGATGAGTCTAGTTTCAGACTCGAAACGTCGACTAAAAAACATGAACACTGTGGAAAATCCGAACTCCATTCAAAAATCACACCACAGTAATCTGCAAACTAAAATAAATAATATTGAAATATTTTACTTAAGTGCGCATTAAGAGTTAAACAAATCATACATATTTTTTTAATACAAAGTAATTCAAAATTTGTTACTTTCAAATATATTTTTTATATGTATCAAGGTGATATTTAAAATTTTATTTATAATTAACATTTCCTTAAAATCTATATTGAAATATGTAAAAAAAAAAAAATTACACATTTTCTCACAAATTAAAAAATAATATATATTTATATACAATTAATTTATATTTCTTTATATAAAATTATAAAAAAAATCTATTATATAATAAAGGCATCACGATGACCAGAATTATAAACAAAAGAGTAGTGAGTCGTAACAACTAGTGGGTAGGGAGCGAGTTCTGCAGGATTTACAGGGTTTCGTAGATGGCCAACGCAGCGTATATATCTTGCCATGGGAATCGACTCAATGCCAATATGGTAGATGGAGGCGGCGAGGCAGGAGCGGCCTCAGCCATAGCGCTCTTCAGGAGCGGCCTCAAGAACGCAAAGTTGGGCTATTTGAATCCCAAAGCAGCCGGTATGGTATTGATCTTATGGCCAAACGCCAGGAAAATCCTTGACGGCCTCGGCGTAGCGTTTTCGCACGAAGGGCTAAACATATCAAAGGAAGATCTGAAGTCGAAATCCGAGAAGCATAACGAGATTAGAGATCTGCAGACAATTTGCGTTTTTGGGTTCAGATCCCATTTCGGGGTCAGGAAATCGTTAGGTTATGGCTTGTTTTTTGCAGGATCCGTCAGCCTGTCGTCGATCTGGTCTTCCTCCCTGCAGTTGCCCCTTGCATGCAAAGATATGGGTCTGCATGTAGCAGATCTGCTTCATCACATATCTGCATGGCCCATTCTTTGTAGCCATAGGTTGGATCTACCCTATCTGAGCAAGTCTCAAGCTTACCCAGAACCTAGGCAGCGGATCGGTGGGAAAATGCATAGTTTGAGCAGATTGTATGTAGACCCTGTCACGCAAATGGAAGATCGAACCAACAGGAGGCCAGATCTCAATGGCAGCTCAGATCTGGAAGAACGCCGACAACCAGATCACAAGGCAACCAGCAACGTCACCGTCCCAGGCAGAGTAGGAACTCAGCATAACTGCAGACATCAGGTAACAAATAACCGTTTCCAGATTTTCATTAATACCCCTGAAAAGAAATCTATCTTAATCTGGGTAAGTGGAGATAGCGATGTTTCGCTGTTAAAGCAGCAGATCTGTGCATTGACTGGCTACCCCGGCCAGATCCAACATTTAGTCAGTGGCAGGAGGTCTCTCCAGGACAATAGAACCTTGGGGAGCTACGAGATCAGCCCAGGAGAAACTATTGTCTTGAATCTCATGCTGAGAGGAGGTGCACCATCTCAGGGACAGCCAAGCAACACAGGAGGGGAAAAGGGGAAAACAGCACCCCAGCAAAATCCTAAAGGAGCTCCATCCTATAAAAATATTCTCCAAGGCAACAGAGAAACGGGATCCTCCCCAGATCAAGGCGGATACACACCTCGGCCATACATAGTAGACCAGTTAGGGCAAACCCCAGCCCTTAATGTTGATCCCACAGAGTTGGATAACTATGTTGAGACATATGAATCGCAGGCCCTAATATGCCGATTCAACAGCTTTTGGCCAACACCTACGAAGCTATTTCATTGGATTTTTGTCAATTGGACCATGGAATGCAAGATACACCTATGCTCCAAAGGTTTCTTCATAGTCAGATTTGCATCCAGGGAAGCCAGAGATACAATCATCAATGCTGGGCCTTGGTTTTGGGGAACGGCGACGCTGTTCATGACCCCATGGTTTACAGATTTCGATCCAAACAAAATGACAGTCTCCAAAATGCCGGTCTGGGTCCGTTTACACAACCTTCCCCTACACTTCTGGAGCGAACGAGTATTAGAAGGAATCGGGAACAGCATAGGGAAATACATCAAAACAGATACGGAAAGGATTGATGAAAGGATTTTCACTTATGCACAAATTTGTGTGGAAGTGGATCTAAGTAAAGGGCTACCGGACAACATAAGGCTGATCTACAAACAACAAAACTGGCTGCAAACATTAGACTACGAAAATACTGCTTTTAGGTGCAGACTCTGTAGACAAGCAGGGCACCTGCAAAGCACATGTCCAGAAGCTAAAAAAGTAAACAGCAAAAGGAAGCAGAAAGGAAAACAGAAGAAAGGATGGCTCTTTTCCCCTCCGGTCTCAGAAGATGAAGAATTAGAAGCCGAAGAGGAAGATACCACCACAGAAAAAGGGGAGGTCTCCCAAGAAATGGGAAATCAGAAGGGAACCACACCAGACAACAAGACATCACAGCTTTATCCAAATCAGGCAGAGAAGACTATTGACGACCAGATCATGGGAGGAATAAAGCGGCACCATCAATCAGACACATCAGATTCAGACAAGGAATTAGGCACACAGAAAGTAGAAACACGGCTAGTCATAGCCTCGATCGAGCCCAATCAAGGAGAGTGGCGCAAGGTCGAAAAGAAAAAAGGAAGGAAAACCTGAAGTGATTCTTAATTTTCTTTTACTTTCACTCCTCTCCTCTCTCTCTCTCTTCTTTTCTCATCATTTTTTGCTCGTTAGTTCTATAACGTTGCGAAGGGTGCCATGGCACTTGAGCCCACTGGGCAGCTTACGGAAATGCATTATGCATATGCAATTGTAAATTTTCATTTTTTAATAAAAGGTTACAGATTTTTTCTTTGGAAAAAAAAAATAAAGACATCACGATACTAAATTATATTATATAATATAGACATTACAATATTTGGTTTATCCATGATGCTGGAATATTTATTTGTTATGTATATTTAAATAAGTAAATTAAAAAAGTCATATGTCCAACTAAGTGAAACTTACAATAGAATTATACATCAGAATATTACATTACTTTCCTACTAAATTGTATCGTTAAAAATGAATCTCAGAAGTAATAATTATAAATGTTTGATGATATTTTTTATCAAAATTAATCACATATGTATATTTATTTTCACTTTCGATATAAATAATATTGATTTTTTTATTCAGTGAATATTTATTTTTTAGTTTAAAATAGAATTGATTTTTTATTTGGTGAATATTTTATTTTTTGTTTTAAAATAAATTTAAATATTAAAAAATTACCATGTAGAATATTTTTTAAATTTTTAATTTCTTAATTATATTTTCACAAATAACATTTATTATTACTATTACTATTTTGTATTTTACTATTTATTACATATTTTCAATTTTTTCCTTAATTATAATTTTAACCAATAACATATTATTATTATTATTTAATTTACTATTTATTAAATATTAAATATTTTTTAGAATAACAATATTACCTCGCTTTTAAATACATTAAAAAAAATAAAAATACTGATAAAGAATAATTCCTTACGTGACTGACAGGAAGAGTGATTTTAGCAAATAAAACCACAATAGAGCATTCAATAATTGTAATACGGCAGAAAACAGTCTTTTAGAATTAAAAAATACAACGCTAATCATATGTCGACATGATCTCTATCACAGAACGTACAACAGGTAATGCAATGAAAGGGAACGGAACTAGCGCAAACTAGATTAAAATAGCGAGTAGCGAAAGCATTTCTGAGAAACTAGAATAGCATGTGGCGGTGCCTTGCCTCATCCTACGCTTTATCATCCCTGGTCTGTAGTGGAACTGGAATGCTTACCCTCAACCTTGGATATGCATACAGCGACACTTTCCTTGGAATCGTCAGCCCACACACTTCCGTCATATCCAGCTGCGACGGATCACCTTCAACTCTCCAATCGAAAGTGTGCATCAGCTGAGCCAATGCGAATTCAATGGTAGGAATAGCCATGGGAGCCCCCGGACATCCTCTCCTTCCTGCCCCAAACGGAATCATACGGAAGTCTGATTGATCCGCTAAATTCACATGTTCCTCCTCCATGAATCTCTCCGGCTTGAATTCGGAAGCATATGGTCCCCACACATTGGGATCCCTTCCTATAGCCCACACATTCACCATTACCATTGTTTTCTTAGGGATATGGTATCCTCCTACTGTCACAGCCTCTACAGATTCATGAGGAATCGCTAGCACCACAGGTGGGTATAATCTTAGCGTTTCTTTCACCACGCAATGGAGGTATTTCATGCTCGCTACATCAGATTCATTCACTTGGCGATTCTTGCCGACTACCCATTCGATTTCTTCTTGCAATCTCTTCATTGCATGGGGATGTCTGAGCAACTCACTCATTGCCCATTCTAACGTGGTTGAGGTGGTCTCCAGCCCACCCGCGACCATGTCCTGCACAAATACAAAACCAATGAATCCAAAATATTAAAGGATTTAAGCATAAGAATGAGGATCATAAATGATAATAGAATGGGCGAGGGCGGAGAGACATACAAGAACAACAGCCTTGATAGTTTCCCGTGTGATTTTGGAGTCAGTCTCAGCTTTCTCGAGCAGCACATCCACGAAATCTTTAACTTGAGGCTCTTCTCCTTCTTGGTGATTTGAGTCTCTTCTCTGCGAATTCATTGAATGTTTTATGGATCTTCTTCATGTGCCGCTTGATACCTTGCAAATCAAGCCAATCCAAAAAAGGAAGAAAGTCTCCGATGGTAAAAGCTCCCGCCGTAGATACCACCTCTACTATTAAATCCTTGAAACCTTTGAAACCGCCACCCAAATCAACGTCACTAAATTTCCTCCTCGCCAGTATGCGCCAAGTTATATTGGAGGTGAGAGTAGCGAAAGCGTTGCTCACGTCCACGTCCAGCACTCCGCTCTCACTCTCCTCCGAAATTGAACAGATCATCGCAGACACTTCTTCCTCTCGCACGCTCCTGAATGACTCGATCCTTTTGGCGGTGAGCAGTTCTAACATGCATATTTTTCTCAGTTGCCGCCAATGATCTCCATACGGAACGAAGATCATACAAATTCCCCGTCGTTTTGATGGTGATGTAAGCGGAAGGATGGCCGGATAAAGAAATGTTTCGAGGTTGATCCGAACGGCTAGGAAATAAATTAAATTGGCATTATAATTTTTTTTTTTTTTTTTTAATTTTAGTTAAAAAAGCCCACACACTCTTTCAAGGTGCGGTTAAAAAATCCACTCTCAAACTTTTGACTCAGGTTTCTCTGTTTCTTCACTATGCATGTCTAATTTGTGTGGGGATATGTGTTACAATGGTGTGTTGGCTAATGTTTTGTTCTAGTGTATTATCATGTGACTTATGTCTCTGTAATGTATTACGTTATTGTGTGTAGAACTGGATAGACCTGTGTATTTGCTAGTTAATGTTATGTTCTCATATTTGTTTGTGGCGGACAAGACTTGAAAAGAAGAAAATCTATTAATGAATTGGAAAGAAAATCCATTAATGAATTGAAAGTTGAATTGGAAGTTTACATTAGGCCGATCAACTAATTTTGATTGTATATGGATATCAACATTTTTATGGCCGTAGTTAATTTGTTACTGAAATTGTTTTTTCATTAGAAATTGGAAGTTACTACACAAAAATACTATCAGTTAATTTGTAAAATGTACTTGTGATATGGTTCGCAGAGCAACTGTGAAAAGATTGTCGCGCGGTCAATCTTGGCCTCTGCTGCCGCTATCTCTTGCACTGGTTAAATTTTTTTGTCAAGTTAAGATAGTTGTTCGGAGCTGATTAATAATCAAACTTTCTTACTTATTATAATGATATATCTGGTTATTAAAAAAAAAATTATAGGTCAACGATTCACTTCAGTTCTCATCATTATGATTCTCTCAAATTGTATTAAAATCTTTATTATAACTCTCTGCAATCTTATTAGTCGGCGGGGACTATAGTAATCAAAATGGTGGGGGTTAGCATTAATTTCATGTGCTTATTGTCATGCATTGTCAAAATAACCCAAAGTTTTCAAGCTCTTGTTGTATATTTGTTTTTCGCCATCTTATTTGGCCTTTTCCCTAGGCAAACTTAGGTTAAGTTTCGATTCACTTACAAAAATTTGTAAAATTTGCGTTGGGTTTCAATGGATTAATGTTAACATTAATAAGTAAACATTTTATGTTAAAATTACATGAATAATAAACAACATAGGTCACCATTGTACATTGTTCGTAACTACACTTGTCACCATTGTACATTGTTTATCCTACACCTGTCAGCCTGCCTGCTATAGTGTTGTCGACCACATATTCTGGGTGGGTAATGACCCAAAGTCGTTGTACTTATGTTGTGATATTGGCACTGTTTCATTTCACAGCATGGAGTCGAGGAGGCAGCCGAGGAGATCTCTTAAGCAGCACTGGCCGAAGAGAGGATAGGTATGTTCGGTCGACAACCTCACTTAGCTCCCCTATCTTTGTTGCAGGCTTCTTTTGTTGCAGGGGGCATTCTTTTCTTACAGGAGGCATTGTCTTCGCGGCTTCTTGGCGAGGAGGTAGCCATACCAACTCTGTACTGACTCCATGGCCCACTGGAATTGGGACAACAATGATAATCCACAACCCACATTGACAACCCATGGCCCACTTGAACAACAATGAGAACGTTCTGTCTATTTTCTATTTTCCTTTTGCTGCAGGAGTCATTAGCTTAGCTTTTTCAGAAATCTGAACATGAACAAAGATGCAAGCACACCTGCACTATGTATTTTGCTTTTGCTGCCTTTATTTTTTCTTTCAATATTGAAATTAACTATTGAAGTCAACTATTCTCTTTCTGCACAGGTAAAGGAAAAAACATGTTATAACTTCTAGCTGCAGGAAGCATTAGCTTGGCTTTTTCGGAAGTCTGAACAAAGATGCAAGTACACCTGCACTGTGTATTTTTCTTTTGCTGCCTTTATTTTTCCTTTCAATATTGAAATTAACTATTGAAGTTAACTATTCTCTTTCTCCACAGCTGCAGGAGGCATTAGCTTGGTTTTTTTGGAAGTCTGAACAAAGATGCAAGTACACCTACACTATGTATTTTTCTTTTGCTGCCTTTATTTTTCCTTTCAATATTGAAATTAACTATTGAAGTTAACTATTCTCTTTCTGCACAGGTAAAGGGAAAAACAGGGTATAACTTCTCACATACTGAAATCTAAAAAGAAGCTAATCAAGCTAATCACAGAAAGAAGCTATCATATTGAAAGCTAAAAAGAAACTAAACACAGAAAGAAGAAGCACTCTATCATACTGAAAGCTAAAAGCTAAAAAGAATCTAATCACATAAAGAAGAAGCATGTTATTACACTAAAAGCTCAAAAAAAGCTAATCATAGAAAGAAGAAGTAGGCTATAACCTCTCACTCGAAATAGTAAAAGTGAAAAGGAAGCTAATCACAGAAAGAAAACATTCTGCTCTTTCATGCAAGCTTCTTTCTTCACCGAGTAATCTTAGTAACAGGAAAGGTAGAGACAAAAGCAAGGCGGTGGAAGCTAGCCTCACCTCTTCGAAGAAGTTAATGCCGATGGTGGATCTGGCTTCGAATGTCATTGGATTTTCTCTTTCTGGTATCGAACTCCACTGCAACCAATCTGTTATTCGAATCCCCATCCGTGGTAGAGTTGACACCAATCTGTTATTCGAATCCCCATTTGTGGTAGAGTTGAACAGTCCCAAGTACTGCCCATAAATATTATGAGCGAAATCATTTTTCTCATTTGTTACAATGAAAGCTAGGCCATCACCACCATTTCCACTCTTGTTTCATTTATATTGACATGCTTCTGCTCCAACTTTAGCTAACTCTGAAGACAATATTCCAACAAGAGGTTTCCAAATGACAAAACCCTCTTCCTTCTTATTGGAGTTCACTTTTTCTCCTTTAATTGTGAAGTTGCCATCGATATGTGGCAGTGCATTCTTAAAAGAAAATTCATTTGCCAATAACTGGAAGAATGGTTGAGAACATGTTTTCGATATGTGGCATTGCATTATTAAAAGAAAATTCATTTTCCAATAACTGGAAGGATGATTGCGAACATGTTTTTTCGGCAAATTCAACATCCCTGTCTCTTTCTTCCATCAAATTGCAACCAACACTAGTTGTATCACAAGTATGCGCTCCAAAGCACTTCTTTACAGATCTAAAATGGTTTGGAATGGCTGCAAGAAATTTCCCAAAAGAAGAGTTTGTGTTACAATATTGAGAAAACAATTCGTGTAGGGCCTCTTTTCATTAACCAAAGGGCTCTGAGCTTGGGAAATGTCAATATCTGTTTGGGAAAAATCATTTTGAGTTGATTCTGTTTTTGAAGACTTACCAACATTGTAGAAGATGTTACCCCAAACAATCTGGAGTGGAAATTTCGGAAATGAAGCTTTCTTTGATTCTTCCATGGAGCACAGGATATCCTTAGACAGATCAAGTATTTTCCTCTTGACCTTGAAACCATCCATTTTCTTCTCCTTCTGATGGCCTTTCCGTTTTGGCATCAAAAAGTTTAATACTATATCTTTCGCTACCCCTCGAATCATGGATTCAAGCGCCCTTGGCGACAAAGTGCCTTTTACAGCATACACAAAAGAGAGAAAATGCTCTACACGAGAGCTTGAATTTCCAATGTTAGGGTGGGAGTCACAGATTGCCATGTCTAAAAGTAAAACTGACCTCAACCCCATGCCAGAAACCAACTCTAAAAGCTTGTTAATGAAAATAGATATGCCATTGAAAATTCAGGCACACTCTTAGCTTAACACAACCTACTTAACCAACCATTCAATCATGAAGACACCTTAATTTACCTTATGATCAAAGGAATGATCATTTGAGCCCCTTCTTCCTCCCTACTTATATAGATGATATGGAAGCCCAAAGAATATCTCCTTTCGAGGCCAACTAGTTAGAGAGGTGAACCACCCTCCTTGCCCCGAATCTCGTATACAAGAATGGCATTATCCTTAATGGAGATTGAGTATGAAACTAGGTACTTACCCATGACATGTATGTGAGTGTAGGACAAAAATGCAATAAGAGGCTATAGGGTAGGAAGAGGAGCATAGGAGAGAGCAGCAGGAGAAAGGATTGGAAGAGGTAGGAGGGACGAACAACACTCAGGTGGAGGAAGGAGCTGGATGAAAGATTCCATATGCCAGAGCCAGTCTTTTGTGAAGGGATTTATTTGGTATTATAAGAGGGGAGGGGGTAGAGCTAGTAGGGCACTATGAAGAGATAATAAAGTCAGCTCTAAAGATAAGGCTTCAAGTCAAGGTTGTTTACTCATCATTTGAACAACATCTTTTACTACTGGTTCATTTCACCTATGTTTGGTCCAAGAGAACCCATAGTTAGTGGAATTGAATTCGATCCTAGGTCAATATGTAACAACCAGGCTATCTGAAAAACCAGGCTATATAACTAGGTCTCTATGACTCGCTCCTATTTTTTTTACCATGCCATCTTTTTTCTCACGAATTAACCAATCCAAGGCCCATATTCATTGAGATCAAGACTAACTGAGGGGGAATAAGGCTCTGACTCCTCCAAGGAAGGGGAAAAAAGACATGGGTATCAAGGATCCAGCAACTCACACCATGTTTTGGAACCTGCTTCAATGGCCGGAATCAAAAGCTGAGTTTGAACTTCTTAGGTGTGTTATGTCCTGAAATGTGTTTACTCGAGTGAAAATACCCTGCATTTGAAAACTTTCTCTGCAAATTTCTTTGTTAACTTAATACCTTGCCTGGACAAGCGACTATGTTCCTCTCAAAATTAACATCACCTTGATTCAGGAAAACTCTCCCATTCACATTATCGTGTGCTTCTGAATGTGTCAATGTGTCAATGTGGACATGTGGCTTTGATACAAGTCACTTGGTTCAGGAAATACTGATACTGATACTAAGGCAATCTCTATTCCTATATAGAGCAGATGTATTAGCACAACCATAGAACTCTCGACCATGGTTTTTGGACATGGGTAATGTCTAGTTTAAGGTCCCATCAATAAGTAGCTTACTCGGAAACTCCAACCATGGAAGACCTTATTGATGGATTCTCATGTGCTTCTACTTCTGGCATGGGTACGAGAGCATTGTTCCACATGTTCAAAGAGTTGTGAGCAGTGTGGGCAAGGAAATAAGCTGTGTCATGTGCTTTTGCTTCTGGCCTAGGCTGAAACCAACTCGGAATAACCCTATTTTAGATGCAGTTTGAAGATACAGGCTTCCGACAAACAAGGATAGATAGGAGCTGGTGTTGAACTCATCTGCTAGACTGAGAGATGAATGGGATTGGAAAAAATGCATGCTCGAAAGAGAGATGAATGGGATTGGAAACAACCCATGCTCGAAAAGACGTAGGTTCTAAGTACCCTTTCTAGAACACAAGTTCAGGTATTCCTTTCTAGAACACAAGTTCAGGTATTAGCTTATGTTCCATTTAAGCACGTTCTGACTGGTCATATGCCTGAGTGAGGGATCAAACCACGCAAACAAGCTCGTCGTGCACCCCTCTCCCTTCCACCCAACAAGTAAGTCATTTTTGGTTCTAGAACAATGGATATGTCCTCCAATGATGTATGTGCTTTTGTGCCCTGAACCGTTTTGAATACACAGTTTGTATTAAAGCCAACACTTTGATCTTTTAACAACACTGCGAGCACTATCAACTTGGAATGCTTCCTAAGTTTTCTATCACTATGAACTATGAACACTTCCAGCACTATCAACTTGGGATGCTTCCTAAGTTTTCTAACAAAATCCCCATGCAAGGCAAGGACTAGCTTCCATGTAGCCTCCCTTGTTAAAATTGACAACAGTCAAATTCTATTAAAATATTTATTATAACTCTAGAATCTCATTAAGATTGAGATCAATGCAAGCTTATTAAAATTGACGTCAATGATGCAGCGAGTGATTAGAATTTACATCAAGTGGATTTATGTACCTAGTTATGAAAATTTGCATTACATGAGTGGATTTATGTATCTAGTTATGAAAATTTACATACAAAGTGGATTTATGCATTCAACTATACCAAAAAAAAATTCCAATTTACAAGTACCCAACCAATCGATTATTAGATCATTCTGCCCCTTACAGGCTTCACACATAAGCTCTCCATATACAAAAATATAACATAACAATAAAGCATAAAGTGTAATGATGTTGTTAAATAAATTTTATCTATAAAAATCATCATTTATCATTTAAAATTGATTTGAAATAGTGAATTGAAACACTAAGATACATCTTAGAACTAAAATAATGGATTCAAATTTTGAAAAAATATTGAAGAGATGATTTGTTGCAAAGTGCAAATAGAGGAAAACCATTTTAACTATACATATTATTCTCTAGTTTTATATATCTTTAAATTGGTCCAAAACCATTTTAACTATACATATTATTCTCTAGTTCTATATATCTGTAAATTGGTCCACTATGAGGCATGCGAGCATGACATCAAATGAACAAAAAGCCAGAAAGTTCAAAAGAAATAAGACAGTTTCTAGAGTTGCAATATCAAAAATTGAGAGCTAGCTCTGGCTTCAATATTGGGCTCCATCTCCATCTATTTGGAGAAATACTAATGTCATTAAAAAAACAATTACATCAAAAAACTCAAGATTTCAATATAGTAGCAACTGAGAAAGACATGCTAGTAGCTGAGAAAGTCACGTTGTTTCAATTAAGTATACTTTTCAACTTAATGTAAAGCATATGAGATTATATACCAAGCTCCCTCATCAGTCTTTGGATTTATGGTGAATAAGTATACTACCAGTCTCCTCATGCAGGATCTACCAGTTATCTCAGCTCGATATGTGAGATATTCCTACAGGATATGCAAATTTGGAATATGATATCATGGTGAGACATGCGAATTACCAATGTGATCTCCATTAGATATGGAAATACATCCAATTACCAATGTAATCGGCATCATACATGCAAATTATATCCGCTCGAATTATCAATGCTTATGATCATGCGAATTAGCGCTCCATCTGATATGAAATTGTTGCCCCTTCCTCGTTAGGCGAAGATCGAGTGGAATGGAACCAACCAACCAAGCGAAGCGAAGCCTTAAGTCCCCACCTTATCTTCGACTTACTGTGCCTTTTATCTTATTACAACGGCACCTCGACATAGTTCATGACCAGAGGAGTCGTATTCCTCCGAAGAGCCCTTCACATTATCCCCTTGACTTGTTACTCCATCGGTTCCTTACCAATTAAATAAATTATAAACTATCGACAACTACACTAAAAAGAAAGGGAATAACTCCTTGGTCTCAGCATCCACACCATAAAATTAATATCATGTCAGAACACGAAAGAAGGAACTCTTTGTTTTAAGCAGGAACCAAAACAAAAAGGAAAAAAACCCAATTCTAGTTCAATCGATATGATTCATTTTATGAGCCTCAACTATAGTTCTTTTATTATTTTCCCACATAGAAATCATGGAGAGATTTTTATTGTATATGAAATGGTAACAAGGTACAGGTGGTGGTTGAATATAAAATACACATATAGATTCAGTACCCTTTCAAATTGCATAAAAAAATAATGTGGTGGCAACATTTTTGGTACAGACTTTATCACTGGCCTTATAAATTTTCACTGGGAAGCAAATATTTTTCAGCCTTTTCTAAAACAGACACTGGTAGTTGGCATCCATGGAACATTTATTTTATTTACTAAATTCATCACATATAAAAATAATAATGAAAGGTCTTACTTGCTCAATGAGTTGGCCTTTTTGTTTTCTTCCCATGCTTTGATCTCTGTATTATTCTTTTCGTTATTTAATTTCACAAGAATGGCCTCTGCAGAAATTACCATTCATTAATAACGTGAATTGGTTAAGTCAAGGAAAACAAATATAACCAAAACAAGTTGGATATTGTGAAACATAGCTAATACTATATATAATGGAACACCTGCTATGGAGATATTTTAAAATTACTTGGATTCCAAATAAAAAAACTAGTAGAAAATATAGACTTACCCAGCACACAAACCTTTAACGACCTACGCCCTCTCAAGTTATATCTGCAGTCTGTGATTGCTATATGAGACAGTACACATACCTTTAATGACCTATGCCCTGTGAAGTCATATCTGAAGTCTATGATTTCTATCTGAGATGGTACATAGACCTTTAATGACCTACACGTGAGATGAATTGTAATTATCACATAATGAATTGTAAGTGACCTTTTTTTTTGTAAACTTGGTAGTACTTTCGCTATTTATATTAACTGGCCAAAATTAGGTTTTTCCATTTGTTCCAGGTGGTCTCAACCTGCCCATAGGAAACCAGGTTGGCCACCTGTCAGTGTTAAAAGATGTCCAAAATTTGTATAAGTATTTCTCTATCAACCAAACAACATTGTCTATTTTATCTATACTGCAAATCAACTTTGAAAAATAAAAGCTAATCATCATAAAACAGAAACAAAATGTATCTGGATTTTTGTTTTACTCCTCATCCGAGGAATTCACGGGGGCTGGGTCTTTAGCACTAGAACCAGGAATCTAACTTCTCCTCATATCCTGCAGACTTTGTTCAATCCTTCCCAGTGCCAGGTTGTTTTGATATGTTTGTATCTGAATTGATGCTATCTCCTTGAGTAGCTCTGCTCTGATGAGATCATTCTCTTTGGTGTCCTCTTGTGCCTCTTGACCTTTGTTTTCGACTTGTTCTTTGTTAAGAGTCATGGCTCGGGCCACTACATTCTTCATGACCTAGTATTGCTAGATCGTTTGTCTAAAGACAGTGTGCCGGCTATGGGTGCTGCCTAGGTCTTGAACCATGTCTTCCCATTCTTCCATGGGAATGTATTGGTTGGTAATACTGTCATCTAATTCTCGCTCCCAACCTGCTATTTGGGCTCTAACCTTAGGTGGGTTCCCTTCCATGTACGCATCAATGAGGATCTTCATATGCTCCCATATCGTCTTTCTCCCTCTTTTGCATTGTTCTTTGCTAGAGCTTCCCATCCCCCCTCGTTGTCCTTTTACCTATACCCCTATTGCCGTTTTTAGTCACTTCTTTTCCATCTCTTCCCATTCTGGAATTGTCGCGGTTGCCATTGCCTTCTCCCCATTCTCTTTCCTCTATGTTCTTGCTTGCCTTCACATTGTACTGGACGCAGATTATGATTAAACCTAAAACATTACCATGAAAAGTATCAATATTCTATTGGTATAACACCCAATCTATCTTATATTTAGTTGAGCCATGCTTTATATCTCGCTCAAGACCTGACAGCCTAAGTTTTCTTATCATTCCCCTCAGCTTTCCCCCTGCCATCTCTTGGGTTTGCTCTTTGCTGAACCTCTGTTCTTCTTTTCTCAGGTTAGTCTCTCCCTGTTGGCCTTCACACGGAAGGTTCGCCATAGACAACCTCTCGGGGAGACCACTAGGGGGGACTATATCCCTGTTCTAGACACTATGAGGTATTTTAACCATATAAAGCCTACCAGGAGAACTATAGGGGAGGACCATGTTCCTGTTTTGGACTGCACAAGGTAATTTCTCTTCCTTCTTACTCTTCTCTACATTCTTTACTCTAATTAAACCTTTGGTTTTCCTCTCAGTTTTACTCATGAAATTCCCGGTAGGTTTCTTAAGGGTCGTGCTATCTCTTGTCTCATCCCATGAGGTCTTTAGGGTGGATTCCTCCCTATTACAGTTACCTACGACATCTCTTCCAAGCCTCAGGAGCCACCTGGATGGAGTGGAATTCCTTAGACCTTCTCCCTTGGTATGTTCGCTCTTCTCTCCTCGGCTTCCCTCCTTCTCTCTGTATGCCTTCTTCAGGGCTGGAATTTTGACTCTTACTTCTCTCACTCTCTCGTCCTCACTCTCGACCCAGGTGGTGTTCCAGGAGATCCTGGTTTCAACTCTTTCAATGTCTAGACCTTTCCTGGTCTCTTTCCCAAACACTATTGAATTTGACATAACTCTACTTCTGTGGTTTAGGAAATGGAGAAGAACATATTGTCTACTAGAGTTGGCACCACTACTTTCCCTGGTCTGCGTCGTCATTCTGCATCCACCACCTTTCTCTGCTCCTACTCTCGCTCTCACATTCTACATGCAACTAACATCTATCTCTCTGCCCTTTTGTTTTACCTCCCTTTCCCTGCTTCCTTTCAACGCACCTACCACCTGTCCTTCTAATTTACTCGTCGCCCTTTTCCTCATTCCTTCACCTCGGAATGATGGCCCTTCATCCCTTCCCGCTCTGGCTCTCATTAACTCACGCATGCCTCTGGCTGCTCCTACCATGAGTCCTTCTCCATTATCCTGCCACTTGCTGGCATCATTCTGCCTGCTCTCCCACTGGCTCCCATGCCTTCCTCTCTGCCTTCCCTTCTTAGCTCCACCTACCTCCTCTTGGGGCTTTCTCCCTCCCTGCCCTGTCCTTCCACCCGCCCTTCCCGTTGTCCTCTTCCTCCACATCCAGAAGAGATCTCTGTCCTTGTGCTCGTGTGGATGATATCTGATATCTCCACTTCCCATCACTGCTGGCCCACCTCCTCTTCTCTGCCACACCCTGATCGGGGGTTCTCCTCATGCTCCTTGTCTTTTTCTAGTATTTCCACTAGTTTCTTCCTTTCCTCCATTTGTAATAACTCTTCTGCTTTTATATCTAGGTTTCTACCTACCTGGCCTGATCTAGGTCTGGGTGTAACAAAGGACCCTTCCAAGACCTTTTACTTTCGTGATGTGTTAAATTGCATTTTTAAAAGAACATTAATGAATACATCTGCATGTTGTAAATAATAGGAACATGGCAATCATCAACCCATGAAAAACATAAGATGTTGATAACGGAGTTCGTCCAGGAGGAACTATGTCTCCGGGCCCCGGTGTCAAGATGGTGTATGCTGCTACATTAAGTGCTACTAATAGTGATGATGTACAGAAGAGATGATGTCATGATCATACAAGGAAAATTCCCTCACGCAGGAGTGGCTCTAAGAGATGTTCCACTACAGGAACTCTCAGTCAAAAGACTACTATTAGTATGACACAAAACTCATGCATGATGAGCATTCCGCCAACATGACATAAAAGGGATCTCAAAGCAACATGCATGGCGACACATGAGTATCCCGTCAACATACAACAAAGGGATCTCTAAACAGAACATGATGGATCACGAAAAAAAGTACATCACATAGGCGATTCCGTGTCACATCAAGTAGGAATCATAAAAATGAGTAAGAAACAAGATCCCACATCAAACATCAATCAAGGACCCGTGCAACATAATGCATAGCAAAATAAGTACATGAACACTGCATATACCTCACAAACAAGGGCCATCTGAAGAAGTAAAGAAGTAGATGTCAAAATGTTGAAGCTGTTCAGACCATCGATCTCATAGCATCAATCGCATGACTACTCGCACATGGATGTTGACACCTGCATTCCACTTAGAAAAGTGGCTGAAGAATAGAATGAGAGAATGAGAAATCTGAATGCACCATTAGATTTATGATGTCGAATAGTGCAAAATCGATTGTCCAATTTTTGAATTCTGAGAAGTTGAGAATCTTGAGTTCAAGGAATATTTTAGATTCCCCCTAGATTCCTCAAAGATTCTGCTCCATGGGTGGATTGGAAATATGAAGCTCAAAAGGCGGTTCTGACCTCACCATTGCGATCCTTGTCGAAAACCATGAAAAGCGACTATAAACTTGACTATATTTTGACATGAAGAAAAATTACCTCCTCAGGAAAATTGCAAGGATCATGGTTCTGCTCCCTGTTTTTTGCAGCAATCATGGTTCCATCCTCAAACTGAAAATGGTTGAAAAATTTAGAACTCTGATGGAGACACGGACAACGCCATTGCGCTCATGGCGTCGAAAAGTGCTGAAACCATATAAAATTTGTCAAAATCTGACAAACTGAAATTTCACCCCTCCTGCAAAATACTACCTCGAACTACATGCCAAGATTATGCCTCCTCTGTCTCAAAATTCGTGCCTACTCCTGGTTCCTCCATTTGTCCCCCTAGCGCACTAGGTAATTGTTGGGTTTATATAAATTCTCGGGCGATTTTTCCAAGAAATCCGTTTGGTGCAGTGGTAAGTTTGGTAAATTGGTTGAGGAGGGGTCGGGTGGTCAAACCCCGCCCCTCCTATTTTTTCCCATATTATAGTTTAAAAACCACAAAATATATATGAATGGGGGATCAGGTCCGCATTGGGTAGCCCGTCCCCATATCCCTGTAACATGCGTTGTATTGGAGGCGCATTAAATTTTGGTGGTTATGTATTAATGAGTAGTTGTTTAGTTTTTGGGGTCACTCGCTTGGGGGTTGGCCACGTGGGCTGGGTGGGTTCGACCCCCACTAGTCTTGTATCACATGTTATAAGGCATGTTGAGGGATTTCAGGGTGTGGGTCGGGTCCAACGGAGGTGGTCCGTGCCCACACCATAATACATTCGGTTAACATTTAAGTGGGGTACGGTTGGAGGGTTTGGTAGGGTCATGGCCATCGGCCCATTTAAATATTGATTTGGTTTTATGGTTGGGTTAGGCTGGCAGGGTTCATGGCCCATCGGGCTTTTAATAAAAAAAAATTTTATGTAGTTTTGGGGTGGCAGGGGTGGTGACCTACCACCTCATTTATAATTTCTTTGACTTTTTATTAAAATAGTACTTCTAAAATCTTTAGAAAATAAGGGTTATTGGGAAAATTAACGAGGCCAAATTTTTGACTGATTTCGGGAGCTAGGTTTCATGCCTCAGGGTCGGCAAAATTGTAGGACACTTAAACCTGGCCCATAGCCCAACTTTCACCAAAACTTTGACTGGCTCATTCCCCCTCATACAAGCTCGGATTGACAAACCGTTCACACCTCCGTGATCAGGACGATGAGATCTATGCTCTGGTCCTGGGTCGAAATCATTCTGAACACTTTTATTTTCGAGCGTTCATAAACCCTCTTTGTCTTGTGTGTCTCTGGAGCCACCTGGATCAATCCTCCCCACTGAGGAGCTTTTGGTCCTCCAAAAGCATGAAAAATAATCTGCAACTTCTCTATACCTTGTTTGCATCACAAGCATCCTGAAAAGGTCTCACTTCCATCTCCTTCACCTTTGTTCTTCGGAGCCTTAAGCGACGAGCCAACACCTGCTACCTCTGCAACCTATAGTACATTGTTTTGCAAATTACATGCTTGACTTTTATGACCAACTAATGACCCAAACGTCCCACACTTGCCATGAGTTTATAACACATACTCGGTGGTCAAGTTTACATCAAGATGGATGCAAGACCTCAGCTATGACAACAAAGTCGACCTATCATTGTTGCTTCAACAAGTGATGGAAAACACATCATCAGTGCAACACGTGATTTACAATCATAAGGCAAAACACTATTGTCTTGACAAGTGATGCAAACATAACATCACTTTCATAGTTTAACATATGACACCAAATGAGACCAGACATCATTGTTGTTCAAAAAGTGATGGAAAACACACCATCACTTTAAATTTTAAAATGCAACAAATGATTTACAAAAGCATGACCATGAAATGACAACATGTCTAGAAACCATTTTTCACTTATCAAGGTGAATGGGTGGCCTCCTTGTGGCGCATTCGATGGTCGAACAACTTCTTCACCTGGTTCATGCACCAACACTTTGTCTTTAAGGCGCTACTATGGATGGAGCCTCTAGCAAGTGGCTCTTTGATGGCCACTTCTGTCGCAATGACTGCAATAGGCCTTCTTCCTCTAGATTTTCTTAACCTGTTTCTTTACATGTCGTTGAGAGGGTCTCTCATACCTCATCCTTTTGTGTGCTTCCATTCTTTTCCACACTTAGAAAATGTATGGTTATGTAATCCACAAAAGGTACATGTTTTTCGATGCCATGTTTTACGTTCATCATTAAAAACATGGTTATGATCGAAATGAACATTCGAATATCAAAACTGGTTATACCTTTCCTTGCCGTCTCTGGTGTAAGTATGGTGATGAGAGCTGGCCTCAGCTCTTTCCTTGCAATGGAAACTGCCATGGGATGATGGGGATGTGTTCCCATCATTCTCTTTCCTCAATGATTTCGACGATGTCTCGAAAGCACATGACACCTTCGAGCATTATCTTTTGGTGTATCTCAAGCCTGCAAATTGAGGTCTTTGCACAACCTCCAACGGTTGAGTTATGCCTTGGTTATTAAAACCAAGTTCTTCTTACTTCTCGTGCTTCATCCTAGTAAGGAGCCTCATTTTTGTCCCTGTAATTGGGATCTCCACATCTCCAACAGAAATCATACTACGTGACAACGAAACCGAAAGGAAATCAACATCTTTTACCTCCTCTATCGATTTGGAAAGAACTGATGAGGGTTGCTCATCATCTGTTGTTGGTGGTGATTCACTAGATGTCTCAGCGCATTCCCCAACTTCCTTTCTGACATACACAAGTCCTACTTGACGAGGTAATTCTTCTACTTTGATGGGGTTGATGATGCCTTGGCCATTGACGCCCAAGCCCTTTCCTTCATACCCCATTTTCTTCAAAAGTTTGGAGCCAATTCCTGTGGTATGATTTTCAGAGATAGTGAAATCATTATCAGGAAACATACATGAAGATGGAGAACTACTTTTGACCTCACATGGGTCACGCTGCAGCTTTTCCAAGGCCTTGTCCTTTGCTTGTAGCTGTCATAGCAAACTATGTTTTTCCTCTTTCTCTTCATGTAGACGTATCTTCAATTCAACATTCTCTGTTTGAATATTATGTTTGTTATGCTTCAGTTATTCTAGGGCCTCTTTGTGGCTTGCAACTGAAACTACAATTGCTCCTTTTCCTCTGTCTCTTTCTGTAGAGTTTCATACATTATTTCTACCCTTTTGGAAATGTTGAGCATGGTCTCGTACATCGCTTTTTCATCCTCTGTCACTGCACGTTCCATTGTTCACATTGCAGTTCACATCAATGTAAAGACCGCTATGATACCACTTGATCCAGGTTTGGGTGTAACGAAGGACCCTTCCAAGACCTTTTACTTTCATGATGTGTTAAATTGCATTTTTAAAAGAACATTAATGAATACATCTGCATGTTGTAAAGAATAGGAACATGGAAATCATCAACACATGAAAAACATAAGACGTTGATAACAGAGTTCGTCCAGGAGGGAATACGTCTCCGGGCCCCAGTGTCAAGATGGTGTAGGCCGCTGCATTAAGTGTTGTCAATAGTGATGATGTACATAAGAGATGATGTCACGATCATACAAGGAAAATGCCCTCACACAGGAGTGGCTCTAAGAGATGTTCCACTACAGGAATTCTCAGTCAAAAGACTCCTATCAGTATGACACAAAACTCATGCATGATGAGCATCCTGCCAACATGACATAAAAGGGATCTCAAAGCAACATGCATGGCGACACATGAGTATCCCATCAACATACAACAAAGGGATCTCAAAACACAACATGATGGATCATGACAACAAGTACATCACATGGGCAATTCCGCATCACATCAAGCAGGAATCATAAAAATGAGTAAGAAACAGGATCCTACATCAAACATCAATCAAGGACCCGTGCAGCACAATGCATAGAAAAAGAAGTACATGAACATTGCATATACCTCACAACCAAGGGCCATCTGAAGAAGCAGATGTCAAACTTCTGAAGCTGTTTGGACCATTGATATCACGACATTAATTGCATGACTGCTTGCACATGGATGTTGACACCTGCATTCCACTTAGAAAAGTGGCTGAAGAATAGAATGAGAGAATGAGAAATTTGAATGCACCATCAGATTTATGACGTCGAATAGTGCAAAATCGACTGTCCAATTTTTGAATTCTGAGAAGTTGAGAATCTGGGGCTCAAGGAATCTTTTAGATTCCCCCTAGATTCCTCAAAGATTCTGCTCCATGGGTGGACTAGAAATCTGCAACTCAAAAGGTGGTTTTAACCTCGCCATTGCAATCCCTACGGAAAACCATGAAAAACGACTGTAAACTTGACTATATTCTGACATGGAGAAAAATTACCTCCTCAGGAAAATTGCAAGGATCATGGTTCCGCTCCCTGTTTTTTGCAGCAATCATGGTTCCATCCTCATACTGAAAATGGCTGAAAAATGCAAAACTCGGATGGAGACACAGACAATGCCATTGTGTTCGTGGCATCGAGAAGTGCTGAAACCATATAAAATTTGTCAAAATTTGACAAAGTGAAATTTCACCCCTCCTGCAAAATGTTGCCTCGAACTGCATGCCAAGATTTTGCCTCCTCTGTCTCAAAATTCATGCCCGCTCCTGGTTCCTCCATCTGTCCCCCTAGTGCACTAGGCAATTGTTGGGTTTATATAAATTCTCGGGCAATTTGTCCAAGAAATTCGTTTGGTGCAGTGGTAAGTTTGGCAAATTGGTTGAGGAGGGGTCGAGTGGTCAAACCTCGCCCCTCCTATTTTTCCCATATTATAGTTTCAAACCCAAAAAATATATATGAATGGGGGTTGGGTCCACATTGGGCAGCCCGCCCCCATATCCCCGTAACATGCGTTGTATTGGAGGTGCATTAAATTTCGGTGGTTATGTATTAATGAGGAGTTGTTTAGTTTTTGGGGCTGCCCGCTTGGGGGCCGGCCACGTGGGCTGGGCGGGTTCGACCCCCGCCGGTCCCGTATCACATGTTATAAGGTGTGTTGAGGGATTTTGGGGTGTGGGCTGGGTCCACCGGAGGTGGCCCGTGCCCACCCCATAATACATTCGATTAACATTTATGTGGGGTGCGGTTGGAGGGTCTGACGTGATCATGGCCGCCAACCCATTTAATTATTGATTTGGTTTTATGGTTGGGGTTAGGCCGACAGGGTTCATGGCCTATCGGCCTTTTAATAAAAAAATTTGTTATGTAGTTTTGGGGTGGCAGGGGTGGTGGCCCACCACCTCATTTATAATTTTTTTGAATTTTTATTAAAATAGAGGTGCTTCTGAAATCTTTAGAAAATAAGGGTTATTGGGCAAATTAACGAGGCCACAATTTCGACCGATTTTGGGAGCTATGTTTCATGCCTCGGGGTCGGTCAAATTGTAGGACACTTAAACCTAGCCCATAGCCCAACTTTGACCAAAACTTTGACTGGCTCGTTCCCCCTCATACGAGCTCGGATTGACGAACCGTTCACACCTCCGCGATCAGGATGACGAGATCTACGCTCTGGTCATGGGTCAACATCATTCTGAACACTTTGATTTTTGAGCTTTCATAAACCCTCTTTGTCCTATGTGTCTCTGCAGCCACCTGGATCATGGCCGCATCCCCAGTTTTCCAGATTGTCCTCTGCCACATTGCCCATCCTTCAGACATGTGTTGGGATAATGTATCCTATCTGTTGAATTAGCTTGCTGATCTCTTGGACCAGCCATGCAGTCCTCCAGCTTTGGTTGATTCTTTCCCACTGCGTTCCTTGCTGTAGCTTCTTCACCATTTCTATCACCATTTTTGAGTCTCCTTCTACCTGCAGTCTTTGGAATCGTTCTCTTATCACAATTTCCAGTCCCCTTTTCAAAGCATGAAGCTCTGCTTCATTGTTGATCGCATTTATGCAGTCCATAGCGTAAACTCTGAGCGTTTTCCCCTTGTCATCTATGAATAATCCTCCTGTCCCCACTGCACTAGGGTTCCCTTTTGCAGCTCCATCGAAATTAAGTTTGATAAATTCTTTCTGGGGCCATATATAGTAATTTCCAGAATCTCCATTGGGGGTATGGTGCTTGCACGAGGATGCATTCAACATACTAGGTTTCAAGTTCAGGCCTTTCATTTTTCTTTCTTCTTGTGGATTGCATTTCCAATCCTCCTCATACCATTTCTCTGCCATTATTACATCTCTTATGTTCTGGATTATCTGATTCCATTTTTCTGCTTTAGTTCTTCTTTCTTCTTTGAAGATCAGGTTATTTCTTTCCTTCCATATTTCCCACAGGATGAACCCTAACGAAATTCTCCAAGCTCGGTTCAGGATTGTGTTTTGGTAAGAATTTTTTCGCCAATTATCTATTGTTGTATTCATGTTGTTTGGATTCCTATCACTAACTTCGAAGAGTTGATTATGTTTTTTCCACAGGTTATCACTGTATCTGCATGTATTGGTCATGTGCTCCATTGTTTCTTCTTGTTCTTTACATAAGTTGCATATCGAGGGTCCTTGCAGCCCTTGTTTTTGCAGTTGATCCCATGTAAGTGTGCGCCCATGGCAAAGGATCCACATGAATAAGGTGACCTTCGGCCATGTCTTTTCTTGCCATATTTTTTCCTAGATATTTGTCTCTTGATGCCTGAGATGTTCTGCTTGTAGTTGATAACCTTCTTTAATTGTGAACATCCCTTTAATCCTGTAACCCCATCTTAGTATGTCTGGCCCTTTTGCTTTTGCGATTTTCCAGGTTGCCATTTCATTTTCATATAACTTCCACTGGGGTGTTTCTGGTGCATTTGGTCAGTCCTGTTTTTGTTTCCACTTTCTCTAGTATTCTCCAGGTTCTATGCTCCAGAAGTTTTTAACTATTTTTTCCCCATGGATGTTGGTATATTGGTGGACTTCTTCAAGCTCAGGCTTACTATTTAGTTTTTCTCTCTGCTGCCATGCTTCTTCCCAGAAATTGGCTTTGTCACCTCCTCTGATTTCCCAGAAACTATGGTTGCTGATCAAATTTTTGTTATCTGAGGCTAGGTTTCATATTGATGAACCTTTCTTGTTGTCTTGGAGTCTCAGCTTTCCTTCTGTTGATCTAGGCATGTCATACTTCCTCTCCCATAATTGTTTCCATAGGTCTACTCCTCCCTGGATCCATCTCCACCATAATTTTTCCCCCATGACCTGATTTAGTATATAGGGATCTTGGAGTCCTAGTCCTCCTTCTTTTAGGGGTTTGTTGAGCCAGTTCCATGATAGAAGAGCCCATTTTTTTTTCCGTTCTAGGCCCTTGCCATAAAAACTTTTTGAAGATGTCTATCATCTTTTGGCATACTATTTTAGGAGTCGCTTGACTAGTGAGTTGGTAAATTGGGATAGATTGTAATACTGATCTCAGTAATATTATGCGAATTAGCATATTCAGTGCCCTGAATGTCTAGTTCTGCATTTTTCTTTGGATTTTTCCTAACAGGGGTTTCCAATTTTCCACTCTGTTTTGCTGGTCATTTAACTGAACTCCTAAGTATTTTGAGGGGAAATTTCCTATTATGAATCCCATTACTCTTGCTAAGAAAGCTTGTGAGGATGTTGTTGTGTTGAAGAAAAATATATCAGACTTCTCTTTGTTTATATCTGTCCTTGAGGAACTAGTGAAGTCTGTGAGAATTTCCATTATTTTCATGGCTTCCTTGAGCGATGCCTGTCCATACATCATTATGTCATCTACAAATTGTTGGTGAGTTAATGGTAGATCATTCCCCCATAGTCTGAGGCCAGTGTACTGTTAGCTTTGAACTTTCTCCTTTATGTACCTTCCGAGGCCTTCCAATGCCAGGATGAACAAAAAAGGGGAAAGCAAGTGGCCTTGCCTGAGCCCTTAGGTTGTGTTAAATGCCTCTGTGGGTGATCCATTGAGTAGAATTGACAGAACTGGAGTTGATACCATCGACATTATCCAGCTTATCCATCTTGCATCAAATCCGAATGCCTTCAGTATTCCTTGTAAATAATCCCAATTCAGTCGATCATATGCTTTTGAAAAATCTAATTTAACCAGCATTCCTTTTGTTTTTTTTTTATTTTTAATGAATGAATTGCCTCTTGTGCCACCACTATGCCATCTATTATTTGTCTTCCTTTGACAAACCTTGTCTGTTCCAGAGATATCAACCCAGGTAGTATAGGTTTTAAACGATTAACCATAATTGTAGCCATAATTTTGTATATGACATTACAAAGTGCTATTGGTCTGAACCCTTGCAGTTCTTCCGAATGATCTGTCTTCAGAATGAGGGCCAAAAATGTGGAATTCAGGGTCCGGTGGATTCTTTTGGTGCGCCTAGACTCCTCCACTAGTTTCACTATGTCTTCACTCAAGAATGGCCATGTCGCCTGGAAGAATTCAGCTGTGAATCCATCTGGCCCTGGTGCTTTGTTTCTTGCCATATTTGTAATGACTTCTTCTACCTCTGTTTTAGATATTTCTCTTAGTAGGGCCATGTTTTGATCTCTGCTCACCAGGTTGGGGATGTGCTATATGATTTTGTTCATATTCTCCTCCCTTATTATGTTTGGTTCGGTCAGCAGCCCTTTGAAGTGTTGCACTAATAGATTCTCCATGTCTTCATTTTGAGTAAGACAATTGCCTTGCTGATCTACTAGGGAGAAAATTATGTTTTGCTACGTATGATAGATCATTGCTTTGTGAAAAAACCTTGTATTTCTTTCTCCTTCCTTTAACCATTGAATTCTCGATTTCTGTTTCCATAGTATTTCTTCTTGTTGTCTCCTTTCCTCCATTTTATTAATCAGATGCCCTTCCTCCACTGCTAACCCTTCACTCCTGCCTTTGTTGATTATTTTCTATTGTAATTTCTTCATCTTTGTTTGGATTAACTCCCATTCCTTCTGTATGTTGCCAAATTCATCCTTATTCCATTTCTTTATTTTTCCTTTTAGATCTTTAAGTCTGAGTTGAAAAGTGTGCATCAGGTTTCTCCCTACTATCTCGCTGTCATTCCACCACTCCTTTTTTTCTATGAGGGTCGGTTCTCTTAGCCAAAATTCCTCAAACCTAAAAGGTCTATTTCAGTTTCCTTATTTCATTTCTACTTCGAGTTTAATAGGCTAGTGGTCTGACCCTAGACATGGTAGAATTGATGCTTCATAGTATACATCTTTGCTAATGAAGTGTTCTATGGCCAAGAATCTGTCCAGTCGAGAGGCTATTTGTCTGCTCCCTCCCATTCTATTATTCCACGTATATTTTCCATTTATTGTTGGGATGTCCACCAATTTTAGTTCTTCTTGTAAATCTCTGAATTTCTCCATTTCCGGCTCTTCTCTTCACAGTCCCCCTTTTTTCTCCTCTATTGTTGTTATTAAGTTGAAGTCCCCTGCTACCAACCAAAGTTTTTCTTTGTGTAGTTGGCTAAACTTCTTTATTTGCTGGAGGAAATTTTCCTTTTCCATTGGAATGTGAGGGCCATATACTGCAAAGACTAGGAACCATTCTCTATTTCCTATCAGGTGAAACCGCCCCGTGAGGATTCTCTTCATACCTATCCAGTAGTCCACTATGATCTCTGCTGGGTTCCACACTATTTCTATTCCACCTATGCTACCTCTCGCATCTATGGTCATGCATTCTTACCTTGGTTTTATTTTACTTAATATATATTCCATTTTCCCTCCTGTAATCTTTGTTTCTTGTAGCAGCATGAGTTGAGGTTTTTCTTTTCTTAGCCTCTCAGTTAAATGTCTTTGTTTGCATCTACTATTGAGGCCTCTTATGTTCCAGGATGCAATTATCATTGGGATACTTTGTTTATTTGTTGGTATACCGCTGATAGCAGTACCACCCTGCCTGTATTCACCAACATTTCTCCCATAATCTGTATATATTCTTGTAGGTTCCTCCGACCACTTTTCTTTCCTCCTTTCATTTTATTTGAGTATTCTGGGGTGTTGTCTTGATGCATCCCCAATTGTTCTGCCATCTCCACTTGTCCCTGTCCCTGTATAGTATTTTTTGGTCTTCTGGTATAAATCTTTCATCTAGGTGTCTCCATTCATTCAACAATTTCTTCAGCACCTCTTCTTCCATGCTTAATTCCTCTCCCTTGCTTGGGTCGATTTCCATTGTGGTGTTTTCCATCTTCTCCCTGTCTTCCTTATCCTCTTTCTTTGCTAGCTCTCTTTGGGCTTTCCTCTTGGGGTTTGGCTTGCCTTGACTCGAACTGCTCTCCTTTCCTTTTTCCTCATAGTCCATAGTTTGGGCCTCATTTTCTTCTTCTTCTTCTCCCTGCAGTGCTTCAAAGCTATTCGTTCTACTCGGTTGAGCTTGATATTCTTTTTTCCCTACGTTGGGGTTTTCTTTTGCTTGTCTTCTCTTGCTTTTCACTTCTTGAAACCCTTCCTTATCTTCTTGATGTTTCCTCTATTGTTTGCTCATGTTCTTTCCCTCCTCTAGGTTCATTAGACACTCCTTAAATAGGTGATTATACTCATGACATCTACGACATCTGAACGGGATGTGTTCATAGTCTAGGGTTTGCTACCATACCTCTTCATGATATTCTAGTTCCATTGAGTCTGGTATAGGTTCAGCTATGTTCATGTATATGCATATTCTCACATATGAAGTGTATCTTCCTTTTTTTGTTGTTTCTGCTATTTTGACAAATCTGCCTATCGTATTTCCAATGGCCTCCAGTATTTCTGGGTCCTAGAAATCCATTGGGAGACCGAATAACTTGACCCAAACCGGGGCTGCCATAATTTTTTCCTTGTCTGGGTCATAGCATTCTTCCCATTATCTCATAAACAAACCAGCATTATAATGAAAGTAAGGACCATTTTCAAATACTTTTTCTTTGTCTTGCAGGTTCGAGAATATTACCGTAAAGAAGCCTCTAGCTCCCAGCATGAGCTCGATATGACCTTTGGGCTGCCATTTTTGTTGTATCCATTTGGTGAGGTCCTTCTCTGTCGGCCAGACTCAGATGAACTCACATATTAGCACGTGGTCTTTCATGTAGCTTCTGTATCGCTCCAGTTTGTTCATCAGAATGATGAATCTCAGTTTCTTCGTCGCACATGGTAAACATTTTCCTCTGTTGCCTGCCTGCCATCGTGCCCCAAGGACAAGTCCTGACATTTTGTTGGTATCTCCTACTAGTTTCGGATTACTTGTATTCTGGTAGGAATCCCCTGCTGCCGCGTCTTGGTAGGAGGGGATCTCCCCTCCCCCCCCTTCCTCCTCTGTCATTCCGACCTAGTTACTGGCCTCTTGGTTTGCAGCTTTGCAGATGTCGTCAGATTTTTGAGGTTGCGGTTAAGTTTAGCTCATGGCTTCCTCACTATTAGGGTTGCAGAGCTCTGAATTGTAAGTGACTTTCAGTCTGATGGATAAAGTTATTTCTGTCGTCTAACATTTAAATCAAGGGCACACAAAGTTACAAGTGGCATGGTAAAGATGTGCTTCTCCGAGGAGAACACCTTATAGCGTAATAATAGAAAATATTTAATTTATATATTTATTTATAAATATATTATTTATAATATTCTACATCAAAATAGAATAAATATTTCACCTGAACTATAAGAGGAGTCTTCATGTGTCTTTGACTAGACATGAGGTGCCCCTAAATTATAAATGTGTACAATTAATGTTAATATCTTGAGGTTTGGTGGTTAATGTTCCTAGTAGGTTGTATGATGAGATTATTTTGTAAGTAATGACTTGATTATAGTCTTGTTGGAGTTGGAGTAAAATTATTAAAGTTAAAGATAATTTTAATGGAGCTATAGCGGCACTTTCAAATTGGCAATAATGTACTGAGAAAGTTAATGGGATTTTTTCTTTAACATTTCCCTGGATTCTCTTGCTGGTATAAGTTTGTTTGTAGTAGAGGGTTATTGTGGTTATGCTAGGCTACTTGCACCAGGAACATGGTCTTTGTTGGTTAGTAGCATTGAGTTTTGGGTCAATATTATCCCGAGTTGTTGGTAGCTCATTATGATGGTTCCCACAACAACTGAGGCAGGGGGTGGTTGTGGGATACAGGTGGTGCTCAGGCTAGGTTGCATCCAGTTGCATCCGCCCAATAATTCAAGGATCAAACTTCTGTAGACATCAAATGAGAATTTATAGACTTGGAAGACAATGTGCTCTATGAGTGTGAATGCATATAAGATCATGAAGTCTTGGAGGATGTTTGTCAATGGGTGCCCAACCCTAGGCACACTAAGTGAGAAAAATCAGTACTTGCTAAACATAGACTTGTACTAGAAGATGAAATCCATGATGGCTTGGGTTTTCTGGACAAGAAGAGTGCCAAGTTGGATGAGATGGAGAAAGGGCAACCTGACCTAAGGGATGAGATAGCTAGGCTAGAAGCTTGTCTACTCAACTCTATAGGTCCCAACAAAGTCAAATCTATGAAGCAAACCTCATTTAGGTGGCTACTTCCTCCACCTTTTAAGACTTATGTTTATGTCCTTGTATATGTCTCCATGGTTTATAATTAACAGAAAGAGGTTTACACTTACAGCTCTCAAGACTTTATTTTTGTTGATACTTTCTATCTAAGTGTTTATAGGTATAATTTAAACAATTACCATGAAAAACACTATCAATTACCTCACATCATTTTTTCATGAGTCAAGCTCTTTCTCTAATAAATATTAAAAAAGCTCTATTATTTTGTCAATAATCTAATTTCTTTAATAAAAAATTACTAACCAATAAAACTAAATACTACATATAATATTATCTCCAATAATAAAATAAAACTTTTTTTATATATAATTCTATTACTAATTTAATTTATTTATGTTTACTATTCTAATACAATTCATTTACCTATGAAAAAGAGTAAGGAAATTGTTGTAATTTCTATATTATTGTTACTGTATTTTATTTTATATATTTTTAAATAATATTTTCATCTTTTTCTATATGCTATTTTTATTTATAGATTACTTTGTATTTCTTTATTTAAAATATGAAATATTATTATATATATATATAATTTTTTTAATAATAATATATAATTTTAAAATATTTTGGGAAGTATATCATCAAATATTGTTTTAATTATAAAATTGAAGATTCAAAATCCATAAATAAAATCAACAAAAAAAAAATATATATATATATATATATATATATAGAATATAATATTGAATAGAAAATTAATTACACTCAACTCTATAAAATATTAAAAACACACATAAATAAATGTTAACAAACATCCCATGTCAAAAACATTAAATTATAATTAAAGAGAGAATCATCGTAGTACGTGATCAACTCTCAATTAATGTAAATTTTATGTGGGTACTCACCTTTTGAAATAATAATTATATAAAACTCACCAATCTATTAGGTTAGTCGAACATGTTTTAAATGTCTTACAATTATGCTTCACGTTTTTTTAACAACTTTACCCACTCAATGTTAAAGTGACTCTTAAATGTGCGATAGAAGTTTTAAAGTGTTCTTTTTCATGATTTGAAGTAAAACATCTCAACATTACTTTTTAAATTTAAATACAAATATTATTATTATTATAAAAGTATATAAATTAAAGTTTTTTTTTAATATATTATATTTTATTAAATAATATATTAATATTTATTTTATTTTAAATTAAATAGATGAATAAATATATATTTTAAGAGTAGTTTTTAAGTGTGAATTTTTGGAATATTTGTTAGATTTTTAGCTAGAGAAAATATTTGGCCAAATCTTGATTTGTATCGTTTAAACTCGTTTTTTGACTTTGTATTGTTTAAACTAGTTTTTTGATTGCATATATGGATTCAACACCCTCAAAAAATCCCAAGGCACTTCGATTGTGAAGAGTTAAAGTGTCAAAATTGTGATTTCAATTAATCTCTCTCAGATTCGTGTGATTTCAATGAATCTCTGTATTCTAGACAAATTAGATTGGAAAATAAATCGAAAAACTTTCCAAAAAGTCACACACTACTGGTATGTTTAAAACTTATTATGAAATTTATAAATTATTTATATGTATTTGTTACTAATATATTAAAATTTTCATATACTAATAATAAATCATAAAATATTTAATAAAATTATATATATATCCAGATTGGGTGCTCTGCATTCGAGAGGGTGGGGTAGACTGTCATCATCCCACCTAGCCATTCGACCGAGGGACATGGTAACAAACCCACTTCATTGGTTATTAATGCATGAAGTCAACACAAGGAGAATTAGCATCTTGCAATCCAACGCTATGTATTTTAAGTACCACCCCTATGATTTGTACTCTTGTCAAGCCCTCCTCACCTGGGTCGCAATATCTCAAACTGATCGTGTAAGCTTCTCCCATGTGACTAAACATACTCTACAACCACCAAAAATGGAATTTTATGCCTCAATCGCGGTAATTCAAATCTCTAATATTGTCGGCCACCTTGAAAAGAAGGTTCCTTGGTGCATTAGGGAAATTTCAAAAGAAAATATGGTTGTGTCAATGGCTCAATCCTCCCTTCAATGCGATAGTTCAATTGGAAAAGGGAAACTTGTAGTGGTTCAATCCTGTGAGCCATGCTCACAGAGCTTCATCTCTTCTAGTTATCCAAGCATAATTGGAGAAAGGGACAACCAACTTGTTAGTGAGCTTTGCTCCACAAAGATCAAATCTTCCCTTCTTAATCCCAACTGGCATTTAGTCTTACTCGATAATATGGTTCTCTACGTAGAGTTCTATGTTAAGTCTTGAAGTTGACCAAAGAATTCTACAACTATGAAGTAGCACGAAAACAATTGAGTGACTTTTACCTTAGGTAGGTTTACCCTTCTCTACTCCTAGTTTGTCCCTAAGTATTGTTTTCATTATATTCGTGCTTGGAATGTTACTTCTTGTAATCACTTGGCCTCCTTCCCATCTATGTTGGTCACTAACTCCTTGTACCTCTAGGATGATCTCTCCATATCATGGCTGCGAGTTCTACATGAAACTCCTTTCAGCTAGTACTTACCTTTGTTGGCACCCCCCAACTAGTCTAACACATGTTTAACCTCATTCCTTTGTTCGAGACAAGGGCATGCCTTTATTATAGTATCATTACTCTTTTATCTTTCCACCATTATCTCTTTCTTGACACATCTCCACCCATTCCTTGGCCATTTTCCATCCTAGCAAGCCTAGGTTTGTAGGGTCATAGCATACTATTAAGAATGAGCCAATTGTGGCAACACACAAACTCACCACAAATTTGAAGAAGCAACAACTTGTTTTTGGGACCTTACACTGTCCCTCCTCTCAGACACTGAGGTACTAACAAAGTTTGTTGTTTGGGTGCCCGATACAATGCACACACATGTGTACTTCAATCAGTGTATGCACACAATGGTCCTTTACTAGAACATGAAATTACTTCTAAGCAAGATTCTCATGGATCAACATGAGCATGGAGAGGACCTCCTCCTCTCCATGGAGCATTTGTATCAGCACATGACTAACTGGGATCGACAACTAGAGTGTATCAAGAATAATCTTGGTAACCCCCCGCTACTGGCTTCTCACCCGGCAACAACAACGACTTGATCTAAGATGCAACAATATATTTAAACCCCTCTTCCTAGTCTCTTTACTCTTGTTATGCCTTTACTTTCTCAGTTTCCTATTTACTTGTTTTATTCTCATGGCCTTGAAGCCCCATATATTAGTATACATATGATATATTTTGAAATCCTAGGCAGCTTTTAGCTTCTGCCTCTCTTCGAAAGAAACATTTTTAGATATAGTTAGATTTCCCCGATGCTTGACTAATCTAAAACCTTCCATTTTCATATAATTTTATGTTTTGAAAACCATACAAATTATATTTCAAAATAATTTATGTAGAATAATAAACAAAATTAACACACATAAAAAAATATGAGAGAGATAGAAATGGTGGAAAAGGCCTCAGCCTTACTCTATTCCTCTCATAATACAATGTACAAATAATGTTTATGATACACATATAAATACATGAGGAAGTTTGTCTCAAGATAGTGCGTCTATCTTGGACTCTTTGGTTGAGAAAATATCTCAACAACATAGTAATCTAGGAGCCTAACTAGTTGGAGAGAATCTCTCAACCAACTAGGCCTAAATTGACTCCTGCCGATGAGGAACAAACTCAATCTAGAAAGGTAGGATTAAATCCTAACTTTCATGATTTTAATTAATTTAATTATTTTGACTTAGAATTGTTTTAACATATGAGAGTGAGGCTAACATTCCCCCCCTCAATGATAAGTCCAAAATAAGAACCAGGAACCATCTTCCAAGTTCTCATTCTAAAACTGTTGATCCTCAAAAACACTACTTGAAAAACCGCCAAACCTGGATGCTAAAAAAACTCCAATCTGAAGAGAACATGAATGAACTGCAAGTTTGATTCATCTCTGAATTTTTCTTGACGACTCCATCACGTGCCAAGCTGCAAAAGGATCCATCTGTCCTTTTCTTTCAATCAGCATCCTTTGTCCGCTGACAAAACGTTGATGCCACCCACTGGTGAATTGGCTTTGTCCACTGACAAAATATTTAGAACGTCTACTGGCAAATTTGCTGATGTCAAAACTGCTCACTATTGTTTTTTGAAAACTGCTCATTGCTGCTTTTGTTGTTGAACACCCATTAGCAAATTTGATGATGCGAAACTACCCACTGGCTACTTGATGTTGATGATGGCAAAAATTGTTGATCGCCCACTGGCGAATTTGTTGATGATGCCCACTAGATGCTTTGTCGATGTCCACTGGCTAATGAGGATGCCCACTGGCTTATTTGATGAAGACTTCCCACTCGCTGTTTTTTCTAATGTTGTCGATACTTTCAATCTAACAACCACCTTCAATTCCATTATCATTTCCCCCTTTGTCAGCTGAAAGGAGAGATAATTATTTGCACTTGATTTCTGAACTCCCCCCTTCAGGTGCAGGAGAGTTTCACCATCTTCATTTTACTATAGAATTTGTCTTCATGTGAGACTGAATCCTTCGGTAACACATAGACAACTGTTTGACAGTAGATGACCACTTCCAAGGATCGATCCATGCGTAATTGATCTTCACTCTGGGTGGTTGATTTCACTTGCAGCATCTTTCGGATGAATGATTTTTCTTGCCACAATGGTGACAAGGATGGAGGTCAAAGCATTTACTCTCTATATGGCCATTTCATTTACAATGGTTATACTTAACCATATTCTGATCACTGTTTAGAAAACCAACACTTACAAACTGAACTGGTTTTGAGAAATTTGGAACAAACAAAGTATTTTCTTTGTTGTATCTTAGGCCATGTTGATCTTTATTGAAGGCAATTTCTTCCCAAGGTCTAATCACTTTCTTGGAAAGACTATCCTGTTGTTGTTCTTCATACTTGTTGTTGTTGCTAACATCCTGTCCTTGATTTATTAAACCTTTTGTGTCACACTGGGCATCAATCATTAACAATTCATTAGTTTGACATGCTACATCAAACTGATCAATTTGGTCTTTGGTACTACTTGTTGCATCATTAAGTAGTACAATTGGTTGGATAATATCACTTGTGTCTCAACTGACATCAAATTGTTTGATTAGTTCATCTGTGTTGCAACTTATATCAACTTGCTTGATTAGATCATCTATGTTGCAACCTTCATTAATATGCTGAATAATATCACTTGTATCACAACTTTCATCTGCTATTGTGATGAGGTCTTCTGTGTCACAACTTGCATCTGTCTTCTCTGCACATTGTGCATATAGTAAATCTTGCTTTTCACTTAACTTAATTTGAAGTGAATGAAGTAGTTTTTCTTTCACTTCGAGCTCAATTTGAAATTATTTCATTGCTTCTAATGTACTAGTCATTTGGTTGATTAAGGTTTGACTTTGCTTCAACTTCCATTCCAGTATTTCAAGTTTGTTCTGTAACTCATGATTGCAATATTGCAAATATTTAATCTCCAGTTCTGCACTTTGAAGACGTTTTCCTCCTTTCCCCATTATGACTTTTGACATGCTTACTTGTACTTGCTTTAATAAATTTCACACTCAATTGAATTTTGTCACGCTCGCTTGAATTTTGTACTAGGATGAGGGTGTCGGATACCACCGAAAATGCACCCAATGTTTACAATGACAAGTTCAAATGATATTGACTCACTTGAAGAGAATTGACTCACTTAATTGACTCAATTGAGGAGAATTCACTCACTTTACCTCCTATAAATTCACAATTTTGGTGTCGGTTTCGACCGAGAATGCACCCTTACAATTCAACTCAATTTTATTTGAATTTGTTTACAAGTTAACTTAGAAATTATGATTTTTCAAGTTACACAATGACCAATTGTCATTGAATGTTGATGTAGTCTTTTGAAATGCATGAGTTTGTAGTTGCATTAACTTGATTTCCTTGCGTGAATTTTGTTGTTGATGTAGAATGCTGATGTTGCCAACTTTGATTATGCATTGTAGTTGCGCAAATGCATGTGATTGTTTGTGCTTGATTGAATGCTCGTTGCAGCTTTTTAATTTCAGGTGCTTTGATTAATGTTCTTGTTTCATTCACTTGCTTTAGACTGCTTGTGTGTGTTAGATAAGATAATTGTAGTGTCAAGACTAGACACAAAACATGCACAATCAATCACTGCACAAGGTGTACCTAAGATCCCCTTATTCAATTTCAGGCGGATCTACGACACATCAACACCGCAAAAAATATGTCTTTATTAAATATTTGAGGTACATCATCTTTCACCTTGACAACATCGTCATGGAAAATTCTCAAAGTTACAAGACTTCTTGAAAGAAAAATTTCTTCAAAACTGACTCAACCTCCTAGAAGTAAAAGTGTTACTTCAAAATACAATAATTAACTTCTTTTTTTTTTAATATTCAATTATCACTCCAAATTTACAAAACCTTATCTCTCCACCGCTTATTTCTCCAAATTACAACTTATTACTCCAACATACATTAAAAAGAAAAACTTAAAAAAAAATCATCCAAACTTACAAAAGTACTTTCCACCATTTAACTTCAATCCATGCTTTCTCTAAAAAAAAATCACTTATCACTCCAAATACAAAACACTTATCGCTCCAAAATTACAAAAAATAATTTCACCTTATCACTCCACAATATTTTTTTTACCTTTTATCACTCCTCACCATAGATCTCCACATCTTATTTCTCCATTAACAAATTTCATTAAATCTTCCATGCCTCCAAACATAAAATTTATACACCTTATCTCTCCAAAAACACTTTAACTAATTTATGCCCACTTAAAACTCAAACATATTAAAATCCCCACTTCACATTACACCACTCATTCTTTCTTATGCATAAGGCTTAAGAAAAATACAAGTAAAAAAAAGGTTATAAACTCATGTTTTGGAAATGCATTTTCCACGCATAAAACCCTTAAAATATTACTCCATTAAGAGTGCTTTAAAAAGTTTTGACTTTGGAGATTTGATCTACCTGATGGATGAGAAAGCTCGAATAGTTGGAGGGCATTCACTTCAATGACATGCTTTGAATCAATGCATCAATGCTTCAATGAAACTCAATGTTACTTGCAGGTTCCACATGGATAAGTCAAACAACTCCATGCTTTCCTTCAGCGATTTGCATTGTACCTCTGGAAGTAACTCAGCCACAAGAAGTAACTCTTGGGACGCAGGCATAATAGGCAACCAACGCAGGCTAAAAACTCAATAGCAACGATTTCAAGCAAGTTCTCCATGTAGGGTCTGGTCAGGTAGCTTGTCACGCAGCTGGTCATGTTGTTGTATGGTGATTGTGAAAGAAACACAACGTATATGTTGTTGTATGCTAGTCCTCCAAGTTCTTGTACCTTGGAAGTCTAGCGCAAGCCTTCCTTACGCAGGTTGCTTCTGGAGGTGGCTTTACTCTTGTTTATGAACGTAGGTGCCTTCACTGTGAATTCTTCGGCTATGACATGATTGCTAGAATCCTGGGTAAGGAAGAGAACCAAATGGAGGACAAAATTAGAATGGAGATGAACTGCAGAAAAGGCAAAAACCCAAACTTATCACCAGTTAGATTTATGTCTCTCACATAAAATCTATTCAATTGTAGCACAAATCCTCCATTAGCAATAGCTCTTTATTATTACACCACAGCAGGTGATCAAGCGTAGGTGTAAAGTGCCAAAAAATGGGGAGGATTCATAAAAATAGCAATTGTGAGAAATAGATAGCACCATTCATTAATTTTTCCATCTTTCTGTGTCTATATTTATGTGCATTTGAGATTTTTTGTTCTATTGCAAAGCGGACAGTTGGAGCTAAACACCGAAGTCGATCGCTAGAACAGACCCCAATTCAGCAGAGAAATCTAAAACCATACAATGAATAGAGCTTTCAGAAAAATCTAATGGCAGAGGACTTCTAAGGACTCCATCTCCTCTCAAATTGCTACCGAATGACAACCCATCATTGTTTCCCCTCACTGTAGAAATGATCCATAAAATAAATACAACAAAAGCTACAGAACCTTAAAGAGATGCAGATTCCAAAGCCAAGCTCCAGATTCCAAAGCCTTATGCAAGATCCTTCCACCTACAATGTTGTGTCATGCATAACAAATTCTTTTCTCGCATACTAAATGCTTGCTCTGATACCACATGTAGAATAATAAACAAAATTAAAACACATAAAAAAATACCAGAGACATAGAAATGGTGGAAAAGGCCTCAGCCTTACTCTATTCCTCTCATAATACAATGTACAAATAATGTTTATGATACACATATAAATACATGAGGAAGTTTGTCTCAAGATAGTGCGTCTATCTTGGATTCTTTGGTTGAGAAAATATCTCAACAACACAGTAATCTAGGAGCCTAACTAGTCGGAGAGAATCTCTCAACCAACTAGGCCTAAACTGACTCCTACCCATGAGAAACAAACTCAATCTAGAAAGGTAGGATTAAATCCTAACTTTCATGATTTTAATTAATTTAATTATTTGGACTTAGAATTGTTTTAACATATGAGAGTGAAGCTAACAATATATATATATATATATATATATATATATATATAATTTTATTTTATTTTATTCCAACAAAACAGAGAATTAAACAATTTTCAAATTATTATTTTTTGATAAAAATTTTATAATTAATACATATATATTTTTTTACATAATGAACTATATAATGTTTTTTTTTTTTTTTTTTTTATCTATTAGACTAACCTAAGTACCCACGGGGTTTTGAACCGATGAATTATATAATGTTATTTACTTTTAAACGAGATATTTTATCAATAAACCATGATAAAGATATATAAGAAAAAAATGTACGAATAAATGATATCCATGGTCGCAAAACTATCTATATTGATCTCCTAAAACTTATAGGAAACAAAATTGTATTTATAAGTCAATGAGATTTAAATGAATGCAATTTTGTTTTATTATTAATTTTTTAATTTATATTATAAATAAGATTATTTTAGTGAGCCCAAATAATTGATGAAAGTGGATAGGGTTAGGATGTTGATGTAATTAAGAAAAGAATTGAAATCTTAATTTTGGAAGTTAGTTACGTGACTTAAAAATCTTTTAATAATACAAATAATCACAAATCTTTATTTCTTAAATGCAAGTAACTTAAGATATTTAATCATAACCTTTCATTAAATGATGCCAATGAAGAATATTTTTTTTAATTAAATCTTAAACATACATGTGACTTAATTAAAAAACTGAATAATCTGTCAACATGTTTGCATTATAGACATGTCTGTAGGTGTAATTACATCAATTCACTATATTATCTTTTTTCTATGTTGTATAGGTACATGTTCCCCCAAAATAATGTGCACCTTATTGTCCCCTATTTTGGGGATTTGTGGATCCTTAGGAAGCAACCTCAAATTGTATTGACTTGTGGACTCTTAGGAAATGTATCCAAAGTGTTGGGAAGTTTATTAGGGACTTGATGGATATCCACAATATGTCCCAAGTATATTTTAGGGGCATTATAAATAAATTTCAACGATATTTTAGGAAAAAATCAGGGATTTTCTGTGCACATTTCAGAGATATTATATACATATACCCAAATATATTTAGTTTTGACAATTATGGATATTAATTATTTAACAATATAATCATTGTTCCCATCCATTATTTTCATATTTCACTAAATATAACTTCTTTATACAAGTTGTAGCTGAAAACATTTATTTTTATGACGCGTTTTAATTTTTGGTTTCTAGTGATTTAAATATCATATTTTCATGAAAAAATTACAAGTAAGGCCATCATGTCAAGAAAATAGGAAATACAACATGTCAAGGGGCTAATCGTTGTGGTTATTATTATTTTTTTCATGATTTTATGAGTCATCTCAACTTTTACATATTATGTATGGGGTTTCATGAGTAATTCAACTCTAGTGCATCCAACATCCCATCCTCAAGCATTGTTATTTAAAATTTAACCCATTTAGATTTACTTTCCCACACGGGAATCATTAACATAATTGATTACAATTACAATATCTATGGAGGGTTAAGATTGGGGTATTATAGAGACCATAAACATCAAGAACTTCATATCCCTAATCCTTTGACCAAGGAGAAAGTCTACCCCATGGTCTCAATCAAGAGAACATGATTTCTTGAAAATGGATAACATCAAGAGAGTTGGATTAAACTAATATTTTTAGGGCTAGAATATTAGCCTCACTAGCCAACCCTCGAACATGGAGAGAAAGAAAAATAATCAGGGAACTTGAGTGTTGGCCTTGTCTACTTTAAGGGCTTCAGTTATAGTAGCCTATTCCCAATTTTAATTTCACACCCAACTTTTAACTTAGCCAAACATAAATGGGAATTTCACCTCACATAACCCCCTTGTGGCTTGTAAAGATCTAAGTTTACTTCAACTACTCCTTTTTCATCTAATTTTACTTTAGAAAGAAGATGATAGATCAGACTGAATGGATTTAAGGTTATTCTCAAAATTCCAATGGGGGGAGCTTTCAATGGGGATAAGAGTCCTTACCACTAATGACATGATAACCGTGAGGGATGGAATTGGTTTTTTGAGTAGGGGGATTGGGAGGAAAATAAGAAGAGAGAGGACAAAGAGGGGGAAGTGGAAGGGAAATACTTGGACGAAGGAACCAAATCTAAATTATTTAAAAATGGATCAAGAGTGTCGTCTCTCTTATTATTTTAATCCCACTTCCCTACTTAAAAAACCAGTTCCATGCCCTTATAGGAACCTAATACATGAGAAAATGTAGGAGGAGGAGGAATTAACATACTTTACTTAGAAGCCTCTATATCCCCAATCAACTATGTCTAAGTATTTGCATTGATCTGGGACCTCTACCTTCACCCAATAGAAGTAATCTCTTCCATATTTGATGTGTTATTCATTGAAGAATCTAAGAAACGGTCCCTGAACAAGTCTGCATTATGGAACTAGGAACATCTAAATGGGATTGAACTAGAGAAGAAAAAAAATACATTGTACTTGGACATTCCCACTGCATGATGACCAAAGAATCTAAATAGAATTCTTGATTATTCCAAACACTGAATCTATTTAAAATCACCATTCCATTTTCAATCTAATCCAAGGGACCTTTTAGAACATCTAGTTCCATGATAATACAAAACTAACGTTTGTCTCTCTTGGATTTCCATCCATTATTTTCCTTGCTAAATCATCTTAGGGAGTTTCCTCTTCATGAGGAACTTGTACCAAAACGGGACTAGAAGGCTAGAGGGAGTGACCCATATCTTATAAATTGACAGGGGCCTCTGATAAGGGTGAAATGTCACATCCCACCTTTTTAGTAGGAGTTTTGAAGGACCATAGATCTAGCTCAAGATGAGCACCTTTTGCTTATCCTAGATCAAGAAAATTTTGAACATAATTCAATCATATGCAAGAAGGAAAAACTAAGGAATATAACTTAGAATCCAAAACTAGTTTAGTTCCATGCAAAACCTAGAAGCGACAACCCCCAAGTTTTTTTTGAAAAATATGCCAGTCATTTCCTTATCAAGAATATTGACGATATATCCTAAGGAAATGTATTCACCAATACTAATTCTAACACTATCTTCATCCTTATGAACAAATTTTACATTCTTCTTAGAAGATTTTCCACCTATCAGATTAACATTGATTGTAAACTATGAGGAGCGAACAACGATTTTTGGATGCATAGAGGAGATAAGTTTAGCGAAGGGATAAGACCTTGGGCATATTGAAGAGAGTAGAGATGAAAAAGCATAGATCATTTCAGAATATTTTTTGGACTGCCCAATGCCAAACTTCTTGATCTTTCCAAATGTGGATTTGACAAACGAGTGCCATTTGTACCCTCGGGACTATCAAATCACTAAATATGATTTAAATGCTATAGGGAGGTAATAAATTCTTTATTTATCAGACAAAACCATGTCGAGGATGTTGAATCGTCACTAATATAAAACATTTCATATCACATAACTGTGTAGAGAAGACTACATTAAATCAATCTCAAATAACACATTCACTACTTTAATAGGCCATCCTGTGAATCTACACTATGGACCTATGCCTATGAAATCTTTAGTATAAGTATAATTACATTTTATATAGACCCTAACCTAATCCATATAGAAGCCATAGATGCAAATCCTATAAATCATAATATTCTTTGAAGAAATAAAAACTAAATATTATAAACTAAAAAAACTCATATAAATAAAAAATTAAGAAATAAGTTGTATAATTTGACTATTTTTTATTTATTAAATACATAAATTATAATTAAATTTAAAAAAACATTAATTATAAATAATTTTAAAGTGAAAAAACACAAATATTCATAATATATCTTATTAAAGCTATTAATTAATTTAATTATATAAACTTTTTAATCTTCTATAAACACTAATATCTGTAAAATATTAAAAAACAACATGAATAAATAAATATTGACAAATATATCAAAGTTCAATAACAAGTGCATGCTTAAATATATTAAATAATTATAATTAAATAGAGAACCATCATAATACATAAAGTATCAATTATCAATGTTGATTTTAGGTGGCCTCTCATCCTTTGAAATAATAACAAGTATATAAAACTCATCAATCTGTTTTAAATATCTTACACTCATGCTTTCACATTTTTAGTCTCTTCCTCGTCGGGGACTATAACATTCGTCTCACAGTCAAGTTACGTTGAATGTGCATTATTTGGTTGCATTTTTGCAATTTTAACCAAATTTTCAGGAAAATGCTTAATATTTCTATTTTTTGCATAATTTCAAAAATAATTTTTGAATTTTCAGTAAATGTTATTTCTAATTTCTCATTGGTTGAGGAAGCTCTGATGGGACATACTTTCCTTGATGGAGGGTGTTTTATTTTCATTGTTTTTGTTTCACATGGGGTTGTGGGACACTGTTATATTAGTGCTCTGCTGAATGATGCAATAATTGATGTTGTTGTAGGTTTTTTGCATAGACCTTGGTGGGGGATTTGACGGGGGTGCAGAGGGATCTAGTATCATTTATTTAACAATTATCGAAATAGGACATTGTTATGTTAATTCTCTTATCAATGATGGTGAGAATTGATGCAGTTGCAGATTGTTTGCGTAGGCCGTGGAGGGGACAAGGGGGAGTGGGCACTGAACAAATGTTGAATTAATATTATTATGTTTTTTTATGTGGAGGACGAAGTATGTGTGAGAGAACTGGGGTCCTTTGCATAATCACTGTTGTGACACTGATCAAGGATGCGATAAATGGTACGATTTCGTTGTGCAGAACTTTTACTGTGCGAAGGATGGAGTATGTGCGGTAGAACTAGGGGTCCTTTGCATAGACGGAGGTGCTTTGGCACTGACGAGGGGTGTAGAGGGAGCTAGCATCATTTTTTAACAATTATCGTAATCATCGCACTATAAAAGCTACTCGTATTATATAATACTAAATAAATAATGTTTTCAATCTGTGCGACATGCAGTTGCAGGACACTATTATTTTAGTGCTCTTTTCAATGATGTGAGAATTGATGCGGTTGCAAGTTTTTTGCATAGGCCCCAGGGAGGGGGTGACAAAATCTCCAATTAATATTATTAAAGAGTATGTGTTGGAGAACTATGGCTCCTTTGCATAGACATGGGTGCTAAATAAACTGTGTTTTCAATCTATGTGAAGAAGAAATTTTATGCAATAAAAGGAAGTGAGTCAATTCAATATTTGCATTGAAAGGAGCTGGTACATGTTATTCGTTGATGTTAGTTGAGTTTTGGGGGTTTCCTAAATGTGCATAAATCTTTTTGCAAAGTTTATTAAAATAATAAATATACAAATCTATTTTTTAATTGTTATTTAGGAACATATTTCACAACTATGCAAGTAGCTGTGTGGAGGGACCTGTGCGAAGGTGGTTGTGTGGAGCTTACTATTCAGAGGAATCGTATGAGTGAAAAATTGCATGTGCGTAGAGATTTGACTATGCTAAAAAAATTCTGCTAAGTTTATTAAAATAATAAATATAAAAATCTCTTTTTAATTCTTATTTAGGAATGTATTTCACAATGTATGCTCATTAATTAATATCAGTTTTGAAATTTAATGACTGACATAAGGGCGTTATTGAGTGCAGAAGTAGTTGTGCAGAGATGGTTGTGTGTGTGCGGAGGTTATGTAGAGAAAAAATGCATGTGCAGAATGAAGGAAGTGCAGAGGGATCTTTTAATTCTAATGCATTTTGATATTAGTAGATTTCGCACAAGAGAAGTGCTTATTTTATTATTAATAGATTTTGCAGAGTTCAGAGGTTCATACAATGAAAGCTTGAGAGATTTTGGTATACAATGGATTGTGTTATTTGGAGGAACTTTGTGCGAAGAAAAAATGCAAGTGCATAAAGCTTTGACTGTGTTGAAATATTTTTCCAAAGTTTATTAAAATAATAAATATACAAATTTCTTCTTTAATTCTTATTTAGGAACATATTTCATAGCTAATGCTTCCTCCCAATGATATATGGGACCCACGTCTATCAATATCATCTTCAAATGTCAATGACTGACCGAAGGGCATTATTGAGTTTGGAAGTATTTGTGTGGATGAAGCTAGTGGAGGTGGTTGTGCGTGTGCAGTGGTTATGCAGAGAACAAATGCATATGTGGAATGACAAATGTGCATGTTTTGAGAAAAGTGAGGTTAGTGCAGAGGTAGCTTTTAATTGTAATGTCTTTTCACCTCTTTTTCATATTACTAGATTATGCACAAGAGTAGTGCTTATTTAGCTTTAGAGTACATATGCATTTGTGTTATTTTGAAAGTATTTTGTAGTAGATTGTGTGAAGTGTAGAGGTTCATACAATTAAAGCTTGAGAGATTTTTGTGCACAATGGATTTTGTTTGCAATCCCGCACATATGCCTTTGTGTTATGTTGAAAGTATATGAAAATTATGTTTACAGATTTGATGTTTTAGTGCTTATGTGGTTTTCTAAATGCATGAGCAATTGTGTACTTGATGAATTGAATGTTGAGATGATTGGTATTTACCAACATAGTTATTTTCTATTAATCAAAGGACAAACATCGGGACAATAAAAAATTTGGATGACGACTTTATCTTTGTTGCATTTTTCAGATGCAAAATAGTGGTAGGTGGTGATTTATAGGAAAATGAGTCTATGAACATTTGAAATAGCTAGTATAGTGAGCGAAAAAATGATATTTGCAGTGATAGAAAAAATAACTTACTTCGTTCCAATTGTTAGATTTGTAAATCAATAATAATAATAATAAATCAGTTAATGACAGGACAAACATTAGAATGATATAGATATTTGGATGTCAACTTTATCTTCGATACAAAGATTTTGTGACATACAGGTGGTGATTTATAGGGAAACAAGTCGAAAAGCATTTTGAAATCATCGATAGAGTAAGGACAGAAGTTATTTGTTGATATCGATAAGAGCCTTTTCTAATTGTTTACGTATTTCGAGTAGTGGATCGTGTAGCATTTTATCTTTTCAAATTGTGTTTAAGATCTTGGAGTATTGTCCGATCTTCTATTGCCTTACATAAAATGTTATCTTCGAAGTTGAGATTGCATCTTCAATGGTGTCTCAATGGTGTTTCTGTTAAATCGTGGATGATAGCAATAGTGCAGAACTATAGAAGTTGTACAATACGGAAGGTTTTTAAACTGATTCACATTTGCTAGTTTCCTATTCAGATATGGAAATTTCTTAGCTGATTATCATGATTACAGTTAGTTCGAAGTTATTTTGTATGGTAAATTTCTATTTCTTATAACACGTATAACACTACATAATAATTTTGATACAAGTAATAGTATATGCATTTTTTTTTTGTTGAAAGTATATGACATAGTGTTAGTTTCCTTTCCTTGACTTGTGTAGTTTAGTCAAAGTCGTTGGTTTTTTATTTCGAATGAATCCTAATTTTAAGTGGCATTTGGCAGTCATATTTTTAACCATTTCGATGATGGTTTCCTTATTAACAGAAAACACTCAATTTATCGTGTAGATACGTGTGCATGTCTTTATTGGATACACTGATACACACAAGGTATCAACGTTTTGTTTCTTTGTGCCACATATATGTTCTATCACAGAGCAGTACTTGTTGGGATCCGTTAAAAGGATGCTTAATCTAATATTGCATAATAGTAATAAGTATTTACTCGACAAAATATTCATTATTTATAGTTTACAAATTTCTTTTTTGCAATTGTGTCGATTTCAATACGAATTAAAGTTTTTGTTCCCAACAATCAAATTATTTTCGCATCTAAAAATATCAAAGAGTTTAGAATTAAATTTGGTTGTGTTGAATGAGGTTCCCACTACATCAAAATTGCTTGTCAAATTTTGTGAGAGATAGATGTGTCAAGCCATTCTTAAATCAAATTTTGTTCGATTTTACAAAGTAGTGGGAGCCAGCTGTCAATTTGATTCATCGTAGAAGGTAACTTTACTATTTGTAGCTATCATTGATAGTTTTATGAGTCTTCAAATTTGACCAGAAGAAAACAATGGAAATTCTACCACGTTCTTGATAAACTATGGCGATAATTTTTTGTGACTTGATGTTACAACTGTCAACTTTCAATAGTTAAATTATTTTCACGTCTACAAAAATCAAAGAGTTAAAAATTAAATCCCTTTGTGTGGAATAAGGTTCCCACTGTATTGAAACTACATGTCACATTTTGAGAGAAACAGGTGTGTCAAGTCATTCGAATATCGAATTTGGTTCGATTTTACAAAGTAGTGGGGACCATTTGTCAAGTCGATTCATCATAGAAGATAGTTGAATATGTTTTGGCATAATATTTAATTGTGAATGTCCTTATGCACTTTACTATTTGTAGCTATTATTGATAGCTTTATAAGTGTTAAAATTTGACAGGAAAAATAATGGAAATTCTCGCATGCTTATGATAAAATATGGCAGATTTCTTTGTAACTCAAGGTTACAGCTGTCAAATTTCCTAATCTTGGGTTTCAATCAGGTGTCAAAACTTGTGATGTCAAATTTCTATTGAAGAAACAAAAGAAAATTTTGGCTTGGTGATTTTTGGCGGTATGGGAAAATTTGTCGATGGGGTTTTTTTATCATGTTAAATCCATTTCCACTATCACAAATCATGATTCAAACACTCGTTCTCCTAGGTTTTTATTAAAAGGAAAAAAAAGTTGGGTTGTAGTCTTTTTTTGTCATGTGGGTGAATCTACAGCCTCAATAGACAACGTCTATTATTGTATATCGTAGGTTTTTGTTTCTTACGACACGTATATCAATGATATTGAAGAGGAGAAAAGTGGAAAGTCATGTGTGAGAGAACTGGGGTCCTTTGCATAATGACTGTTGTGACACTAATCAAGATGCGATAATTGGTACGGTTTTGTTGTGCAGAACTTTTACTGTGTGAAGGATGGAGTATGTGCGGTAGAACTGGGGGTCCTTTGCATAGACGGAGGTGATTTGGCACTAACGGGGGTGTAGAGGGAGCTAGCATCATTTTTTAACAATTATCGTAATCATTGCACTATAAAAGCTACTCGTATTATGTAATACTAAATAAATCGTGTTTTCAATCTATGCGACATGCAGTTGCGGGACACTATTATGTTAGCGCTCTTTTCAATGATGCGAGAATTGAAGCAGTTGCAAGTTTTTTGCATAGGCCCCATGGAGGGGGTGACCAAATCTCCAATTAATATTATTAAAGAGTATGTGTGGGAGAACTAGGGCTCCTTTGCATATACAAGGGTGCTAAATAAACTGTGTTTTCAATCTATGTGAAGAAGAAATTTTGTGCGATAAAATGAAGTGAGTTAATTCAATATTTGCATTGAAAGGAGCTGGTACATGTTATTCGTTGATGTTAGTTGAGTTCCGGGGGTTTCCTAAATGTGAAAAAATCTTTTTGCAAAGTTTATTAAATAATAAATATACAAATCTATTTTTTAATTATTATTTAGGAACATATTTCACAACTATGCAAGTAGTTGTGTGGAGCTTACTATTTAGACGAAGTGTGTGAGTGAAAAAATGTGTGTGCGTAGATATTTGACTGTGCTAAAAAATTTTGCTAAGTTTATTAAAATAAATATAAAAATCTCTTTTTTAATTCTTATTTAGGAATGTATTTCACAATGTATGCTCATTAATTAATAGTAGTTTCGAAAGTCAATGATTGACATACGGGTGTTATTGAGTGCATAAGTAGTTGTGCAGACATGGTTGTGTGTTTGTGGAGGTTATGTAGAGAACAAATTCATGTGTAGAATGAAGGAAGTGCGGAGGGATATTTTAATTCTAATGCATTTTGATATTAGTATATTTCGCACAAGAGAAGTGCTTATTTTATTGTTAATATATTTTGCGGAGTTCAGAGGTTCATACAATGAAAGCTTGAGATATTTTGGTATACAATGGATTGTGTTATTGGAGGAGGTTTGTGCGGAGAAAAAATGCAAGTGCACAAAGCTTTGACTGTGTCGAAATATTTTTCCAAAGTTTATGAAAATAATAAATATACAAATTTCTTCTTTAATTCTTATTTAGGAATGTATTTCACAGCTAATGCTTCCTCCGAACGATATATGGGACCCACCTCTATCAATATCATCTTCAAATGTCAATGACTGACTGAAGGGCATTGTTGAGTTTGGAAGTATTTGTGTGGATGAAGCTAGTGGAGGTGGTTGTGTGTGTGCGGTGGTTATGCGGAGAACAAATGCATATGTGGAATGACAAATGTGTGTGTTTTGAGAAAATTGAGGTTAGTGTAGAGGTATCTTTTAATTGTAATGTCTTTTCACCTCTTTTCAAAATTAGTATATTATGTGCAAGAGTAGTGCTTATTTAGCTTTAGAGTACATATGCATCTGTGTTATTTTGAAAGTATTTTGTAGTAGATTGTGTGAAGTGTAGAGATTCATACAATTAAAGCTTGAGGAATTTTTGTGCACAATGGATTTTCTTTGCAATCCCACACATATGCCTTTGGGTTATGTTGAAAGTATATGAAAATTTGGTTTATAGATTTGATGTTTTAGTGATTATGTGGTTTTCTAAATGCATGAGAAATTGTGTACTCGATGAATTGAATGTTAAGAGGATTGGTATTTACCTGAAAAATTATTTTCTATTAATCAAAGGATAAACATCGGAACAATAAAAAAATTGGATGACGACTTTATCTTTGTTGCGTGTTTCAGACACAAAATTGTTGTAGGTGGTGATTTCTAGGGAAATGAGTCTGTGAACATTTGAAATAGCTAGTATAGTGAGCGAAAAAATGATATTTGTAGTGATAGAAAAAATAACTTACTTCGTTCGAATTGTTATATTTGTAAATCAATCATCATCATCATCATAATAATAATAATAATAGTAAATACTAATGACAGGACAAACATTGGAATAATATAGAGATTTGGATGTCAACTTTATCTTCGATACAAATATTTTGTGAGATACCGATGGTGATTTATAGGGAAACAAGTCGAAAAGCATTTTGAAATCATCAATAGAGTAAGGAGAGAAGTCATTTCTTGATATCGATAAGAGCATTTTCTAATTGTTTACGTATTTCAAGTAGTGGATCATGTAGCATTTTGTCTTTTCAAATTGTGTTTAAGATCTTGGAGTATTATTCGAGCTTTTGTTGCCTTACATAAACTGTTATCTTTGAAGTTGAGATTGCATCTTCAATGGTCTCTCAATGGTGTTTCTGTTAAATCGTGGATGATAGAAATAATGCAGAAATATAGAAGTTGTATAATACAGAAAGTTTTTAAACTGATTCACATTTGCTAGTTTTCTATTCAGATATGGCAATTTCTTAGCTAATTATGATGATTACAGTTAGTTTGAAGTTATTTTGTATGGTAAATTTCTATTTCTTATAACACGTATAACATTACGTAACAATTTCGATACACGTATATGCATTTTTGTTATTTTGAAAGTATATGACATAGTGTTAGTTTCGTTTCCTTGACTTGTGTAATTTAGTCGAAGTCATTGGTTTTTTATTTCGAATGAATCCTAATTTTAAGTGGCATTTGTTGGCATTCATATTTTTAATTGTTTCAATGATGGTTTCCTTATTAACAGAAAACACTCAATTTATCGTGTAGATACGTGTGCATGTCTTTATTGAATACATTGATATGCACAAGGTATCAACGTTTTGTTTCTTTGTGCCACATATAAGTTCTATCATAGAGCAATACTTGTTGGGATCTATTAAAAGGATGCTTAATCTAATATTGCATAACAATAATAAGTATTTACTTGACAAAATATTCATTATTTATAGTTTACAAATTGTTTTTATTTTTTATTTTTCATTTGTGCTAATTTCAATACGAATTAAAGTTTTTGTTACCAACAATCAAATTTTTTCGCATCTACAAAAAACAAAGAGTTTAGAATTAAATTTGGTTGTGTTGAATGAGGTTCCCCCTACATCAAAATTCCTTGTCAAATTTTGTGAGAGATAGATGTGTCAAGCCATTCTTAAATCAAATTTTGTTCGATTTTACAAAGTAGTGGGTGCCAGCTGTCAATTTGATTCGTTGTAGAAGGTAACTTTACTATTTGTAGCTATCATTGATAGTTTTATGAGTCTTCAAATTTGACCGGAAGAAAAAAAATGGAAATTCTACCATGTTCCTCATAAACTATGGTGAGAATTTTTTGTGACTCGATGTTACAACTGTCAACTTTCAATAGTTAAACTATTTTCACGTCTACAAAAATCAAAGAGTTTAAAATTAAATCCCTTTGTATGGAATAAGGTTCCCACTATATTGAAACCACATGTCAAATTTTGCGAGAAATAGGTGTGTCCAATCATTCAAATATCAAATTTTGTTCGATTTTACAAAGTGGTGGGGACCATTTGTCAAGTTGATTCATCATAGAATATAGTTGAATATGTTTTGGCATAATATTTAATTGTGAATGTCCTTATGAACTTTACCATTTGTAGCTATTATTGATAGTTTTATAAGTGTTAAAATTTGACTGGAAAAATAATGGAAATTCTCGCATGCTTATGATAAAATATGGTGGGAATTTTTTGTAACTCAATGTTACAGCTGTCAAATTTCCTAATCTTGGGTTTCAATCAGGTGTCAAAACTCGTGATGTCAAATTTTTATTGAAGAAACAAAAGAAAATGTTGGCTTGGTGATTTTTGGTGGTATGGGAAAATTTGTCGATGGGGTTTTTTATCATGTTAAATCCATTTCCACTGTCACAAATCATGATTCAAACACTCGTTCTCCTAAGTTTTTATTAAAAAGAAAAAAAAGGTTGGGTTGCAGTATTTTTTTGTCATGTGGGTGAATCTACTTCCTCAATAGACAACGTATATTATTATATATGGTAGGTTTTTGTTTTTATGACACGTATATCAATGACATTGAAGAGGAGAAAAGTGGAATTTCAATTTTTTCCCCTATTACTATCTATAAAAGTTGGCCAGAAGGACAGGGAATCGACATGGTGCAAGAATTCATTTCTCCTATTTATGAGGTTCCTTCCGATCTTTTTCTTGTAGATATTTCTTTGTTTAGGAAACCATTTATGGATTTATTTTATCTCTTTTCCTGTGTAGCAGGGATAAAAAGTACAACACATGTTCTGAAATGCATTTTCTATGTGCTTTATGAGACATACAAAAATAATTATATTTTCATTTGGGCTAATGTCATTTCAAATGAATTAGTTGTTTAGTTACATAGATTACCCAAGAACAATGGCTTCTTTATGATGTCATATCTAATAACACTTATCGTGCCAAGGCATGTGTTTGACGGTTTATCTTGTAATCCTAGATTCATGTTTCGTAAGGAATCAATGTAGCTATGGTATCATATATTGTGGAAGTACGAAACTTATTTAAATTTTTATTTAATTTAAGAGATGTTTGTAAGGCAAGTATATTGCATGGTAACTAGACAAGAGCCTCCTCTAATATCTGCAAAGGTTGAGGCTTTCCTGTCTAGTAAAGGGGAATATGAGAAAAGATAAAGCAATATAGTTATATGAACTTATGATTTTTCTAATGTTTTTTATAGATAGGTATTTTGTTGATGAAGTCTGTAGTAAATATTGTCATTGGCTGGCTATATTTGAATAGAAAAAGAAAAAAAATAGTTATTTTTTGTTTATTGTTGGAATAGTGACTGTGAAGAATACGACACATGCTAATTTTCTTGGCAAATAATTTAAATTCATTTAACTTAAGTGATGCTGAAGGTATTAAAGGATTTTATAAAGGAATAATTTTCACATATCCCCTTTAGTCTATGAGGTGTATGAACTTGTTTTCGAGAAATAGAGAGTAGAGCGAGGAAAATCACATTGTATCATTAAAAGATCAAAAAATGATAGTAGATGTTAGATAGGGCACTGAAAAAGACATCATCAGGGCGAGAGAAATATATAAGAAAAGAGGAAAAAATCCTACAGGAAAATCTTAATCTTGCACACGTAGTAGTGGTGTTACTTCACCTGCTAACAAAAAATAGGAAAGAACTACTGGAAGTGGAAAATTGGTTGTCAATAGGTTATTAGGTGGTGGGGATGACAAAGAGCCTCATCAGAAAGTAACTCCAGAAAGAGCGCACACAGTTGAATCATCTAGATCCAAGAGTTGAAGAAACCATGGACATGGAAGTTGATAGAGTTGTACTATCTGATTGGGTTAGTACTTTTTTCCAAGAAAATCATAAAATAATGGAAGAAATTGCCAAAGAGGACATTTCTTTCGACACAAATGATGACATTGGGTGGTAAGAGATTGAAGATTCAAAGGGTACAAATTTCCAACATAAATCTTGTTGATCAGGCATAAATCAATGTTGACTTATCTCTAATTACAATGCTAGGGCTGATGAAATTGCATCAAGTTTGTGGGCAAGCGCTTGCGAATTCTGTTAGTCGATGACAAGAAGAAAATTATGAAGTTGAAGGAAAAAATAAAAGAGTTAGAAGATACTCTGAGCTTGAGTCCTTTGTTGAAAACTCTACTAGCGATACATAGACTGCCATTAGCAATTTCTAGCCTTGACAGATTTTATAGATTTGAGAAACATGTTAATCTTCTAAGTGTAGTGAAATTGTATCTCATTAGCAATATATCCGAAAGATTGTAGATTATTGAATTTGCATGGAAAGTTGCTTTTGATCTGTGACACTTAAAGCAGAGAACTAAGTATTTTGTCGAGTTTATTAAGAGTGAGCTGAAGGGGAACAATGAATTTATAGACAATGAAGTATTAACTTTTAGTAAGAATCTTGATTCATTGTCCAAAATAGAAAAAGATAAACAAGGGTCGCTTGATGCTGATTGAATGAGGTAGATCAAGGATGCATGGGTTAATTATCAATGACAAATTGATAGTTGATTTCGAGAAGCTAAAATAATCACAGGAGGCAAAGTTCAATGATATAACTACTTTTACTACAGAGGAAATTAAAAAATGGCTAATTACTTTTGTTAGTGTCAACGAAGAGTACTTTGCCTCGGTTTTGAAATTGCAAGAAGAAGATATAGAATTTGAGGAGGGGATATTTGATGAACGTGTTAAGAATGACATTACCGTCACTTCGATGAAAGAATTCATTGAGGCTAAAGTGAAAGATTTTGGTGCAAGAATATCAGGTTGTGTTTTTGCATATTGTAAGTGTTTTAATACATTGGAACATTTCTTTTCTTCTTCAAAGAATTTTACTATTGAAAAATTTTGTGTGCGTTATGATGGAATACTCTAACTCCTAAGTGAAATTCCTTGTTATTTCTTGCAGATGACTTTTAGAGATTATGGTCGATGGGATTCCAATCATAGTTCCTATTTTGATGAATGCATTTAGCTTTGCAATAGAAGTATTAGAATGTTTCATAATTGCTTTATGAAACAAAGGCTATTTTCTAGACCATGGAGCTATAATCATAGTTTATTTGAATTATGATTTCTTTCTTTTCTATCTCTCAGTATGTTTACTAATTATGTAAACAATTTCGATATAATGTTTTGCATGGCATGTTGTATGGACCTGTGTTCTCAAACGTTGTACAAAAAACAATAATTGAACACTTGTTTTCCAATATTTGCTTTGAGCTTTTATATATTAGCTAATGTTCTATAATGAATGATAATTAAAATGGATTTCTATTTACTTTGTTCTTATACTGAAAATTTTTACTAGTTATGTGAATAATTCTTATATAATGCTTTACATGTGAACTTGTATTGCTATGAATTCTTTAGTGTTTCTCGATATTATTGATTGAACATAATTTCATGAGACTATGCTTTTGAGCTTTATATTCTATATCATTGTATGAAAATTGTTGGCAATGAAAATAAACGTTTAGCAGGAGTTTTGGTTCAGAGATACCTATTGAATTTGTGATTTTTATTTGAATGATAGATATAGTGATTAAGATTTGTATCTGAATATAAATATTGTTGTTGTAATTATGTCAGTTAACATTCAAGGCGTGTGAATTATAAAGACTCTTTAGTCTATTCTAGTTTTGTTTACAATGGAGACGAACACTTCCAATGCTTTTTGGTTGTTAGATATGTATTGCATTTTTTGTGACTAGAATTTGAATCTAAATACAATTACTATTTCTTTCCTAGTTCTCTGTCCTAGTTCTTTTTATTTTTGAATGCATGTACAAAAGAAAGAATTGCACACATCAGTCTTTCATTGTACAAAATTTTCATTCTATGGGGCTTAGAATGAGAGTTTTCATTGTGCAGAGGAAGCTTCTTTCCAGGATTAAAATCTCCACACAACAACACATGATAATAATAATAATAATAATACATTAAACTATGGGATCTATTTTTTTGAAGCATTGTGAAAAAAACTCCATACTTCATTTTGCAATAGTCAATTGTAAATGAGTCTTTTTAAGTAATTTGGTTATAGACATATAGATTTTGTTTCTTAAAGAAAATACGTATTTAAATAAGTCCTACTGGATATAGAAACATGTTTTTACTGTGCAAAGTTATGAAAGCTTATATTGTAAATCATAAAAGTTGCAGCAGTAAATTGTAAATGAATATTTGTAGAGCATTATTGATTACGAAATTAGTTGTGTAAAAGTGGTTGTGCATGTTTGAAGGTTATATAGAGAACAAATGCATCTGCAGAAGTAAGTATTTATATAACTCATGCTATATATAGAAACTTGTTTCACTGTGCAAAGTTGTTCTTGCCCCAAGCGCATAATAAAGCTTACAATGTGCGCAGGAAACTATTACCGCACAATGAAAGATTTTATTAAACAACAATAAACATAAAAAATTATAAAAATAAATTAAATAACATTATTTAATAATAAATTTTATCAAACTAAAAAAAAAAAAAATTAATAATGTTGTGCCAAAAGTTTTACTGGTAGTTATAATCTATGTGGGAGGTGCACGTTGCAGATGGAAAAGAAGTGGAATTACAAAATTGTGTTATGTAGAACAGAAATAAAGAAGAAGAAGAAAACACTTTCATTGTGTGGAGTGTGGTTTCCTCATTTTTCATACACAACATAATGACATTAATGGTCGCGTATCCTTTTGGCAAATGTATGGATTGAAACGTAATTAGGAACGTAAATGCTATTACCTCTAAATTAGGATCAATATAGTAGTGGATGTGATTGTTGACAACCTGTAATATAGCTATCATTATTAGAAAAGATCCACATTTAATTTGTTTCCTACATGGAGTAACTAGTTTCCAAATTTTGAGATTTTTTTTAAACTATTTCTGCTATTTCTCATAAATGTCTTCTTTACTTTTTTTGTTTTGTTTGTTATTTATTCGAAATGTTCCATCAAACAAATTTCACACAGAAAATAGTATAGATAGAGGAAATAGAAAAATAAAACAATTTAGTACTATCAACAATTACTCTGATACTGAAAATCCTGAAGCTTGCAGACATGTGTAATCCAATTTTCCAAAAATTATGTCAGAATTTATACCATTTTCTAGCCAGAATTGTGGCACGTTTAGATTATGTGAATTATTTCTACTATTTCTCGTAAATGCAGACTTTTCTATATTGAATTGATATATATTGAAAGTGTTATGTAGAAGAGATTTCACACATGGATTAGTAACAGGGGGTGGTTGTTTAGCGTATCTATGAACTATACCTAAATCATATTGAAAACATTGTTGGTTGAAAGAATATTTTAAAAGTGCAGAGCATAAACGACTTCGAGAGGAAGGAAAGAAGCTATTTGAATTGATACTATTAACTCACTTTCACTCATCTATCATAGCTTTCAGTGGTCCGCTACATATCAACAATACGTGAATCTGTCTGTGTAGGAGAAGAATAATGATAAGGTTTGGTCTACCGGATTAACGAATGTTGCATACATTCTAGAAGTATTGATTTCAGAGAAATAATTTATTTATGTGTAGAGAAATTTTATTTAACAACAAAAACAATTAGGCTACCAGCCAAAGATACTCATATTTCTTTGACATTAGAGACATTTAGGAGGATATTGAAGCTACCGATTCTAGATATGTGCTTAGATTTGTCAAAAGCAAATAGATTTTTAGAATCACATGAAGGTGGCTTAAAAATCATACAAGAGTTCATTTTTCCAACTTCTGATGTTCCTTTTGATCTTTCTTCTCTACATATTACTTTTTTTAGAGAACCATTTAGAGAGTTATGTTTGTTGTATGTGGCTTAATGGGCCAAGAAACTACAACCAGTGTCACAAAATCCATTCTCTATGTTCTCCATAATTCATATAAAAAAATTGTGTACTCGATTGGGCTAATATTATTTCAAATGAACTCTCTTTTTAATTAGTGAATTTGTTCAAAAGCAGTAGTTTCTTCATGATGGCATATCTAATAACAACCCTTGTTTTGAGTCATACTTTTGATGACTTTCCACATAACTCTAATTTCAATTTTGACAAAGAATCGATGCAGTTTTGTTATCCCATATTGTGGAGGCAGGAAGCTATTTCAATTTTTTGTCTAATTAAAGATAGTTTTGTGATCTAGGTGGCTCTAGAAATGCTCCAGATTTAGAAATGGCTTCAGAATATATCAAAAATAAAATTCCTCCGATTGAAGTGAAACTAGGACCAAACCGTAGTGCTCTTTACCCTGATTCCAACTGTGTGAATGAAACTCAAATCCGAGTTCGTATGCTCAAGTTATAGTTGGTCAAAGTTTGAGTCAAACTTGACCAAGTGGTAGTCCTAATGAGGCAACACTTTGGTAGAATCCCGATGCATGGAATCCAGCCACTGGAACGGGAAAATTTGTTTCCTACTTAATTTGTCTAATGACCCTTAAAAATCATTTGATTAGTTTTAAAGCGTTGGTTATATAAAAATAAAAAATAAAATATTAATTTTTGGGTGGCGGGATGCCACCCCCAACAACATGGTTATAAATTTTTAATGGTGGGTGGGCCACCTTATGTGGACCCACCCAACCATCGGTCGACAACCTTATATATATTACCGAACATATATTATCATTCAATAGCCGCCAACTGCATACCATATAACGATAGGCATATATTAACCATTAACAACTTTCCACAAATGTTCTGGTGAGTGTCGAATCTGCCCAACTTAATAATCGGTTGGTCTGTCGATAGAAAAACATGTCACACAACACATTACAAACCACATACCAAACATGCCTTGGTCAAAACCTCATTATAAATCGCCGCATTGAATGACCCAAATCGCATATCATGTGACAATGTTATATATGTTAGAACCAGTGAGGTTTGAACCTACCCTGCCTAGTGGGGCTGGCCCGCCACCCAGGCAGTTCCACAACCATATGGCACACCAAATCCAAACACAACACACCAATATGACTCCAAACAATTGTGACCAATTATACCATGTGACAATGTTAACCAAACCTCCGTCAGTTGCAATGGTTACCATAAACCACACCTCCAAAACCATTTCATTAACCACTACGCCAAAAAAAAAAATATTCCAAAGTTGGTCGTGAAAGGGTTGGAACCTCCGACCTCCCACACCAAACTTGGCACCTTTTCCAATCGACCAAATGACCATATTGTAATATCTGCCCATTTGAAATATATATAAACTAAGTTTCCCATTCGAACAAGAGGCCCAACAGTGGAGGAGCGATAGAACGAGGAGCAGCCTCGGAAGCGAAACCCTGAGCGGGGGAATCCACGAGATTCCAAAAAGAATCCCTTAAAGGGCCAGAGGTGCTAGTGTCAGAATGTGACAAGTTATTGTCATTTTTTCACGTTGTCTCGCTAAGAGTCCAATGTTGTGGTCTTTTTCCCCATTTGAGTAGCAGAAATTCAAGCAACCTACATCAAGTAATCTTGATAGAATCTTGAGGAATTTAAAAGATTCCCTTAGAGGTTGATTTTTGATGGAGGCAGAATGATGCCAAATTTATAGTCATTTTTCACATAATTTCATAGGGAGCACAGTGGTGTGCTCAGAATTTTCATCTGAGCAGTGGATTTTTCAGCCATCTTCAGGAAGGAATCTTTGAGATTCCTGACGGTCCAAAATTTGACGATGTTAGAAAGGGGTGAATTTTATAGTCGTTTGACATGATTTCGTGCCATGTGTTTAGTGGTGTAGTCCATTTCAACAGCTAAGATTTGCATTTTTTATCCATCCCCAAAAGTGGAGGTATATGATGCAGTTATGTCACATTTTTCTTCTGATTTGTTGAGATGATGTTTTGTTGTCAAGATCCTTGTTATCATTATGATGAAAGTATGATTTTATGCCACATCATGTGAGAATGTATTAGCTTTTGATGCTAAAGGAAGGCCCATTTGAGTGAAATTTCCTATAGGAGGACATCTTGTGGAGAGACATGCCACTCTTGTTGAGGGAATTTTCCCATATGAGTGAGAGTTCTTGAGAACGTCTCCTGGAGAGACATGCCACTCTAGTTGATGATATTTATCCTTGTAATGACAAAGAATGTACTATGTACTCATCATCATCTTGCAACATTTAATGAAGCGTCCTCCCCACCCTTGACACTGGGTCCGAAGACGTAACCCACACTGGGTGAACTTCGTTATCAATGTGTTTACATCCTGTGATTTGATGGTTGTCATTATGTTTCATCTTATTTATAGTATGCACATGTGGATTTTCATAATCTTTCATATGAAATTCTTCTAAGATCATAGAACTAAAAGATCTTGGATAATTCTGGTAGCTGAAGAGATCCGGATTAAGTTTTCTATCAGAGTAGTCTTCTTGCTGATGTGAATTGTGACTGTGAATGATTGAACATGCAACAAGAAGGGAAATGGAGAACAACAAATATCTCTATGAGGACCTCCTCAAGATGGCATGCATGATGGACATAATGTATGCAGATTATGTGGAGAAGATGGAGAGAGAGGAATGGGAGAAAGAAAGAGCAGAGGATGATGCTCCATCTACCCCCTCAAGTGAACATTCATCTTCTTCATCGTCTTCTCATCATTCAAGTGAGGAGATCAATCAGAGCCTTCAAGCAGAGAATGTTGAATTGAGGAGAGTTCTACAGGAAGAAAAAGAGGAGAAGTAGAGATTGCAGCTTTAATTATGAGCCATGGAAGAGGCCTTGGAAGAGTTGACATGCAACAAAGGCTTAGCAAAGCCATCATCACATGTTAGAGAATCACCAGTTAAGGTAAACAATGTTGGGAGTTCTTTAGTTTCATTTTCACATGACACTATTTTTGTCGGAAATATGGAGGTACCCATTTCAGGAACTGGCATGAGACTCCTTACCAAGATGGGGTATAAAGAGGAGGACTTGGTGTTAATGGCCAAGGGATGACTCAACCATTGGAGGTGGTACAAAGACCTCGATTCGTAGGTTTTGGATACACTGAAGGAGAGTGCTAAAAGGTGTCAGAAGCTTCCAAGACATTGTTGAAACCATCAATGAAAGAGAATGATGGGAACACATCACCATCCTCCCATGACAATGTACATTGTAGAGGATGAGCTAAGGCAAGCTCTCATCACCAACATTGCACCAGAGACATTCAAGAGAGGTATAAAAAGTCCCAGTATTCTTAAGTTCATTTTTATTACAAGCATATTGTTAATAATGAACAAAAATCATGGCATAGAAAAACATGTAATTTTTTTGGTTTACATAACCGTGTGGTTGCTGAGTGCTGGAAGAGAATGGCAGCAAGAAAGATGATGAGGCATGAAACACCTTCTCCACACAAGGGAAGGAAGAAGGTAAAGAAGGTCTGGAGGAAGAAATTTTTTTGCAATCATTGCAATAGAGGTGGACATCAAAGAGCCACATGTTGGAGGCTCCATCTAGAGTAGCGTTGCAAGGACAAAATGCCAATGCAAGAACTAGTTGGAAAGGTTGTTCAACAAGCAAATCCGCCACACGGAAATGATGACCCATTCAAATTTATGAGTGAGAGATGGTTTTACTATATATGGTAGCTTATTATGGTTATTTTTGTAAATCATGTGTTGTGATATAAATGTAAAAATGATGATGTGTTTTCCATCGCTTGTTAAAGAAATAATGATGTTTTGGCCTTTTATTGATAGCTAGGGTATTGATTTTTTTATGATGTAAACTTGACCAAAGAGTGTGTCTTATAAACTCTTGGCAAGTATGGGGGTGCTTGGGTCATGGTTGGTCATGTAATTGAGAATGTAATTTGCAAATATGTACTACAAGTTTGTAGAGGATGCAGGGGTCGCCTCATCACTTATGGCTTCGAAGAACAAGGGTGAAGGAGAAGGAAGGGTGACCTGACAGGACACTCGTGGTGCAGACAATGTAACAAAACAATTTCAGATTATGTTCATGCTTTTGGAGGACCAAAATCTCCTCAGTGAAGATGAATGATCCAGGTGGCTCCAGAAATAAAAGTCCCCTGATTGAAGTGAAACTAGGACTAGATCGTAGTGCTCGTCGCCCTGATTCCAACAGTGGAAATAGCACTCAAATATGAGTTTGTATGATCAAGTTATAGTTGGTCAAAGTTTGGGTCAAACTTGGCCAAGTCACAGTCCTAACGAGGTAACAATTTGGTAGAATCTCGGTGCACAGAATTTGGCCATCGGAACGGGGAAATTTGTTGCCTACTTACTTTTTCTAGTGAACCTTAAAAAATAATGGATTAATTTTAAAGGGTTGGTTATATATATAAAAATATTAATTTTGGGGTGGCGGGCCTCCACCCCCAACAACGTGGTTATAAATTATTAACAGTGGGCGGGCCACCCTTAGCGGACCCACCTAACTGTCGGTTGATAACCCCATACATATTACCAAACATATATTATTATTCAACGACTGCCATATGCATACCATATAACAGATGACATATATTAACCGTTAACAACTTTCCACAAATGTTCAGGCGGGTTTCAAACCCGCCCAGCTTCACAGTCAGTTGGTCCACCAATAGAACAACATGTGACATAACACATTACGAACCACATACCAAATATGCCTTAGTCAAAACCGCGTTATAAACCGCCGCATTTAGTGACCCAAACCACATATCATGTTACAATGTTATATATGTCAGAACTAGCATGGTTTGAACTCGCCCAACTCGATGGGGTTGGCCTGCCACCTGGGCGGTTCCACAACCATATGGCGCACCAACTCCAAACACAACACACCAACAAGTCTCCAACAAATTGTGACAAATTATATAATGTGACAACATTAACCAAACCATCGTTGGTTGTAATGGTTACCATAAACCGTGCCTCAAAAACCATTTCGTTAACCACAACGCCAAAAAAAAATGTATTCCAAAGTTGGTCGGGCAAGGGTTGGAACCTCTAACCTCCCCCACCAAACTTAACACCTTTGCCAACCAGCCAAACAACAATATTGTAATATCCATCCATTTGAAATATATGTAAACTGAGTTTCCCATTTGAATAGGAGGCCTGAAGGTGGAGGAGCGGTGGAACCAGGAGCGACCTGCATAGCGGAACCCTGAGTGGGGGAATCCATGAGATACCAAAAAGATTCCCTTAGAGGGCCAAAGGTGCCAGTGTCAGAACATGACAAGCTTATAGTCATTTTTTCATGTTTTCTCGTCAGGAGTCCAACGGTGTGGTTTGTTTCCCCATTTGAGCAGCAGAAATTTAGTAAGCCAGCAACAAGGAATCTTGAGGAATCTAAAAGATTTCCTTAGAGGCCAAACTTTTACAGAGGCAAAATGATGCCAAATTTATAGTCATTTTTCACATAATTTTGCAATGAGCACAGTGGTGTGCTCAGAATTTTCATCCGAGCAACAAATTTTTCGGCCATTTTTAGGAAGGAATCTTTGGGGAATCTTCTTCAAGATTCTCGAGGGTCCATAATTTGACGGTGTGAGAAAGGGGAAAAGTTTATAGTCATTTGACATGATTTCTCACCATGAGTTCAGTGGTGCAGTCCATTTCAACAGCTGAGCTTTGCATTTTTTGGTCATCCGTGAAAATGGAGGTATATGATGCAGTTATGTGACGTTTTTCTTCTGATTTGTTGAGATGATGTTTTGTTGTCAGCATCCTTGTTATCATTATAATGAAAGGATGCTTGTAAGCCACGTCATGTGAGAATGTATTAGTTTTTCATGCTGAAGGAAGGCCCATTTGAGTTAGAGTTCCTATAGGAGGATGTCTCATGGAGAGACATGCCACTCTTGTTGAGGGAATTTTCCAATTTGAGTGAGAGTTCCTAAGAAGGTCTCATGGAGAGACATGCCACTCTCATTGAGGGTATTTATCCTTGTAATGACAAAGAATGTACTATGTACTCATTATCATCTTGAAACATTTAATGGAGCGGCCTCCCAACTCTTGACACCGGGCCCGGAGACATAACCCACACTGGGTGAACTTCGTTATCAATGTGTTTGTGTCTTGTGATTTGATGGTTGTCCTTATGTTTCATCTTATTTACAGTATGCACATGTGCCTTTTCATACTCTTTCATATGCAATTCTACTAACATCACAGAAGTAAAAGATCTTAGATAATTCTGGTAGCTGAAGAGATCCAGTTCATTTTGTAAAGCAAGTTATTTGCATGATAACTAGACAAGAGCCCCATCAAATATCTAGCGAAGCACTATTTTTCCTCTAGGGAAAAGGGATACATGAAGAAAGAGGACATAATACAGTTATTTTAGTTTATGGGTTTCAAGGTAAACCACTATTTCTTCCAAGAAATTTTATGGACAAGTATTTTTTTGTTCAAGTCTGCAGGCAATACTAGGATTGGGAAGTTGAATTTGAACAGTAAAATAAGAAACACTTTATTTCTTTTCCATTTACCGTTGGACAAGTAATTGTTAAGAATGGAACCCGATTCTAGATTTTTCAAAGTCTTTGGATTGTTTTAATTTAGAAGAAGTTGGAAGTTGGAGAGACGTTGATCTAGAGGGAATATTTTTCACACATCTAGGTGTCATCAAATTTGAAATTTGAAAGCGAAAAGAGTCACATCGATGCAAGTGCTAATCAAGAAGTAGCAATGATTGTTAGGGAAATTGCTGAAGAAACAAGTATCAACATTGAAACAAAGTGGAAACAAGGAGGTGAAAAACCCGCGTAAACTTTTGTTTGCACATACAAAACTACTCTAGCTTCATAATCAAGTGAAAGAAAACGAAAAGATACCAAAGTTGTGAAATTGATTCACGATCGACTATCAACTGCCAGAGATGACATGGAGCCTTGTCGAGCATTAACTCTAGCCAAAATGCATATGACTGAATTGGAAAAATGCAAAAATCCTTTGCAGACAAGAAGCTATCAAGAAGCTATCAACAGGGAAATTGAAACTCCGCTACCTCATTGGGTCACACTGCTTTGAATGAAAATAATAAAATAATAGAGAAAAATTTCAAAGATATTTCTATTTTTGATGATCACTTTTCCACTTTTCAAGATGCAAATTGTAAGAAGGATGATAAAATAGCGAAAATTGAAAAATTAAGGATACATACTAAAAATGTTATTGATAAAGAAGAAATGAATGTTCATATATCTGGAATTGTAGCCACGGGTGTTTTGACATTCCATGAAGCTACTATGAATGTGATTGCATTATCTATTGAGCAATGGGAAGGAGAGAACCTGGTACTGAAAGAAACAATAAAAAAAATCTGGAAAATGCTTTAAATTTGGGTCCTTTGTCGATGACTACAATCACAATACAAACTGAGCAACCTGCAATTCCCACTACTAGCACATCTCATGGATCTATCAAATTCCATATTGTCACTAATATAGGCTAGAGGTTAAAAATCATTGAACATGCATGGAAGGAAGTTTCTGTTATGCTACGGTTAGAGCATAAAATCAACTCATTTCTCAATTTGGTGAGAAATAATATTAATGAATACAAACATTTCTTTAACAATGACTTGCTTACTTTTAGTCAAAGGATTTAATTGATATCTGATCTAGACAAAAAAAATAGAGAACTGCCAAATGCTAATCGAATGAGGCAAATCAATGTTGGATGGTCTAAAAAAATTAGTACACTTGAAAACATTATTTCCAGAATGTGAGCACATAAATAATATGAGAAGTGATGTATTTCTTAAGGTGATGCAAATTGTTCAAGATCTAGAGGACCCATGCATTATACATAATTATGAATTGATTATAAGAGATACACCAACATTTGAATTGAATGAGATAAAACAACCAATGGAAAAATAATTCGATGATATAACTGGTTTTACTTCACAAGAAATTAGCAAATGATTTTACAAGATGTTTTTGGTAACTTCTCAGTTACAAGAAGAGGCAATGGAGTTCGAAAAACAATTATTTAATCAACATAGGAGGCTAGAGATTACAATGGGGCCAATGAAAGAATTCATTGAAGCTAAGTTCAAGACATTGGTTCAACGGGCCATGCATCTAAAAGACAATTGATAGTGAAACAATTAGCATATATGCTTTCACAAATTGTATCTGTCCTTAAATATCTGCATATTCATTTTCTCTTTACTAATATTCAATCATTGGGATTTGTTGATTTGACTAATGTCACATAGTCTAGTGACTAAATGCAATTTCTTGTTTTCTTTTGCAGTTCCCTCTTACCATGTTATGGTTCATGCATTTTCTTTTCCTGGCAGTAGGAGCAGGTAGTTAAAGAGAAGATGCTAGAATAACACAGTGAATGAGCCAATGAACTGATCCATTGAGCATTTTCATTACCAATATAAGTGATTCCCTCCAAGAATTAGAGTTATTAATGCTTTGCATATGATCTTCTATACATTTGTATTCTATTTATTGATTTTAATTATAGCTATGGTGATTGGAATTTGAAACTCAATACATTTCTTGTTACCATGATTGTATTTCTTAACATTGCATACTTATGCTTTGAGCACCTGTATTACGTCATCGATACATATATGCCAATAATATGAAACATGAAAATAGTTTTGATTTCTATGAAGCATGAATAATGTTCATTGTGATCATATTTTAAAATTTGTCTAGAGTACGATACTCTAGAAAGGGATTTTATTACACTTTCCTCATATCTCCCTATTGTTCATAATGGAAGTTTTTTGTTTTATTTTGAAATGAAATTGATATATCAATTTTATGCAATTTCGATTTCGATTTGTTTTGTGTAGCACTATGCAACCTTTAACGAATTAATTAGCAGTGGATCTTTTTGCAAACAAATTTCCTTGTGCGGGGAAGAATTCATTGTGTCGGGAGATTTCATTGTGCCAGGAGAATTCATAAAAAATAACCAAAAATTCTATGACACAAATTTCTTTCGGCACATTCTACCATAATAATGCATTGCACATAGTGAAATATTTGTAGAAAGAAGTTTTATGTCACTCTGCACTCCATACAGTGAAAACATTGGTTGTCCCATTGCATAATTTAAGCTTCTACATTTTCACATAAATGCCATATGTGAAGGGAAGAAAGGGCACAAGAATGCTTCGCATGATAAAACTTTTGACTCTACTTCTGCACTTCGTACTTGACTTGTATTAACATTAAACTATTAGTAAGAAAACATCAACATTATATGTGTTGCGATATCGAATTTGAATGAACCTTCCCATTATGTCGATTAAGTCAATTAGTAACAGTTTATACCTTAATATTAATATTTTAATGCTTTAAAAATCCTAACAAAAACTTCAAAGCTTTGCATTTGTGTTAATTTTGAAAATATATGTTAATATTAATATTTCAATGCTTTGAAAATCATGATTCTAGATTTAATATTTTAATGCTATGAAATAATGCCAAACCAAGAAAATTACCAGTTTATAACCATTTTTTAACAAAGTAAAGTTAATTTATTACCTGCGTGAGAGTAGTGGTCGACCATACTAACCAATAATGTCTTAATCATAACTCCTTTATTTTTCGTCTAATTTGAGTGATTCCAAATCCAAATGAAAGATAATTCAAAGGTATATCATTGATAGAAACAAGTTTTAAAAATTCCATGATATGACATGTCAAATGTACGTAGAACAACCTGCATAGCATAGTCATTTTCGATTTCCCAACTCAAACTAACAATTGATATTTTAAGCATATTTTTTCGTTTAATGACAGATTCAAATGATTCAAATTAGAGATTAAAGTATATTCATTTATTTATCTCCAATAGAAACATGTTTTTAATACAAGAACAATTGATGGGTCAAATATGCAAGTGAACAGTTGGAAAAATAGAGTTTTAAAAGTGCAGATTTACGATAGACAGTAAGTATTTTGGTCATAACTTCCTCATACGATATCAAAATTGAGCAATTAAAATTTCCTTGTAAACTATATTCATAGGGGAATATACCATAGAAACAGGTTTTAAAAATATAGTCATTTAGGTCTCCAAAAATGGACTGTCCCAACTCTTTTCCTGAGCTGCCTACTAGACACCCTGTCAATGTTTTGGTTATAACTTTTTTGTTTCAAATCCAAATGGAGTGATTCAAATTGGGTTGGAAAGTAGACATCAAGGGATACTTGGGATATAAATATTTTTTAAAAATATTCCCTTTTAGTCCTTCAAAACATGACTATCCTGACTGTGTTTTCAGAACTTTCATCAAGCTCGCAAGCCAAAAAATATGATATTCGAGCAATTTTTCCAAATTTGTGATCAAAATGGCTATGAGTGTTTGTATAAATATTATTTTCTATATAAAATGTCTACATACACAAATAAATTCAAATATTTATCACCAATATTAATTTTCACAGCGTGGTGCATAAAAAACAACTATTCTTACATATAAAGAAATTTATTTATTTATGTACATATTTATTTTATTTGCTACACTAACCTACTCTATTTGAAAAATAAAATATTCTTACGTATAAGAGTACTTCCAGTGGAGCCATTTTCGAAATAAGGCCTCAAGTATGTACATACCCAAATTTGAAAAATGCATGTTAATAAATAGTAGGGTATGAGAAGCCAAGTTCCCTTGAAAAGATGGTGTCAAAAATTGTTGAAGTATGGAGTGATTCTACAAACAAATGATGGAGTGAAACAAATCTTCAATATATCCTTTACTTTCTTGATTTCCCATAGCTGTTATATCATGAAGTTCTTGAGTTTTTAAAACGGCTTACTGATGCAGACTAGAAGAAACCTCATTTTCTTCCATAACTTCTATAATTTTTGGATTTGAAACATTCCCAATCTCAATATAAGTTTTCTGCAATGGTGCATGTGAGATAGAATGGGTAGCAAGGGTAGGTAAATTTTGTAGTTCAACGTTGTAAGCATGTTGTATTGGTTTATTATGGTGAGGGTGTGGAATGAGTTGAGCATGAAATTGTGTAGGGCATGGAGCATTTTGATGATGTAGTTGATTGGGTTGTGTGGATGGTTTAGATAGACAAGCAAGATGTTGTTGAAAATTTGGAAAAGAATATGGATGATGTGTTTGTGCTACAAGATGTGGGAGAGTATCCATGTAATCATAAGATGAACCATGCCAAACTTGTAGACAAGATTGGTGGGGGTTATATGAGATTGACATGGCTGCCCTAACACATGAGTATTCCATCATGGATTATGCAAGTAAGAAAATGGAGAGGAAGTGTTTTGAACCATACATGTAGGCCACAATTTCCATGGTTGTGAAATTGTAGTAGCTTCTCCATCTATTTGATATGATGCTTCCATCATGGATAAGAAAGAACAACTATCTATGGGACACTCCTTTTGGCAATGAGGGAAAAACACTTCTTCAATTTTTTGATTTTTTTGAACCTGCAAAACATCCAATTGTGAATTTAGAGAGCCAATAAAATCATATTTAAAATTTTCAAATGAAACATTGATTTCAGCTCTTATGTCTCCTATTCTTGTAGCAGATTTGGAAAAGAAAGAAGAAACTTTTCTAGAATTCTTACCAGCCTTGGAGATTCCTCTTGAATACCTTATGCATAATGCACAAACATCATCATATGATAACTGAAAAACATCACCTTTTCCCATTAGATTTAAGAGTTCTAAAAATTCATCTTTGATTCCTTTAAGGAGTGTTTTTAAGATCTCTTTTTTCAAATGCTTATGATTTGATTTTTGAAAGTTGTATTTAAATTGCTCTACATAGTCCTCCAAGATTTCATATTTCCCTTGTATCATACTGAAAATATCTTCACTGGCCTTGCAATAGTCTTGGTACTTCTTCAAGAATACATTATTCATGTCCTCCCATGTTTGGATGCAATTCCCACCAAGGCTCATGAACCATGGGAGAGCTGTGCCTTTTAAAGTAAGAGGAAACACTTTCAACCTTTGATCATTAGTACAATAATCATATCCTCTACAAAGTACTTCAAACTCAAATAAGAATGTATCTGGGTCTTCATTTGCCAAACCTTGAAAATTTGTTAGAGAAGATGGGGGAATTATGTGCATTTCTGTCACTCCTAGATCTTTGATAGGGAATTCAAAAGTAGCAATGTAAGCCATTTCTTACCATAATAGAAGACATTCTTCATGTGTTGCTTTGAGGCTCCTCCTTCAAATGTTCCTGTCAATTGGTTAGTGTAATGGGTGGTGCTTACATCACCACTTAAGTGAAATGATAAAAAAATCCAAGTTCCTACCTCTAATGTTCCTACTTTTAAGCATGCATGTTATATGACTCAAGCCTGACTACTGAGGGTAGATCCATCACTAGTTCCACAAGATGCATGCATAGGTTCTTACCTTCCATCTTCAATATCTAGCTCTCACGAAGTCAGGTATGCATCTACAACCAGATATTAGTGTGGTAGTGAAGTTTGACTGTCTCCTTGGCAACTGCGCAAAAATGTTGGGGAAAATTAATTGCTTAATAAAAACAATTAATCACTTGAACATTAATTATCAACCTGAGGAGCGTCTTTTTATTTCAAGGCAATCGACAAAATATATGCATAACAAATACCAATAGCTAACACTGGTTCTATATGATTGTGTTCTATACTATCGAGCTCATTCAATGGGAAATAAAATGTAAGACTTGAATAATAAAACTAAAATTAAAAAGAAGAAAGTAAATGACAGGAAAAACAATTATGCTAATCACACAACTTGAATCATTGCTAAATTAAAACACACATGATGAATTGGAAATTAATCTATTTCACCCAACATAATCCAAATGCTAATATAGAGTAGTAAATTAAATGAAATCTAGAAATTGGATGAAATAACAAATCTGGAAAATGCAGCAAACAACAAATTAGTTAAAAGAAAGGAAATCTACTTTAAGGAATAACAATTGAAATTCAAATAAACAAACACATAACTACACTAACTTACATGTTCAAGGTAGCATCTCAACCAAGGTAGTGGGCCCAATTTCCCAAGACTCAGTTCTTCCTTGAGAAATAATTCAGATCAGATTACAAGTAACAGATGTAGAACTTAGTGTATAACTTCCTTCATTAAAATATATGAGAGAAATAATTACAACATAATGAAGCTCTTAGCTTTGCCTCAAATTCAAAAATTGTTCACCTGCCATCTCTCATCTCTCATCTCTTCTCCTACATCCTTTGTAATAATTGTCCATCTCCTATCTCCTAATTATCCCCCCCTTCTTTGATCTTTGTTTTCATTTAAATACACAAAGAGCAAAGGGAAGTTACAACAAAGTTAATTATAAAATGATTTGCATTACAATTTTGGATTGATTACATAATCTCAATAAACAAGATCAGATCTAAAAGATCTTCCCATCATCATTCAGCAGGAACAAGTCGAATTTGGTATTGGAATTGGAAGAATTTGAAAAACGGCTGCAACAACAAATCTAAGAAAACCCGTCTTTGAAGAACCTTGCGTTTCTCTCAATTCAAACAAAATTTTGGAGACTACTCACCAAGAAACTAATTTGGTTCATTCTGCACAAAACCCATTTCTTGGATTTTCACGACTCATCTTCATTTGCCTGAAATGTCCAATGCAAAACTCTCACTTCTTATCCCAACGAATTTCTGAGTTGGAATATTTGATTATGAACTGGAAATCAAATTTGCAATCTGGAAAAGATCTTGGAAGCTAAAATATTGAGTGATGTTATAACAAATTCATTAATAAACCATCATTGGAAAAATAATGCATAATAATCTTCAATATATTAAAAATAAAGGAGAAAAAATGTATTTATCCATAAGAGCACAAATAATTATAAAATGGAATTATACGATAAATTATGATAAATGACGTGATAAAGAATGGTATAAATGGATGAAATAGATGCTAAAAAGTGATAATAATAATGACAAATTAGTGGCCCAACAGTTGATTGATTAAGAAAATGTCTCTTTTAAACTTTTCTAAAAATTGACTTCTTTAAGCATTTTCTACTATCATAGAGAGCATTGATACAACAAACAACCAACACTCATCTGAAGAGAATGGAATAAATCTTGCATTTGCTGATGAGTAGATTGATGCAAGTAGACAATTCATCGTGTCTGGTTTGTTTGTTGATAGTGATATGGTTCCTTCCATGTTCGACAATTTGGAACAATCCACTGGAAATGTGGGTTGGGTTATCCCAAGTAGCAACTATATAGTCAACTTTGTCAATCCTCCTGAACCTTTTCGTACTGTCTCTTTTGGATCAGTATAGGTAGTTAAAGATTTTTCCTTGTTTCCTGGTTTTTGTTGTTGTTGGGAAAATATTTATTCTGGAGTGGTTTTTTTCCTCTTCTCTTTCTTATCGCAGAATGTATTTTTGGTAGATGTTGGTGTCTGTGTATATTCGGTGGCAGAACAACCTACATCATTCGTTGGATTGCAAGGTTGTGGGTTTCCCTCTCGAGCTGAAGAAATTTTGAAGTTGTCAGTGTTGAAAACCATGAGTTTCAGACCTTTGTTGTTTAATGGGAAATATAGTTTGTTGAAATATTCATTTCACTGCATTCTTTCTGTCATGGTATTTTCTATTTTTGTGAGATTTTCCTCACATTAAGTGTTGTTTGTGTGCATTGTTTTTACATAGTAGACGTTGAAAGAAGTGAGAATTATTGGTGGTTTAGACATGATGGAAGAATTCCTTTAATGGAAGGTAGAGGAAACAAAGGTCATGGACAAGTTATTGGCTCTTATCTATTTGTTGATAGTAACATGCTTTCTAGGATGGTTGACAATTTGCAACAATTTGTTGGGGATGTTGGGCCTAGTGTCTCTCGATGTGACTTTCCTGCATATTTTGTGCGCTAGAGAGAAAGGCTACAGAGTTGTGGTGTCACGCATGTGTAGGTGGTTTGCGTTTGTACTTGTCAGGCCAGGCAGTGACTCCTTGAAGCAAAATTGATTCGTATATCATATTCCTTCAGGTAGTCTTTATTATATACATGAGGGAGAGACTGTTCACTTCATCTCCCGATGATTGTTCATATTACTTATTATCTATTTACATTATATTCACCCAATCCTAATGATTAGGTGTCAACATTCCCCCCCCTTAATCTGAAGGGATGTTCGTGAGTCCAAGCATCATTCTGAATCATTCAAGCTTTTCTCTTCCAAGTGCTTTGGTGAAGATGTCAGCAATTTGCTCATTATTGGAACAATGATGGAGATGGATTGTTTTGGCCTCAACATGATGTCGAATCAGATGATATTTTGTATTGATGTGTTTTGTTCGATCATGGAACTTTGGGTTCTTGGCCAACTTTATTGTAGAGGTATTGTCAATCATGAGTGGAGTTGATTGTACTTATTTTACCTGCAAATATTCAAGAATTTTCCTGAGCCACACAATTTCTTTTGTTGCTTCAGCTGCTGCCACGTATTCTGCTTCTGTTGTGGAATCTGCTGGAACTAATTGTTTGCGTGATCTCCAGGAGACAACTCCTGATCCAAGACTCATAGCATATCTTGAAGTAGATACCCTAGTTTCTTTGTCTCCATCGAAGTCTGAATCAGAGTATCCAATCAAGCTGAAGTCGTCGACCTGTGTATACTTGATTCCAAAGTCTTGAGTTCCCTTCAAGTACCTTAGAACTCTTTTTGCAGCAAACCAATGTCCCTCACAAGGCTTTTGCATATACCTGGAAAGGATTCCAACAAAAAATGAAATGTCTGGTCTAGTAGTAGTTAGGTAGTTGAGACTTCCTACAAGCTGTCTATACTTTGTTGCATCCTCAAATTCTTTTCCTTCAATAGATGTGAGCTTTAAGTTTTGTTCCATTGGAGTAGTAAGAGGATTGCATTCTGTCATGCCAAACCTGTTCAACAGTTCTCCAATGCATTTCTTTTGAGAAAGAAATATGGACGTCAGATGTTGGGTTACTTCAATACCAAGATAGTAATGAACAGAGCCCAAATCAGTCATTTCAAAACTTTTCCCTAATTCCTTATTTATGGATGGAATATAGCTTTCATTGTTTCCTGTCATCAAAAGATCATCTACATATACCACAAGATATACAACTGTTTTGCCAACTTTCTTGACAAATAAAGTTCCATCATCAAGATCATAATGTTTGGAATTGAGTTTCAGAAGATGCTCAGTTAGTTTTTCATACCAGGCTTGCGGTGCTTGTTTGAGGCCATACAAGGACTTCAAAAGTTTGCATACATTATGTTCATGTCCTTTCACAGAAAATCCTTCAGGCTGGGACATAAAAACATTCTCTTTTAGATCTCCATTCGAGAAGGCAGTTTTTACATCCATTTGATGGACTTTCCAACCATTCTGAGCTGCTAGGGCAAAGAGTGTCGAGATGGTAGCCCATTTTTCTGTGGGGGAAAAAGTCTCCTCATAATCGACCCCTTCCTTTTGTGCAAAACCTTTTGTCGCAAGCCTAGCTTTGTGCTTGTCAAGTGATCCATCAGCTTTATACTTGTTCTTGTAGACCCACTTGCAGCCAATTGGTTTGGTTCCTAATGGAGGATCAACCAGCTTCCAAGTGCCATTCTTTATGAGGGCATCATATTCCTTTTGCATTGCTTCTTTCCATTCATCATGAGAAGCAGCTTCTTTGAAGGAAGTTGGTTCAAAATCTGTAGACGAGTTCAATTCACAATCATAAGAAACATCCATATCAATAGGTGAATTAGAGTCATCTACATCACCTCCATTTTGCCGGTTTGAATTTCTAGTTCCTGTCTTTCCAACTTCGTCAGGATAAACACTTTCAAGTGTCTTTGTCAGCTACTTTGGGGGACCTTTCTTAGATGGTCCAGGCTGCTCCACTGATTGAGTTGGGACTAAATCAAGGTTGAGACTCCCAATTCTGTTAATCACATCACTTAAAGCACCATCTGTTGTTGGAGTTTCACACAGGGGAGAGTGTTCTTCAGAAGAAGATTCCACATGTTGATCTAGTATAGGAATCCCCCCTTCAAGATTTGGAATCTGATTATCAAATTCTTGAAATCATTTTGATTTTGCAAATCTAGCCAAGCGATCAAGTTGCCGCTCAACAACATTGTCAATTTTGGACGATTCAAGAAAAATTACATCTCGAGATACAACAAACTTTTTATTTACTTCATAATAGAGACGATATGCTTTGGAGGTATTTGAATACCCCAGGAAGATACATTTACGACTTCTAGCACCAAGTTTGTTTCTATGTACCTTTGGTATCAAGGCATAATAGGTGGAACCAAAGACCCTGAGATGCTTTATCGAAGGAACATGTCCATACCACATTTCATATGGAGTTTTATTTCTAATAGCATTAGATGGACATCTATTCTTTATATATGCAACACATAGAATAGCATCAGCCCAAAAAATTATCTTTACTTTTTTTAAGAAGAGCATGGATCGTACCATATTTAAGATTGTCCTATTCATTCTTTCAGCTACACCATTCTGTTGGGGATTATAAGGCATAGTTGTTTGATGTTTGATCCCATGTTGGTGAAGATAGTTTACAAATTCATTTGATGTGTATTCTTTTGTATTATCAGTGCAAATAGACCCAATATGAGATTGTGCATCATTTTCAATCCATTTATGAAAGTTCTTCAATGTTTGAAAAGCATCAGATTTGTTCTTCAATAAATAAACCCAACACATTTTGGTGTAGTCATGAATAAATGTCATGATATATTTGTTTCCATTTGTAGAAGGAACAGGCATTAGACCACATAAATATGAATGAATGAGTTCAAGTTTTCTATGTTCTCTTGAATGTGAATCATGAAAAGACTGTTTTCTATGCTTTCCTAGAATGCAAGCATCACATTGCTTAAATTTCCTAGGAATTGTAGGCAAACCAGCAACACCATTTTTCTTCAACAAGTGGAGGTTGTCATAGTTCAAATGTCCAAGTCTAGCATGCCATAATAAACTTGATGGAAGTGTACCTTCTTCATGATGAGAATTGTATGAGAAATGTTGTGCACGAGCAGAGGTACCTTGCAGCTTGAGAAGCCTTTCCTCTTCTATTCCCTTCATGACAAGTGAGTGGTCAGATGCTTTTCTTACCTCAAGCTTGCCATCAAACGTATGAATGGAGTGACCTTACTGGTGGATGTGGACCAAGGATAGCAAGTTTCTCTTGAGTTGTGGAAGATATAGAACATGATGCAGAAGAAAGTCTGGAAGACCAGGCAGTGTAAGCCTGATTGTGCCAAGCCTTGATGGCTTGATTTTTGATTGGTCTACAAAGTATACTGCTCCATCAACATTGTCAGTGAATTCTTCAAAAAAATATTTTCTATGAGTCATGTGGTAGGTTGCTCCTGAATTAAGCAACCAATCATTTTTCCATGAAGCAAGTGAAGCATTAAATAAATCTTCATTTACTCCAATATTATATTGTGTCACAACATAGTGAGCGGATTCAGGTGCTTTACCTTTGTCTGTATCATCAGTTTTACCTTTTTGTTGGTTTCTTTGCTGCTCAATTTTGTCCCATGGTAACTTGCATGTAGAGGCATCATGTGATCCATTTCTTTTGCAGTGTATGCAGTGCAAATATGCCTTTTCTCCTTGAGAGTGTCTGCCCCCCTACCTCTGAAATATCTTCCTCTTCCTCTTCGACCACCTCTTCCTCTTGAAGAATCTTGAGCAAGATGCTTTTCTTTATGAACAAGGCACACAGCCTCTTTAGAAGATTCAGGGGCTGTCTTCTTTCCAAAAGCTTTCTCTCTTTTAGCAAACTTTTTCAAAAGAGAGTCAAAGGTGATATCTTTGAGATTTCCATTTTCTTGCAATGACTCAAGATAATTGGAGTAAGTAGGATAAAGTGCCTTGAGAAAAGCGATAAGAAGAATATCCAATTCAACCTTAGTGGACTTGATATCATGCATTATAGACTTTACTTCAGATGCAAGAGCAAGAGGATCATTATTTTATAGTTCAAGAGTGAAGAGTTTAATCATGAGTTGAATGACTTCAAGTGCAGAATGTGAGTCATAGAGTTCTTTCAGCTTTTGTAAGGCTTCAAAAGCAGTTGAAAATGGTGAAATATGGCAACTCACCTCTTCATTTACAGATGCTATGATTAATGCATAAGCTTTGCAGTTCTTGTTTTCCCAAATGACGAGCTCTTTGTCTGAGGTAGGCTATTTTGACTCTTTGTCTCTGTCTCCAACACACACTCCTTTCCACAACTCATTGAAAATGAGCGTGTGCTTTATCATCCGCAACCACTCAGGATAGTTCTATTCCCACGATGGATATGATTGAATGCATACTGTAACAAAAAAACTTTTGCTGCAAAACTTTTACTCTTAATGGGAAAAAAATATAGTTATATGACTAGACAACAAACTCAAATTGATAGCAAATGTCAATACCCAAGACTATTCAGCAATACACAAATCTGTACAATGCATTCAACACTTCATGCCACAGTGCTTTGACCCATGACCTAGTTTTTAAAAAACTCTATTCGACACATGGCATTCGACACATTTTACATGCCAAAAAACTTCAACGCATACACAAAGGCAGCGCTTCCAGCATACATACAATGTAATGATATGCCAAAAACTTCAACGCATACACAAAGGTAGTGTAAATACAATGTTACCAACGTTACATTGAAATCACCATATCAGTGTAATGATAGCAAGTCGGGCCAACGTTACAATGAAATCACCACATCAGGAAATATCTCGTCATGTAAAATCGATTTAAAATAAAAATTGTACCCCTAGATCTTTTGTCATAAATTCCGTGGATATAGAATTAGGTTTCTGGCAAGGGAAGGCGAAGCAGTTACGAAACATAACCTGATCTCTAAATCTTTTGAATTTTTTTTCGGCTTTCACCACAGGATTAGATTTCTTGATCTCTAGATGCTCGGCCTCCTTGTAATCAAATGAGAATCCATTCTTGTCCGACTAATGGTACAAAGAATAGAAAACTGCACCGACGCTTGAAACCCGTCAATCCTACATGCTTCCTACAAGATTGGCATTGGTTCGGAGCCCTCGCTGGCTCTTCGAAAGACACAAAATTCCCATAATCTAAGGATGACCCAACAACTTCAACAAAGTTTCATTCGGAGTTGCATTCTATAGGCGTTCACCACAAGGGTTCATTCAACGCAGAGTAATTGTGGACAATATCGCATGGGTAACTGAACAAAAACAAAGGGCGGAATGGTTATGCGTTAGACAGTGGCAGCACCCACACCAAATAATGATTATGCATTAGACAGTGGCAGCTACTACAGAGTGGCGGTGACTGTGGAGGGGACAGAGAGCGCAGTAGAAAGATTCCACAGGGACAGTGGACAAACTACAAGAAACAGGCAGAAGGGAGTTACAACTAATTTTGGGAGCTAGCTCTGATACCATGTCAGGCCAAGCAATAACTCCTTGAAGCAAAATTGATTCGTATATCATATTCCTTCAGGTGGTCTTTATTATATACATGAGGGAGAGACTGTTCACTTCATCTCTCGATGACTGTTCATATTACTTATTATTTATTTACATTATATTCACCCAATCCTGATGATTAGGTGTCAACAATACTTTTTTATCCGTTTTTTACATTTGGATATAGAAGTTGGTTTCTTCTGTACATTCATTTTTCTATGTTGTGTAAAAAATTTTGTTGAAATGTGGACAACAACCATATTTGCAGGCATGATAATCTATGTTGGTTCCTCAACTTGAGGTTGGAGAATGCAGTAACCACCAAAATGTAAATTTTCTCTGTTTTGAAATATTTGGTCAATTGAAAAAAATGACTTTTCGTACTCAATGTTCTTGGTTTTCTCATAATGATATATATATTTTGGTGCGCAGAATGATATGCTTTGGAATGAATCAATGAGAATGGATGTCTCTCGTTTTTTGGAAACAAATGATGTTGAGCATGTTGTTATTGCAGCAGTTGTTTCCGATCATCGACAAGTTCAAATTGTTGGTGGTGGATAGGGTGTATCTAGTCGTTTCCATTTTAGCAGGGACATGATTGAAGTACATAGAAAATTTTGTTCCAGGGTTGATAATATGTATATAGTGAAAATGTGCCAAGTGTACAATGAATGTTATCCTAGTATACAAGTTGCAAGATGGCATGAGGGGGCCATTTGAAAAAGGTGTAGGGGGGGAGAAAGGCTCACATAATTTTTCTCATTTTAACAACATAGATCTAGGTGAACAATCAAAAGTTCTAAGAGTTTTGACACAAGTGAAGGAAATGATAGTAGCATGGGTTAATCCAACACTATAAGTATCACATGCTCGTGGCGGTCAATATAAATATAATGGTCATACAATAATTTTTCCACAATATATATCTACGATTACAAAGAAACTTCCTTGATGTGTTGAACAACTTTGATTATGTTATCATGAACGTGGTGTTGAATCAAGATATTATGAATGCTTTGTGAAGAGAAAACGTGTGATGGAGTCCTTGCTTTACAAGATCGAAATGGATAAATATTATAGGGATATTGAAATTGATATGGATGCAGTTGCGAATCTCCTTGAAAGACCTACTGATGTCTCGAACAGGCTACAATATGTCGATAGAAATCTAGATGAATCAAGTAGGGTTGATGAGGACATAGGAAGAGAGGGTGGTAATTTTTTGTTGTCTCATCCATTATCATTTCTATCGCGATTTTCAAATGATTGCAGGGAAGTCAATCGAATAAGAAGATTTCTTCAAACTACAGATTCTACATATAATGACGCTTTAGAATGGCTAGGTATTGGAACGTCCCCTTTGACTGAATACAATACTGAAGGGTTGCTAGACATGGCATTCCCCACTTTACTTCCAACTGGGGATGGCTTCAAGCCAAGACATTAAAACATGAACAAACCATAAGAATAATTGTAAAGCTCTCATCTCATTAGCGAGGAAGAACAGAATGAAGGAGTGTTGGTGGTGGGAAACTAGAGTAGGTATAACAAAGAGACCTCGAGGTTTACCATCCGTCGATTTTCTCTGCTAAAATTGAGAACGCTACATTGTGAGACATGTTGTATTTGGCAGGACCAAGGATGAGGATCATCATAAGTGTCACTTTTTGATTTCCTCTCCTAAAACCAAGAATCCCAGATTGTGAGAGATATTGTAGTTAACAGGAATAAGGACAAAAATCGTCATAAGTGTCAAGGGTATAGTGTGTATCTTATCCCTAATGCCAATTTTTTATAACTGATTTATTCTAAATACCCATTTCATGGTATAAACACTTTTATTTTATTGACTTAGATGGAAATTTCTAGGGTTTGCTTTCAACAAGGTGATATCGTGCTACAACCACTAATGATCCGCTAAACTCGTTCACAAAATTATTTACTTTCTACTTTTGAAAGTGCCATTTATGTAACTATGCCTCACATATGTTTGGAACAAAAAGTATTGAGTGGAATTTAATTTGTTTTCATATATTTGGAATGTAGGACATATTATACAACTTAATATTTTTTTATGTGTGACAGTGGACTACATCAAAGCACAGGAGGCTTTTGAAATGGAGGATACTTTGAAAGTTGACTTTGGCAAATGAACTAAGGGCAATAGGGTTTGATTGGGTTTGAAATATGATATTGGATTTTGATGGTTTGACTGTTAATGATTAGAGATTCATTATTAGTAGGTTTAATATCCACTTTATTCAATTGGATGAAAGAGATAAATTATGGCAACATATTAAATTGTTATATATTAAACTGTTATTTTTTGTATGTTTATGTAAATTTAATTTTCAACTTGATAGAAGTGGATGAAATATATAAATTATGGTTATCTATTAAATTGTTAATTTTTTTGTTTATGTAAATTTAATTTTTAATTCGTGTGGTGATAATTAATAAAACTAAATAAATTTAAAGTTATTTTTGATCTTTGGTGATCCTTTTTATATAGCTTGAGTGGGCCTAATGGTTAAGAGCATGTATTTCCTCCTAAGAGGTCATAGGTTCAAAACTAGAGGGGTGTAGAGTATTTATGCTTTCGTGGACTTAGCAGTCAAATCGCTGCACGGAGGTGGTTCCCTTGTCCCACAAACAAGTCGGTCTCATATACCAATTTGGTGTCTTGCTTGCCCATGTCCTTAAAAGTGGATAGGTCTCATACACCAATTTGGTGGCTAGCTTGGACATGACATTAAAATTGGATAATATATAGTAATATAAATTATTGGGTTGTATTGATAAATTTTAATTTATAGGTTAATTAAGTTTATTTCAAATGATTGAGAGGAGTGATTGATATGCTTTCCATTTAAATTAATTCTTGTTAATAATTAAGTATATTAATTTTTTTTACCATTAAAATAGACATAGAAACTTTTTAGTTTATTATAAAATATCAAACATACAATATTACAATTAATTATATAATATGAAATATGTATATTTATAATTTGTTTATCATCGAAACAATAATTTTATTTAATGATTAGTTAATTTAAATTACTATTATAGATCCATCTTAACCATAAATTTACTATGTGGCTACTGAGATCAAATCTCTTGATAGCGTGAACTCAAGTCATTTAATCCCTCTCAGGGCCTACTTAATCCATATTTAAGGTGGCTAGAGAGAGAGAGAGCCACTAGTACAAAATGGCTAATTAATTACTAAAAAAATGACTAAAATTTGCATATAAATGATCATTTTTCAATGGGTGACCAATAGTAGCTAATTTACAATATTTTATAACGCGACCAACTTTTAGTTGTTTTTAGCTTAGTCATTAATTGGTTGTCTCAATTTTATCATATATTAGTATATTTAGTCATAAATTTGGTCATTAATTTAGTCATTAATTGTTGCAATTAATGACCAAATATACAACAAAATATATTACTATATGATTACTTGAGAAAACCAATTAATGACGAAAGAAATATGACGAAAAAGTTGGTTGTGTTATAAGATACTGTAAATTAGCTACTAATAGTCATATATATGCAAATTTTAGTCATCCTTTGAAACCAATTAATGACTAAATTTTAGTTGTGTTATAAGATACTATAAATTAGCTACTAATAGTCGTATATATGCAATATTAGTCATCATTTGTAATCATAAATTTATCATTTGCATTAGTCATTTATATTTTTTTGGTAGTTTCATATTCATTATATAAATGACTAATTTAGTCATATATTCATTTTATTTGTGTTCATCATTTATTAATATAAACTACTAATTTAATATTTTTAGATTGATTTATATGTTCATTATTAATCAACATAAATTAATTAGTATGATTTTGCGACTAAATTAAAACAAATGTCATACACTAGCATATATAATTTTTTATTTTTTAAATTATATTTTTGAATGCATAAATAGATACACTGACTTGAAAGTCCTCTTGGTAACTCTAACTTTGTAAACCACACAAATCTTTTCTAAATTTTAAGTAAAATTGACCCAAAAATATATTAGAAAAATGACCAAAATGTAAAATTTTGAAATGTTTTAACCATGAGAATTTATTTCTTATTTTAATTGCCCATATAAAAAAAGGAATTATTTTCTATACTAGGAAATCATTATTTTCTATAGTAGTATTTGGATTATTTTTAATGTATTTGAAATATAGTTATATAATTATCCACTAATGTAAGGTGTATTTGTTATCTAAGCACTTCGCGCTTATAGAAACATCGGTTTTCAATGGCTTCCTTTGTCCTTTTTGTTTTACTGGGTTCCTTTACTTTAAGTTATATAAACTTTAGTTTATATTGAGTTTAACAATATCAACAATGTAGAAGTGTACAATGTCAACGAGAAAAAGGTTATGTAAAATGTGATGAAGAGAGATTGTGTGTGCGGATATTTGTGTGGCTCGCTTCTTCTTTCCTAAATGTAGGTGTTCGTCTCCATTGAAAAAGTGGTTTTTGTCATTGTTTTATTTTTAGACCTTTTGTTTCTCGAGCATTATGTTTTAGATTCAGAAGGTTCATCTATCGAGAGAGGTTGTTATTTGGTTGTTTTTTTTTAACAATAGCTTGAATGCAATAATTACATATGCAATGTTTTCGAGAATATTTATACACTGTTTAAAGATGTTTGAATGTGAGATATTCTGGCGATTAACTTGACATTGTTTTCTTTTTTGCATGGAATTAAATTAGTTGTGTGTTCTTTTGTTACAACAAAGTTGTTCATATAACCATGGATGTGAGTATTTGGGAGACTTTTCATTTTGAAATTGTTACGCTTATTTTTCATTGGCTTCCTTTTTCCGTTTTGATAAGTTTTAAGTTGGTTTGCAAACAATGGTGTGTTTTGTTGGAGACCTGGTTTTTCTTGTTGGTTGTGATCGTTCTGCTAACAAAGAGTTTGGCTTTATTGGTTTTCCCATTTGCACTGACCTTGGTTGCTTCGTTGTGACTTACCTTAGTGATAAGGGAGTAATATCTTTGATATTTTTCCCTTTTCTTGAATCTACATGCAGAATTGAATGCACTATTGGATCTATGGTTCTATTTGGTTCGCATCCAAATTGTGAGGGTTTCAAGAATTACTTTATTGTCAACCCTTTTATAAAGACGTATAAGAACATTGGTTTTATTCATCTTGATGAGAAGGGATTCTTTTCTGTTATGCAGGGATCTAACCCATCGAAATATGTTTGGGTTGTATTGTGACATGTGTCAAGTGAGATGGATCCACATTTTTTACTTGGTAACAATGATGACATGGTCTGGAGGAGAACAATTCTTCCTTATGGTGGTGTTCCACCACTGAAGGAGACTATATTCTATAGAGGAAGATTATTTTGGTTGTATTTGGACAAAGATTATGATGATTATCCTACATATGGGTACACTATGTATTAGCTGGATCTACAAGGGAACAATTGGGGTTATACATTTGTGCCTATTTCAAACATATGATGTATGGAAATAGGGAAATACATGAACCAACTTGTTTGTTTTTTGAATAATGGTGCAACATTTGTATGGTTACTAAAAGAAATAGACAATTTTGAAATAGACCAAACTTCCTATGTAAGAACCCTTGAATATTTTGAAGATGATTGGAGTTTTAGTTAGACGTTGCTTGAAGACATCTCTGTGGATATAAATAGTGAATGCCTGGGGTGCCTTCCTTTTCATGTGGTGCAGGAGAAAGTGGTTTTTTCGAGTTGCGTGGAAGTGCAATTTAAGTTTTATGATTCGGTCAGCGAGGTTTGCAGAGCGACAATTTCTGATGGTGTGTCCATGATGGAAGAATCAAGGTTCCATGTTGCATCCATTGATTGTTTCAATGAATACATTGAAAATGAAAATGTTTTCTATATTGTTCCAAATGTTGATTCTATTGTATACATGCCACCATTTCCTTTCGGTATCGTTATATAGTGTTTTAGACATAAAGATATTTCTTTTTGGACATTGTTGGTAATGTTAAGTTTCTCATATATTTTCAATAATGAAATATAGATTTTCCTATTGGGAATTGCGTTGTTATACATCGTACATATATTTATGTTGATATTGAATGTTTCATTATGGACAGAAATATATATATATATATATATATTTTTTTTGTTTTTTTTCGTACTCTTCAATTGTGCTCAAATTTGTTTTTTTCTTGCAATTTGCAAAAAATGTTTAATGTTTTAAGGAAATATTTTTTTTTAGATATAACATTTTATTATCGAAGTTTTTGTGTCAAAATAAATGGTTCCAACTTTATGATATTCAATTTCTTAATATATGCATTCTTCTTGTGATATCTTTCATGGTATAGTGGTCGTATTTCTTATGTTTGTAGGAAGTGATGGTTTGATTTCTAGATTTGTATTTGGAAAATTACGGCCATTCATAATGGTTTGTAAATGGGTTTGTTTGTTTTCGTTGGGGTTCTTAAAAATCATGTGAGATACAAGACATTTAATTTCCTGCAGAAATATCGAGCAAGGAGACGAGCAGGAGTGTAGGGAAAAGAGTGCGCTCACCTGCGTCTCAAGCTGGGGATAGCACATGAATATCAGCGATAATGGTATCAGCAAAAAAAAGTAAGTTATAAATGCTCGTAGAAGGGCTGCTTACCAACGAAGTAAGATAATTTCAGGAAATTGTCGAGATGGTGGGGTTCACAATTGTGAGTGTCAGAAAATGAAAATTGTGTTTGGAATGATAATTTATTCGATTTATTATTTCCTTGATGTTGATTGTTTAATAAAATGCCCCTTTTAATATTTTCTTAAAATTGACTTTTTTAAGCATTCTCTGTTGTCAAAGAGAGCGTTGATACAAAAAACAACTAACACTCATCTGAAGAGAATGGAATAAATCTTGCATTTGTTGATGAGAAGATTGATGCTAATAGACAATTTTTTGTGTTTGGGTTGTTTGTTGATAGTGATATGGTTCCTTCCATGTTCGACAATTTGGAACAATCCACTGGAAATGTGGGTTGGGCTATGCCAAGTAGCAACTATATAGTCGACATTGTCAATCCTCCTGAACCTTTTCGTACTGTCTCTTTTGGATCAATATAGGTAGTTAAAGCTTTTTCCTTGTTTCCTGGTTTTTGTTGTTGTTGGGAAAATATTTATTCTGGAGTGGGTTCTTTCCTCTTCTCTTTCTTATCGCAGAATGTATTTTTGGTAGATGTTGGTGTCTGTGTATATTCATTGGCAGAACAACCCACATCGTTCCTTGGATTGCAAGGTTTTGGGTTCCCTTCTTAAGCTGAAGAAATTTTGAAGTTGTCGGTGTTGAAAACCATGAGATTTGGACCTTTGTTGTTTAATGGGAAATATAGTTTGTTGAAATATTCATTTCACTTCATTCTTTCTGTCATGGTATTTTCCATTTTTGTGAGATTTTCATCAGATTAAGTGTTGTTTATGTGCATTGTTTTTACATAGTAGACGTTGAAAGAAGTGAGAATCATTGGCGGTTTAGACATGATGGAAGAATTCCTTTAATGGAAGGTAGAGGAAATGAAGGTCATGGACAAGTTCTTGGCTCTTATCTATTTGTTGATAGTAACATGCTTGCTAGGATGGTTGACAATTTGCAACAATTTGTTGGGGATGTTGGGCCTAGTGTCTCTTGATGTGAGTTTCCTGCAAATTTTGTGTGCTAGAGAGAAAGGCTACAAAGTTGTAGTGTTATGTCTGTGTAGGTGGTTTGTGTTTGTACTTTTTTTATCTGCTTTCAGCATTTGGATATAGAATTTGGTTTCTTCTGTACATTCATTTTTCTATGTTGTGTAAAAATATGTTGAAATGTGGACAACAACCATATTTGCAGGAACAATAATTTGTGTCGGTTCCTCAACTTGAGGTTGGAGAATGTAGTAACCACCAAAATGTAAATTTTCTCTGTTTTGAAATATTTGGTCTGTTGGAAAAATGAGTTTTCATACTTAGTGTTCTTGGTTTTCTCATAATGGTATATATATTTTGGTGTGCAGAATGATATGCTTTGGAATGAATCAAGGAGAATGGATGTTTCTCGTTTTGTGGAAACATATTATGTTGAGCATGTTGTTATTGCAGTAGTTGTTTCCGATCATCGACAAGTTTGAATGGTTGGTGGTGGGCAGAGTGTATCTATTCGTTTCCATTTTAGCAGGGACATGATTGAAGTACATAGAATTTTTTGTTCGAGGGTTGATAATATGTATGTAGTTCAAATGTGTGAAGTGTGCAATGAATGTTATCCTGGTATACAAGTTGCAATATGGAATGAGGGGCCTGTTTGCAAAAGGTATAGGGGGAGAAAGGCTCACATCGTTTTTCTCATTTTAACAACATGGATCTAGGTGAACAATCAGAAGTTCTAAGAGTTTTGAAACAAGTGGAGGAAATGCTAATAGTAAGGGTCAATCCAATATTAAAAGTGTCCCATGCTCGTGGCAGTCAATATAAATGTAGTGGTCATACAATAATTTTTCTGCAAGATATATCTACAATTACAAAGAAACTTCCTTGAAGTGTTGAACAACTTGATTATGTTATCGTGAACGTGGTGTTGAATCAAGATAATATGAATACTATGTGAAGAGACAACGTGTGATGGATTACTTTCTTTACAAGATTGAAATGGATAAATATTATAGGGATGTTGAAATTGATAGGGATGCAGTTGCATCTCTCCCTAAAAGAGCTACTGATGGCTTGAACAGGGTACAATATGTCGATTGCAATCTAGATGAATCAAGTAGGGTTGATTCGGACATAGAAAGAGAGGTTGGTAAATTTTTGTGGTCTCATCCATCATCATTTCTATCACATTTTCCAAATGGTTGCAGGGAAGTCAATTGAATAAGAATATTTCTTGAAACTGCAGATTCTACATATGATGACACTTTAGAATGGGTAGGTATTGGAACATCCCTTATTAATGAATATAATATTGAAGGGTTCTTAGACATGGAATTCCCCACGTTGCTTTTGACTGGGGATGGATTCAATCCAGGGTATCAAAACATGAAAAAACCATAAGCATAATTGTAAAGCTCTCATCTCATCAATGGGGAAGAACAAAATAAAGGAGCATCGGTAGTGGGAAACTAGGGTAGTTACAACATAGAGACCTCGAGGTTTACCATACTTCGATTTCCTCTGCTAAAACTGAGAATTCTAGATTGTGAGACACGTTGTTGTTGGTAGGACCAAGGATGAGGATTGCCATAAGTGTCATTAGTCGATTTCCTCTCCTAAAACCAAGAATTCCATATTGTGAGATATGTTGTAGTTCACAGGACCAAGGATGACAATCATCTTAAGTTTCAATGGTATAGTGTATGTCTTATCCCTAATGCCAATTTTTTATAATTGATTTATTCTAAATACCCATTGCATGGTATAGACATTGTTATTTTATTGAGTTAGATGAGGGATTTTGAGGGTTCGCTTTCAACAAGGTGATACCATGCTAAAGTCACTAATGATCCACTAAACTCATTCACAAAATTATTTCCTTTCTACTTTTGAAAATGTCATTTATGCAACTATGCCTCGCATATGTTTGGAACATAGGTATGGAGTGGATTTTTTTATATATATATATATATATTTGGCATGTAGGACATATTATACAACTTAACATTTTTTTGTGTGGTAGTGGACTACATCAAAGAACATGAGGCTTTTGAAATGGAGGATGTTTTGAAAGTTGACTTTAGCGAATGAACTAAGGGCAGTAGGGTTTAGTTGGATTTGAAATATGACGTTGGATTTTGATGGTTTGGTTGTTAATGATTAGAGATTCATTATTAGTAGGTTTAAGATCCACTTTATTCAAGTAGATGAAAGTGATAAATTATGGTAACATATTAAATTTTTATATATTAATTTATTTATTTTTTATGTTTATGTAGATTTAATTTCAACTTGATCGAAGTGGATGAAAGATATAAATTATGGTTATCTATTAATTGTTATTTTTTTTTTATGTAAATTTAATTTTCAATTGGTGTGGTGATAATTAATAAAAATAAATAAATTTAAAGTTAGTTTTGATTTTTGGTGATCCTTTTTATATATATTGAGTGGGCCTAATGGTTAAGAGCATGTATTTCCTCCTAAGAGGTCATAGGTTCAAAACCAAAGGGGGGTAGATTATTTAGGCCTTCGTTGACTTAGCAGTCAAATCATTGCACGAAGGTGGGTCCCTTGTCCCACAAAAAAAGGGGTCTCATACACCAATTTGGTGTCTGGCTTGGACGTGACCTTAAAATTGGATAGGTCTCATACACCAATTTGGTGTCTTGCTTGGTCGTGACCTTAAAATTGGATAATATATAGTAATATAAATAATTAGGCTGTATTAATAAATTTTATTTTATATGTTAATTAAGTTTATTTCAAATGATTGAGAGGAATCATTGATATGCTTTCCATTTGAATTTAATTCTTGTTAATAATTAAGTATATTAATATTTTTTTACATTTAAAATAGTCATAGAAACTTTTTAGTTTAATAAAAAATATTAAACATACAATATTACAATTAATTATATAATATGAAATATGTATATTTATAATTTGTTCATCATCTAAACAATAATTTTATTTAATGATTAATTATTTTAAGTTACTAATATAGATCCATCTTAACCATAAATTTACGATGTGGACACTGATATCAAATCTCTTGATACCGTGAACTCAAGTCATTTAATCTCTCTTAGGGCCTAATTAATCCATGTTTAAGGTGGCTAGAGAGAGAGCATATATAATTTTTTATTTTTTAAATTATATTTTTGAATGCATAAATATATACACTGACTTGAAATTCCTCTTGGAAATTCTAATTGTGTAAACCACACAAATATTTTCTAAATTTTAAGTAAAATTGACCCAAAAATATATTAGAAAAATGACCAAAATGTAAAATTTTGAAATGTTTTAACCATGAGAATTTATTTTTTATTTTAATTGCCTATCCATATATATATATATATATATGAAATCATTATTTTATGTAATAATATTTGTATTATTATTAATGTATTTGAAATATAGTTATACAATTATCCACTAATGTAAGGTGTATTTGTTATCTAAGCACCTCGCACTTAGGAACATTGGTTTTCAATGGCTTCTTTTGTCCTTTTTTTCACTGGTTTCCTTTACTTTAAGTTATATAGACTTTAGTTTATATTGAGTTTAACAATATCAACAATGTAGAAGTGTGCAAGGTCAAAAAGAAAAATGTTATATACAATGTGATGAAGAGATTGTGTGTGTGGATATTTGTGTGTGTGGCTTCTTATTTTCTAAATGTAGGCGTTCGTCTCCTTTGAAAACGTTGTTTTTGTCATTATTTTATTTTTAGACATTTTATTTCTTGAGCATTATTTTTTAGTTTCACAAGGTTCATTTGTCGAGAGAGGTTGTTATTTGGTTGGATTTTGTTGAACAATAGAATGAATGAAGTAATTGCATATGCAATGTTTTGGAGAATATTTATACAGTGTTTAAAGATGTTTGAATGTGAGATATTTCGGCGATTAACTTGCCATTCTTTTCTTTTCTCCATTGCATTAAATTTGTTGCATGTTCTTTTGTTACAAAAAGTTGTTCGTATAACCATGGATGCAAGTATTTGGGATTTTTTTCCATTCGAAATTATTTCACTTATTTTTTGTTGGCTTACTTTTTCCGATTTGAGAAGATTTAAGTTGGTTTGCAAACAATGGTGTATTTTGTTGGGAGACCTAGTCTTTCTTGTTGGTTGTGATCGTTCTGCTAACAAAGAGTTTGGATTTATTGGTTTTCCCATTTGCACCGACCCTGGTTGCTTCGTTGTGGCTTACCTTAGTGATAAGGGAGTAATATCTTTGATATTTTTCCCTCTTCTTGAATCTGCATGTAGAATTGAATGCACTATTGGATCTATGGTTCTATTTGGTTCGCATCAAAATTGTGAGGGTTTCAAGAATTACTTTATTGTCAACCCTTTTATAAAGACGTATAAGAACATTGGTTTTCTTCCTCTTGGTGAGAAGGGATTATTTGCTGTTATGCAGGGATCTAACCCATCGAAATATGTTTGGGTTGTATTGTGACATGTGTCGAGTGAGATGGATCCACATTTTTTACTCGGTAACAATGATGACATGGTCTGGAGGAGAACAATACTTCCTTATGGTGGTGTTCCACCACTAAAGGAGACTATATTCTATAGAGGAAGATTATTTTGGTTGTATTTGGACAAAGATTATGATGATTATCCTACCTATGGGTACACTATGTATTGGCTGGATCTGTAAGGGAACAATTGGGGTTATACATTTGTGCCTATTTCAGACATACGATGTATGGAAATAGGGAAATACAAGAACCAACTTGTTTGTTTTGTGAATAATGGTGCAACATTTGTATGGTCACTAAAAGAAATAGATAATTTGAAATAGGGCCAACCTTGCTATGTAAGAAGCCTTGAATATTTTGAAGATATTTGGGGTTTTAGTTGGATGTTTCTTGAAGACATGTCTGTGGATATAAGTAGTAAATTCCTTGGGTGCCTTCCTTTTCGTTTTGTGCAGGAGAAAGTGATTTTTTTTTGGTTGCATCGAAGTGTAGTTTAAGGTTTATGATTTGGTCAGTGAGGTTTGCACATCGGCAATTTCTAATGGTCTTTCCATGTTGGAAGCATCAAGGTTCCATGTTGCATTCATTAATGGTTTCAATGAATACATTGAAAATGAAAATGTTTTCTATATTTCCAAATGTTGATTCTATTGTAGACATACCACCATTTCCTTTCGGTATCATTATATAGCATTTTAGACATAAAGATGTTTCTTTTTGGACATTGTTGGTAGTGTTGAGTTTCTCATATATTTTCAATAATGAAATATAGATTTTCTTGTTGGGATTGCGTTATTATACATCGTACATATATTTATGTTGATATTGAATATTTTATTATGGACAGGAAAAAAAGATTTGTTTGTTGTTTTTCATATTCTTCAATTGTTCTCAAATTCTTTCTTTTGTTGCGATTTGCAAAAAAATGTTTAATGTTTTAAGGAAATATTTATTTTAGATATAACGTTTTATTCTGGAAGTTGTTGTGTGGAAATAAAAGGTTCCAAACTTTATGCTATTCAATTTCTTAATATATGCATTCTTCTTGCGATATCTTTCATGGCATACTGGTCGTATTTCTTATGTTTGTAGGAAGTGATGATTTGATTTCTAGATTTGTATTTCGAAAATTATGGCGGTTCATAATGGTTTGTAAATTGGTTTGTTTGTTATCATTGGGGTTCTTAAAAAGAATGTGAGATACAAGACATTTAATCTCCTGTAGAAATGTCGAGCGAGGAAACACGAAAGCATGGAGGGAAAAGAGTGCGCTCACTTGTGTCTCGGGGGAGAACAAATGAATATCAATGACAATGGTATCAACAAAACAAGGAAGTTATAAATTCCAGTAGAAGGGCTTCTTACCAACGAAGGAAGATAATTTCAGGAAATCATCGAGATGGTGGGGTTGACAATTGTGAGTATCAGAAAAGGAAAATTGTGTTTGGAATGATAATTTATTTGATTTCTTATTTCCTTGATGTTGATTGTTTAAGAAAATGTCTCTTTTAGACTTTTCTTAAAATTGACTTCATTAAGCATTTTGTTTTGTCAAAGAGAGCGTTGATACAACAAACAACCAACACTCATCTAGAGAGAATGGAATAAATCTTGCATTTGTTGATGAGCAGATTGATGCTAATACACAATTCATTGCATCTAGTTTGTTTGTTGATAGTGATATGGTTCCTTCGATGTTCAACAATTTGGAAGAATCTACTAGAAATGTGGGTTCGATTGTCCCAAGTAGCAACTATATACTCAAATTTCTCAGTCCTCCTGAATCTTTCCATACTATCTATTTTGGATAAGTACAGGTAGTTAAAGATTTTTCCTTTTTTCCTAGTTTTTGTTGTTGCCGGAAAATTATTTATTGTGGAGCAGTTTTTTTCCTCTTCTCTTTCTTATCACAAAATGTATTGTCGAAAGATGATGGTGTCCATGTATGTTCAATGATAGAACAACGACATCATCAATTGGATTTCAATATTGTGGGTTTCCCTCTCAAGCTGAAGCAACTTTTGAAGTTTTCGGTGTTAAAAATTGAGTGTCAGACCTTTGTTTTTTAATGGGAAATATAGTTTGTTGAAGTATTCATTTCACTCCATTCTTTCTGTCATGGTACTTCTCCATTTTTTTAGGTTTTCCTCACATTAAGTGTTGTTTTCGTGCATTGTTTATACATAGCAGAGAAGTGAGAATCATTGGTGGTTTGGACATGATGGAAGAATTGCTTTAGTGTAAGCTAGAGGAAATGAAGGTCATGGAAAAGTGTTTGGCTCTGATATGTTTGTTGATAGTAGCATGCTTGCTAGGATGGTTGAAAATTTGCAACAATCTGTTGTGGATGTTGGGCCTAGTGTCTCTCAACGTGACTTTCCTGCAAATTTTGTGCACTAGAGAGGAAGGTTGCAAATTTGTGGTGTTACGTCTATGTAGGTGGTTTGTGTTTGTAATTTTTTTATGTGCTTTCTACATTTGGGTACAAAGGTTGGTTTCTTCTGTACATTAATTTTTCTATGTTGTGTAAAAAACATGTTGAAATGTGGACGACAACCATATTTGTAGGCATGATAATCTGTGTTGGTTCCTCAACTTGAGGTTGGACAATGTAGTAACCACCAAAATGTAAATTTTCTCTATTTTGAAATATTTGGTTAGTTGGGAAAAAAGAGTTTTTGTACTCAATGTTCTTGGTTTTCTCATAATGGTATATATATTTTGGTGCGCAGAATGATATGCTTTGGAACGAATCAAGGAGAATGGATGTTTCTCGTTTTGTGGAAACAAATGATGTTGAGCATGTTGTTATTGCAACAGTTGTTTCCGATCATTGACATGCTCGAATGGTTTGTGGTGGATGGAGCATATTTGGTCATTTCCATTTTAGCAGGGACATGATTGAAGTACATAGAAAATTTCGTTCCAAGGTTGATAATATGTATGTAATGAAAATGTGCCAAGTGTGCAATAAATGTTAACCTGGTATATAAGTTGCAAGATGGCATGAGGGGCCCATTTGTAAAAGGTTTAGGGGGGAGAAAGGCTCACATCAATTTTCTCATTTTAACAACATGGATCCACATGAGCAATCAAAAGTTCTAAGAGCTTTGACAAAAGAGGCAGAAATGTTAATAACAAGGGTCAATCCAATACTGCAAGTATCGCATGCTCATGGCAGTCAATGTAAATATAGTGGTCATGCAATAAGTTTTCCACAAGATATATCTAAGATTTCAAAGAAACTTCCTCGACGTGTTGACCAACTTTATTATGTTATTATGAATGTGGTGTTGAATCAAGATATTATGAATTCTATGTGAAGAGACAATGTGTGATGGATTCCTTGCTTTACAAGATCGAAATGGATAAATATTATAGGGATGTTGAAATTGATATGGATGCAGTTGTGGTTCTCCCTAAAATACCTACTGATATCTAGAACAGGCTACAATATGTTGATAACAATATATATGAATCAAGTAGGGTTGATGAGGACATAGAAAGAGAGGGTGGTAATTCTTTGTGGTCTAATCCATCATCATTTCTATCACCTTTGCTGAATTATTGCAGGGAAGTCAATCAAATAAGAAGATTTCTTGAAACTGCAGATTCTACAGATGATGACACTTTAGAATGGCCAGATTTTAGAACGTCCCCTGTGAACGAATACAATAATGAAGGGTTGCTAGACATGGAATTCCCCACTTGTTTTCCAATAGGGGATGGTGATCGGTTGCATCCACGTATTTGTAACATTGAAATGCATGAATATGGGTTGCACTTGCTTAGATATTATGATCGGTGATTTGGAATCCATCCTACATTTTAGTACTTTATTTTGAATATGATTATGCAACATCGTATCCAAGGAACGATAAATTTTTTTCTAAGAAGGGTATTCATGTAAATGCACCTTCTACTGTTTAGGAATTACGTGAACAACTTCACTATTTTCCAGACAATAAATTGGCTGAAAAGTTAATGCATTTTGGTTCTTCTCTTAGGGGTACCAAGGCATATTGGAAAAGGTTTTGTTCTGAGCTCATTGACATGATCACCCAGTTGGGATGTCCAAATTTGTTTTCTACATTAATTGCAGTTGATACAAAGTGGCTTGACTTGCATAGTCTTATTCCTTCGAATAGGCAATGTGGACATGAAAATGAGCATGTGAGAAAAGTTTCTAATGTTATTATGTATCCACATATTGTTGCTAATTATATGCACCAAAGGTTCAATATTTTTCGTGAGATGTTTCTGCAAAAAATTCTGGGAGTGTTAGATTTGTCATACAGGTTTCGCCTTTTTCATATATGTGATGTGGTGAAAGATTTTTTGCAGAAGGTTTTGGTTTATTTTTTGTTTTTATTTATTTATTTCATTCATGGTATTTTCATATATGAGTGGAAACATAGAGGCTCTGCACACATACATGGGTTCTTTTGGTTTCTTGGAGCTCTTGACATCGAGAGAATGGATTGGTTGAACCCTTTGAGTGTTGATGTGGCAAATAAATATTTTGACATATATGTGACAACTTGGAATCCATGTGACATACATCGTCGAAATGTGATGATCCCTAGAGGTGTGAATTAAGATCCATGCATGTTAAATACCCAACAAATATTTTCCTTTACCATTGAAGAAGATTATGAGAATTTGGTCAATTAAGTGCAGAGACACAACAAATGCAGTGTGGATTCGTGTTTGCGAAAGAAGGGGTCGATCCTTTCATGCCGGTACGATGCTCCTTAGGAGATTCGTGCTGAGTAAACTTTGTACGTTAATGATAAAGGGAAAAAAATATGAACCATATTGGAACGATGATAGTTAAATGTTCACAATGCAGATATTTTAACTATGTGGTGAGAAAATGATGATTGTCAGCGAGTTGTTTCTCGTCATGCGGCGTTGAAATATATTGTGAAATATGCTTCAAATGAGGAAAGAAGATCTGAAAGTTATCATGAAATGTTGACAAGAATTTCTTCCAGCAATGGATGTGAAGCTCCTGCATTCTCTGCATATAGAAGGTTTCTTGTTGAAACACTTGTTCAGTATGACATTGGAGCACAAGAAAGTTGCGATATGTTTTTCAAGTTGCCTCTTGTTCTTTGCAGTCATAAATTATTCTCTTTGAATGTTGGGAATTTTTTTTACCAAAGGCTTATACTGCATTCTAATGACATTTTTGAAAGGAACAATTATGTGGAGATGCATCAAACATGACAGGATTTTTTGGGTCATTTTTTCTTAATAGAAACAGTAAGATCATGGAGTTTTGATGTTGGGAATAGACATGAGAAATGGAAACCACAAGAATTTCATGCTATTGTTCGTGTCTAGCCACGTTTTTTTGTTGTTCCTACTTAATATTTAGAAGAGTTTGAAACATTTTGTTCGATGGAAATGTTGTTGTACAAGCCCTTTTGTGACATTGCTTCCAATATTGGCCTCCCAAGAGAAACAATCATTCATAATTGGAGGAATTTTAGATATAATGCATGGCAAGTTGATAGAACTCCTTTAGAAAATGAAAATAATGAAGAAGATGCTAAGGTAATTGTACATGAGGAAATGTTTATTGGGATTCAGAAGAGTGGCAATTTTTTTCTCGAATAGTTCCGTCTAATAATGTGGAGGTTTCAGATCTTGAAAATCTTGGTAGAAGGAACTATATTCACCATAATTGGGAAAACACAATGTTTTCAAATGAAATTAGCATTCCATTTTATAGAATATGCAATGTCTTCCATTGTTCTTAATATGAATTTGGTGGCAAAGACATTTTTGTTGCCTCAATATTTATCAAAGAAACAATGTGCTGCTTTTGAAATTGTGTTTCGCCACTTTGTTGTTGCTCGGGACGATGATCCTTTGCTAATGCTTATTCAGGGAACTGCTGGAACAAGAAAATATTCCCTTATTGATTTTATTTGTCATGCTCTTTCAGCGGCAACGATGAGTGAAAGAAGTCCAATATTATTGCTTGCTCCAACTGGTATAGTTTCTTTTAATATACATGGGAAAATAATACATTCAGATTTAAAAATACCTGTTAAAGATATGAAATCACTAACTGGTCAAGCTCTAGAAAATTTCCAGGAATAAATGAGGCATGTTCATTACATTTTAATTCATGAAATGAGCTTCATTGGGCCAAGGTTGTTTATGCAAATAGATTCTCGTTTGTGAGAAGCCTTTCCAAAAAAGAAATATTCTCCTTTTGGCAGCAGGTACATGATTCTTGTGGGTGATCTTGGCCAGCTTCCACCAGTTAGGGATACACCCTTGTATGCGAGAAGAAAAATTGGGAAAGTGTTGTGGGAAATATTTAACATTGTTGTCACTTCAAATAAAATTTATATGCAATAAGGAGATGATCCTAGGCAGGCATTTTTTCTGCAACCTTTTAACGAATATTAGAAATGTAAAACATTTTTTTGGAGGATTGGGATCTTCTTATGACACGTGTCTATAGTTTCTTGGATCATCAAGAAAGGGTTTTATTTGATTCTTCTATTCACGTGTTTAAAACGACTGATCTCGTTGATTTGCATAATCGTAAAATGTTGAAATCATTGAATTTCCCAGTTGCAAGTTGTGTTGCAGAATGTGCTAGGAGGTCTGAGACTGTGAGGGGTAATGATGATGTCTTGGAGCGTGAGGTGTTGTTGTGTCGTGGTCAGCGTGTTATCCTTACGTGTAATTTGTGGGTGGAAGCTTGGTTGGTCAATGGTGGTCTTGGATATATAGAAGATATATTTTATTTGCCTAGTACAAAGTCGCTACAACTTCCATTATTTTCTTCAATTATTTTTGAGAAGTACATTGGTGTTATTGACAAGGATTGTCCAAATGTTGTGCCCATAACACTTGTTTTTAGAGGGAACTGTAGAAAAATGCCTTTAAAAATGGCATGGGGCTTTACTATACACAAGTCACAAGGGATGAATTTGCAACAAGCCATTGTAGATATTGGAGATAGAGAAAGGCAGGGTTTAACATTTACAACTAAATCAAGAGTGAGATCTATCAGTTCTTTATGGATCTCACCACCATTTTCTTATCAACATTATGCCAAAATGAAAAATAATGCTTATGTAACATTAAAGAAAAAAGAAGAGGAGCAATTGAAGTCTATAGCATTTTGTAGTTTTCATTTGCAACTGAGTTCAATGGTTTTGCAGAGTGGTTGGAATGTTATTGATGATTTTTCTTTGATGATTTATACTTTTTTCCTCCCGTGGTTTGTTTCTTTATTTATCTACTATTTTTTGTTTTGTCTTTCTCTCATTGAAATCTAGATATGGACAACCATGATAGTTTAGTGGGTTTAAAAATTTCATATTTATTGAAAATTATAGTACTATTCATTAACAATAATATTGATTATTATTTAGTTACCAGAGGGATTGGTATTTTACTAGATATTGTAGTATTGTAGTTTTTGTTTTCTTCTCTACTTATTTTGAATGGTTTAATATTTATGTTCAATAAAAGAAAATTGCCTATAAAAGCAAATACAAAAACAAAATCTGTCTAAGTGTTATGTGTTTGTATATATATATATATATATATATATATATTTCTTTGTTTATGTACTAAATTTTATTGTATCTTTCTCTCATTCAAATGCAGATATGGACAACCATGATGTCATTTATTACATTGAAGCGATCAAATCTATTAATGCAACCATAAGTTTTGTTTCCTATATTCGTAAAAAGCTAGATAAGAAACATGGTTTCCATCCTTGTTTTATTGATGAGTATATTCGTGTGTTGAATGTAATGAAATCAAATGTGCAAACCTTGTATCATTTTCACGTAGGAGAAGATGGAAGGATGAAAAGAAGAGATTGGTTGGAAAGTGTTAAGTATCGTGAGCATTATCCTATTGATTTGAATTGGTGTTGCTCTTGTCAACATTATGGGTGTGTTTTGGAAGAGGTTTGCATGAAATAGTTGTGTTATGGTTGAGTATTTCAATTTCCTTTTTGTAGTGCAATTTGTAGATGTTAAGAGACATGAAATAAATCTCTAAATAACAAATGTCAATAAAATATTTCTTTTTTCGGTTTAAATAACAAAAAAATTGTTTTCATTCTCATTGTTGTTGTCGTGTTAACTTTTTGTAAATTTTCTTTGATTTTTAAATTTTTCATAGCGTTTAATATTCTTTCATTGTATTGAATATTTTTTTTGTGCATTTGTGAAACATTCAACTTTCTTGTTAGAATTGTTGAATGAATTTTGGTTTATAATATGTGAGGATTTTCTTATTTTTTGCTTCGTTCTGTATACATGGCATTATAATATATGTCCCATGGGTTTAATATTTTTTCCTTTTGTTTATAATTCATTGGCACTATTGTGTTGATTTCTTTGCTTTAATTTTATTTGGGTTGATTTCTTATATCATTTATTCAAGGTTTTATATTTATAATATAATTTACAATATTCAACCATGGCCCAATACATTGTGGATAATATGATAGTGTGGGAATATTAATCCATATATTAATGAACCCAAGGGATTGACATTATAAACCCAAGGGATTAATATTATAAACTGAAGAGAATAGTAAACCTAGGGGATTAATAATAAAACCCCAAGGGAATAATATTAACCCAAGGGATAATAAATGCAAGGGACTAATATTATTAACCCTAGGGTTTTTAGTATTAATCCCTTTAGTTTATTATCCCTTGGATTAATATGATTCCCTTGGGTTAATAATCCCTCAGGGTTTTAGTATTCACCCATTGGGTTTATTATTCTCTTGGGTTTATAATATCAATTCATTGGGTTTATTAATCTAAGGGTTCATATTCAGAGGGTATAATTTTATTCAAAGGGTCTTTAATTAATTCCCTTGGGTTTATAATCCCTTGGGGTTTTAGTATCAAACCCTTGGGCTTACTATTCTCTTAGGTTTATAATGTCATTTCCTTGGGTTTTTTTGTTTAAGGGTTTATATTCAAAGAATTCTCTCAAAATGAAAATCAACCATTATCAAGCATGATCAACCATCTTTAATTTTGGGTTTATAATATTTTCTAGGGTTTATATACCTTTGTCCCTTGGGTTTTTTCCATTGTGTTTATAATTCCTTGGGTTAATCCCTTGGATATATTCCTTTGGGTTTATAATTCCTTGTGTTTATTCCCTTTGGTTTAGTATTAATCCCTTGGGTTAATATTATTGCCTTGGGTCTATAATTCCTTAGGGTTTTAGTATTAAATCCAAGGAATTGATATTATAAACCCAAGCGATTTATAGTAAAAACCCAAGGGATTATAAAGCCCAAGGATTTTATTATAAATCTCTTGTATTAATATTATTCCCTTATATAATTCCTTGGGTTTTTAGTATTCATACCTTGGGTTTATTATTCCTTGGGTTTATATTATTTCCTTGGGTTTATTATCACTTCGGTTAATAATATTTATTAATAATCATCATCCACCATCACATTCTAACAAAGATTGCCTCGATATGAAAATTAATCATGTTCAAGCATGGTCAAACATAGTCCAAAAATGGAAATAAACCATGGCGAACCATGGTAAAGTATGTTTATTTTAGGATTTATAATATTTATATTAGGGTTTATATACCTTGGGTTGCTAATTTGTACCCTTGGGTTTATAATATCAATCCTTTGGGTTTATTAATCTAAGGGTTCATATTCCTAGGGTTTAGTATTATTCCCTTAGATTTATAGTCTCTTGGTCTTTTACTATTAATCCCTATGGTTTATTATTCCATTTGGTTTATATTATCAATCACGGTCAACCATGTTTGATAAATTTGATCATGGTAAACCATGGTCCAATGGACGATTGTGATGAATATTGTTTCCATATGAGAATCAACCATCTTAGTCCCTTGGGCTTAATGTTATTATGTTGGGTTCATAATCGCTTGAGGTTTTAGTATTAATCCCTTCGATTTATAATAAAAATCCCTTGGGTTTATAATATAAATCTCTTGGGTTTATAATATCAATCATGGTCAATGATGGTCAATCATAGCCAACCATGGATAACCATGGTTAGATGTTGCATTGTGACAATGATTATCTCAATATGTAAGTCAACCATGGTCAACCAATGTCCAAAAGTTGCATTGTGACAAATATTGTCTCGATATGAAAATCAATCATTGTCTCAACCATGCTCCAATGTTGCATTATGATAAAGAATCAAATATGATTAACCCAAGGGATTGATATTATAAACCAAAGGGATTTATATTATAAACCCAAGGGATTAATATTAACCCCAAGGGAATATTATTAACCCAAGGGATAATAAATGCAAGGGACTAATACTATTAACCCCAGGGAATATAAAGCCTGGGGTTTTTAGTATTAATCCCTTCGGTTTATTATCCCTTGGATTAATATTATTCCCTTGGGTTAATAATCCCTCAGGGTTTTAGTATTCATCCGTTGGGTTTATTATTCTCTTGGGTTTATAATATCAATTCATTGGGTTTATTAATCTAATGGTTCATATTCATACGGTATAATGTTATTCAAAGGGTATTAAATTAATTCCCTTGGGTTTATAATCCCCTGGAGTTTTAGTATCAACCCCTTGGGCTTATTATTCTCTTGGGTTTATAATGTTATTTCCTTTGGTTTTTTTGTCTAAGGGTTTATATTCCAAGGATTCTCTCAAAATGAAAATCAACCATTACCAAGCATGGTCAACCATATTTATTTTTGGGTTTATAGTATTTTCTAGGGTTTATATACCTTTATCACTTGAGTTTATTCCATTGTGTTTATAATTCCTTGGGTTTATAATACCTTGGGTTAATCCCTTGGGTATATTCCATTGGGTTTATAATTCCTTGTGTTTAGCATTAATCACTTGGGTTAATATTATTGCCTTGGGTTTATAATTACTTAGGGTTTTAGTATTAAATCCAATGAATTAATATTATAAACCCAAGAGATTTATAGTAAAAACCCAAGGGATTATAAAGCCCAAGGTTTTTATTATAAATCTCTTGTATTAATATTATTCCCTTGTATAATTCCTTGGGTTTTTAGTATTAATCCCTTGGGTTTATTATTCCTTAGGTTTGTATTATATCCTTGGGTTTATTATCACTTGGGTTAATAATATTTATTAATAACCATCCTCCACCATCAGATTGTAACAAATATTGTCTCGATATGAAAATTAATCATGTTCAAGTATTGTCAAACGTGGTCCAAAAATGGAAATAAACCATGGCCAACCATGGTCAACTATATTTATTTTAGGCTTTATAATATTTATCTTAGGGTTTATATACCTCAGGTTGCTAATTTTTACCCTTGGGTTTATAATATCAATCCTTTGGGTTTATTAATCTAAGGGTTCATATTCCTAGGTTTTAATATTATTCCCTTAGATTTATAGTCCCTTGGATTTTTACTATTAATCCCTATGGTTTATTATTCCCTTTGGTTTATATTATCGATCACGGTCAATCATGTTTGATAAATTTGATCATGGTTAACCATGTTCCAATGGCCGATTGTGATGAATATTGTTTCCATATGAGAATCAACCATATTAGTTCCTTGGGCTTAATGTTATTCTGTTGGGTTCGTAATCCCTTGGGGTTTTAGTATTAATCCCTTCGATTTATAATAAAAAACCCTTGGGTTTATAATATCAATCTATTGGGTTTATAATATCAATCATGGTCAATGATGGTCAATGATAGCCAACCATGGACAACCATGGTCAGATGTCACATTGTGACAATAATTGTCTCAATATGTAAGTCAACCATGGTCAACCAAGGTTCAAAAGTCACATTGTGACAAACATTGTCTCGATACGAAAATCAATCATTACCTCAACCATGCTCCAACATTGCATTATGATAAAGAATCAAATATGATTAACCCAAGGGATTAATATTATAAACCCAAGGGATTTATATTATAAACCCAAGGGATTAATATTAACCCCAAGAGAATACTATTAACCCAAGGGATAATAAATACAAGGGACTAATACTATTAACCCCATGGAATATAAATCCAGGGGTTTTTAGTATTCATCCCTTGGGTTTCTTATTCGTTGGATTAATATTATTCCCTTGGGTTAATAATCCCTTGGGGTTTTAGTATTCACTCGTTGGGTTTATTATTATCTTGCATTTATAATATCAATTCATTGGGTATATTAATCTAAGGGTTCATATTCATAGGGTATAATGTTATTCAAAGGGTCTCCAATTAATTCCCTTAGGGTTTTAGTATTATCCCCTTGGGTTTATAATATCATTTCCTTGCGTTTTTAAATCTTGGGGTTTATATTCCAAGGATTGTCTCAAAATTAAAATGAAACATTGTCAAGGATGGTCAACCATGCTTATTTTTGGCTTTATAATATTTATGTTAGGGTTTATACCTTCAATTAATCCCTTGGGTTTATTCTCTTGCATTTATAATTTATTGGGTTTATAATTCCTTGGGTTAATCCCTTTGGGTATATTCCCTTGAGTTTATAATTCCTTGGGTTTGTTCACTTGGGTTTAGTATTTATACCTTGGGTTAATATTATTGTGTTGGGTTTATAATCCCTTAGGGTTTTAGTATTAAATCCAAGGAATTAATATTATAAACCCAAGGGATTTATAGTAAAAACTGAAGGGATTATAAAGCCAAAGGTTTTTAGTATAAATCCCTTGTATTAATATTGTTCCCTTAGGTTTATAATTTCTTCGGCTTATAGTGTTAATCCCTAGGGTTTATTATCGCTTGGGTTTATTATTCCTTGGGTTAATATTATTTCCTTGAGTTTATAATCCCTTGTGGTTTTAGTATCGAGCCCAACAGATTGATATTATATGGCCAAGGGAACATAAACCCAAGGGATTAAAATTAAAAACCTAAGGGATTATAAACTCGAAGGTTTTTGGTATTAATTCCTTGTTATTTCAATTGTTTTATATTTATCATTGGTAGATACAAATGAAGCCTTTGCTTATATCAACCACATTAATATTTTGAATTTGGCTTTGCTAGTGCATAAATGTACATCAATATACATTGTTATACATCAATGTACTTTAATATAAAAACATTAGTGTGAATTACAGTGATGTACACTAAAATACATTAATATGCACTAAAGTGCATTAATGCACAATAATGTATATTTAAATACATTAATATCGTAATTGACATTTAAATACATTAATATACAACTATCCACAATAATGTACATTTCATATATATAAATGCACAGTATTGTATATGAAAGTTCATATGTATTGATGTGTATTTAAAAATGTGGGTATATATGCCTATCGGTGTTTATCAACCACATTTATTAATGTGGTTGTGCTTGTTATATTTTTTCATTTTATGGTGGAAGATGAGGAGCTCAAGGTTTGATAGGAAGCTGAATAGTTTGTTATGAAATGTATCATTTCTTTAATTTGATAGGGTTTCCACCCACTGCCGAAGCGCCCAACACACCACCGGATTATTTCATCACACCATCAAGTAATAATATGATAATTAAATGCAACCACATTGTGAACTATACAACTGGCAGTAAGTTCGAGAGAAAGGTGAATAAATTCCTAGAGAATCTTATTCAACAGTGGTCCCCAGATGGATATAACCCTTATGTGTATGACCAAATATGTGACACTAGATAAATGCAACAATTGCACCCAAAAGGCATTGAACATCATTTGACAAAAATGTATGAATGACGTTGGTGGTATAGTTATATGATCGTTAAGTTATGAAATCTATAATTTTCTTAATTTGCTTGGACCTCCAATAGCCCCTGTGGAAGCACCAACTAATATCTTTGATTTTCCTGCACCTCCCACAGTCCTTGCGGAAGCACCAAATAATATCATTAATTTTTGTTCACCTCCAACATCCCCTATGGAATCGCCAACTATCCTTAATATACTTAATTTATATTTAACAATTAATTTCCTGTAACTATAAATGTCACAATGTTGTAGAGCATGTAAATGCTCCCAACATCTGCATGCATGCAATCAGGTTGCACTTCCCAAATTGTATGATTGATAGGAACCATAGCAATCATGTAAGACAAAAATTATGTGATCCATCCTTCCTCGTTGAACAAACCATGCCTGGTGCCATGGAACAAAGTAAAATATGCAAGGATCCCTAGTAGATTAACAAATATTCTAGTATGAAACCCTTCATCAAATAGAGGAAGGGTTGGAAACCTGTTGAAACTCTTACTCAAACTAAGTGAATTGTGAAGAATACAATGTGAAACTATTTTCTGAACCACGTTAAACACTTCCCTTAATTAGGCACATGGATAAGTAGGTGAATATAATGCATATAAACAAATATTTAATGGCTAAATTTTATCCTATCAATATATGCTAATACTCATATACAACCCAATCATTATTTTAATTTCCCTTATATGTTTTGAAATTATATTGTACCTAATACTCATATACAACCCAACCTTTATTTTAATTTCCTTTCAAATTAAATATTTTGTCTTTTGTTTATTTTAATTTCGCTTCAAATTAAATATTTTGTCTTTTTGTTAAGAGAAAGGCAGGGCCATGGTAAATATTTTTTTAGTTAATGCCTTTGGTTTTCACGCATGCAAATGGAAATAAATGAAAGCTCCAACTAGACTCTGCTCAAGCTCAACGGATACACTGCTCAAATTTATTAATATCCTTGTAATAATATCATCAAGAAAAAAAATAAAGACTCTAGTAATGCTTTAACTTTGTTTGATTACAAACTGTTATATTTCCCTTTGTCACTAATTATAATTAAAAAAATTTATCATTTACAAAAAACAATGAAAAGTGGGTGATACCATGCGTTTATAAAAGTAATTTTATTGTCTTCAAATCATGGAGGAGTGACACTATATAGAAAATAACACAATTATTTTCAAGGGTAGGTGAAGAAATAATCCAATAACAAAACCAACCTAGATTTATCTTAACTTCAGATCTACTGAGTACTAAACTAGGTTTGCATCTCAAGAGATTTGATCCCTCTCAGCGTGGTTGGGTAGATAAAAAATTAAGATGGATCTACACTATTTTAATTATTAATTATTAATTTTATGGTTTTTATTTTATTTTATTTTATTTTTATTTTTATGTAATTTGACCAAGTCAAATGTTTTATTCATAATTATTGTTGGGTAGAGTTTTTGTACCTATTTCCTATACTTTCTTTCCCCAATTTTGACCCTTTTCCCCTCCAGACCAAAAGAACTTTACATGTTAACCACATTTTTCTTTATTATGGATAACTTATTTTGCTATCATGTTATTTTTCCATTTTTTGTAGATATAATGATGCAATATTCCTTTTTATGGCTAACTGGGGTAAGCATTGGAGAAGTCTTTTAGATCCTCTCCTCTTTTTCGGGTGTCACTCGCAAGGATGAGGTTATGGAATGAAAAACTGCATTGATGGTCTAAGAGCAGGATGGAACAGATTGATTGTCTGACTTTTATAATAGGTTAGAGTTATGGGCACTCCTAACCTATGATTCCATTCTCTATAAATTACTTTATTCTAGGATGTGGGGAGCTATTATTTATATAACGGTCAATGTTGTTTTTGAACAAAGTTATAGAATTCGTAAAATATAGCTTAAGTGATTATAGGTGGTATATCTATTTACGACTTTGATAAAACAAATTGTTTCTCAAAGTTCATGACCTGCTACACTTGGTACTCAAACAATATCATGGGAATGATCTCAAAACAACTTTGAGAAAGACATAAGAATCATTTACTAGTGCAACCAAAAAGTTGGGATCAATCAAGCCCATGTATGTTCCTTTGTCCTACATAAGTGACTAATTTTGTCTCTCTGCAAACTTAGATTAGAGCCCAACATCTCCCACGATGGTTTCCTCCTCAGATTAGACCGCTGGGCCAAGGTCTTATGTCAGGGACCGAAATTTCAAAAAATTATAATGTTTTCATTGTGACAGGTCTAAATCCTAATTGTGAAGAGGACCCCAGTTTAGTTCTTCTCAGTGATCAATGAATTGATACAATAATTCTCTTGAAATCCAACACAATATGGTCATAAGATGTGGATTCAATTGTAGTTTTGGTCATGGTGAAGATGCAAAAATTTGTGAGGTTTGCTATAGCAGATGGTGAGGACAATGACAATTGTTCTTCGTTGAGGAAGATCATATTAGACTCATCTTCTTTGGCAAGAGCTATACAGAACAAGGGGGAACTGACAAATCCATTTGTGTCTTTCGATGCCATTGTCGAAAAATATTTCTCCTCAAGGGGTTGTTGTGCTGGTTAGATGGTAGTGGGGCACAATATGATGGAGACAATCGGGGAAGGGATTCGCCGATGTGAATGATGTCATGATTCCATGGACCTTGAGATCCTTTTTCTCTGCTTATCTTCTAGTGCAAGTTGTTTGCTTGCATTAGGGTTGCCATGGTTGGGGCTTTTTTATTGTTTTGGTTCCTATTAGATTCGGTCTGGGTTATTCCATGGTAGCTCTAATGGTGGCCTTGTGCCATTCTCTTCATGGTTATATGTTGGGGTTTCGACCTGTTTTGTAATCATTTAATGCCTATCTTTGGGCATTTGAGAGATGCACCCTTTTCTAAGGCTTCTTTCATCTAGGCCTACGTGCCTAGTTTACTATATTGATAAGTGGTTTCGCATTGTTTAGGAATTTGATAGATGTGCGCTTTTCTAGGGGTTCCTTTTTGCAGGCTTTCATGTCTTGTTTTCTTGATTTATGGGTGGCTACCCACTGTTTGGGCTATATCTAATGTTTTCCTATGAGGTTTCTTTGAGGGTCCTGCATGGCCCATAAATTGTTATTAGTCATACGTACATTGGGGGTTATTCTGGCACATATGATATGTGCATGATTATGTAAACATATTTTTATTTTAATCGACTAAAATAAGAATTATTCTATTAGAATGATGTATTGAGAAGGGGAATTTAGTGAAAGGATTTTAGGAGGTGTTTATCAATGTCTAGTGAATTTAGGCTTATTATTTAGTATCCCACAAACACATATGCTATAGGTTGATTGAGTTGAAACTCAACGCCATGAGCCCATCTTCATCTGTACCATGTATGAGTTTTAGTCAGGCCCTCTTTTAAACTCATGGTTATAAGGCACATGCTTCCTTTTCTTTTATGAAGCCATGATTTCAGTAGGATTCAAAAGGACAAGTGGAGCATCCCAACTAATGTAGCCTATTTTTTGGAGTCTCATATATATATTGATGATTAAAAGTGATGGTCCTTTTTCATTTCAATACAACCTTGTTTTGCCTTATATGCCTCCTCTTTGTTTGAATTTCAAGAAAAAATACTACTTTCTGTCTCACTTGTTACATTTTCAAGTACAACAGTTACTCCTATTTTATAGTTCTAGTCTTCATGGTCTGGTTACCTTTTTTTGTGTTGCCTTATCTCTTTCCTATTATTTTTTCTCTAATTTTCTTTTACCTCTATTAAAGAAAGCTTTTCCTCAATATGTTTGTCATCAGTGTCATGATTATCCTCTTCCACAAGAGGTTAAATCATGGTTTCTAGAGGTTGTAGTGGAATATTATATACTGTGAATTATTGTCATGTTGTTTCATAGTAATTGTCATCGGTCGGGTAGTTAATAGATAATATATTATTTCATACTTGATCATCCCCATTTTTTATCCATCTTGCCTATAAAGGGAAGTATATTATATTTTGTAAAGTTTCTTTTTGACATTTTCTTATTACAATCATTATTTGTTTGAGAAATATCGTATTAAGGGTGGCACCCAACAATCTGGTAGGCTCCAACTCCATAATAATGGGTTCCCACCAATCATTTTTTTGCTTTCATGTTGGAGTCTTATTTTCCTTAAAGATTGCTAATGCTATCCAATGGTATATGTCATTCTATTGTAGTGGTCGGGGGTGCAGTTGTGGTGCCTTTCTTTTTTTTTCTCTCACTTTCTTACTAACATAATAGCAATGCCTTTCTTAACAGTATTGTGACTTTTGGTAGCATGACGAGGGAGACAAGAGGTTAGTAAGAGGCTCCCTGCTCATATTCTAGGCTCCCTCCCTAGAACCTACAACCATTAATGTGCCCTGTCCAAATCTCTCGCAGCGGTGTAAAAGTTGTAAGTGCGTTGCCTATAATGACATGCTTATCCATATGTGAATATATAGTATATACATGTTAATTGTCTCAATGTGGCCATCATTTCTCTGACAGTGAAAAGTACTTGCATATTTCTTGGACATATGTAAATACATTGCATGAGTGAAACATGTTTCTTCATGGAATGTTGTGTATGCACAATGAAAGGCACATAGTGTCATTATCAATGTTGGCATAACAAAATTGGGTGAACATAATTGTAAGGATAGAATTGGACTTCAATCCTCTGCTGGACGGTGATCTTGGCACCATAATCAAACAACCCAACAATCAGATATTGAACCAAATCTGAACAGAGGACAAGAAGCATGATCTCAGCTTGTTCATGAATTGCGGAGACATTACAATTTAGTTCCACATTCTAGATCCATGTTGGCTAGACGGAAGGGCCATAGACATACCATTTACCATTCATCGATAAATTAAAATACCAAATTTATGTATGTGGCTACGGGGTGCCAAAGTTCCTGTGGCACTATATTACTTGTTGCAATGTAATGTACTCTCCTTAGTTAAGTGGCATGCTCAATTAATCTTTTTATCAGAGAAGCTAATGCCTGAGGTGGATTTTTAAGTTGTGTCCCTCTTCATTGGCTTGTAATTCTACTCCCAACCCTTGAGCACCCCCTTTAGAATGGGGATCTCGTTTTGCAGATTTTCTAAGTGTCGAGATGTGATTGCAACCTCTTCATTGAGAGATGAGTTTTCTGATTACAAAACATACATCTCCATCTTCAAATGTTTTAGATATGTACTAGATGCCAATGCCACAAAGGAAACACAATTTTTAACACCTTTGACATGTGAAAGTTTTGTTTGAAGGTCTTAAACTTTCTCAAAAAGAATATTGAGCAGATGCATGCTTTCAACATTTGTGCTTTATGATTGCCCCCAGCACTATCAGGTACAAGAAGTATGTTCCGAAGCTTCTCCATATATACTTTCAGTTCCTTCTTAAATATCATTTCTGAGGAAAGATTATTCATCAATGAATTTTTTTATTTTTTTTTGTATGTCAATTTTCCATTCTAGTTCTGACACCCTCTCTTCCACTACTTTATACTCTCTGATATGCTTCTCACATTCAACTGACAATGCAATTTTTTATTTTATTTTAGATTTTACATAGTATGGCTATGGCATGTAACTCTCCTATCTCAAGTTGACAATATTTCCATTTTTCTGTCACTCTTAGTAGTTTGATCTTCAAATCATTTACTTCTCCTTTTAACAAGAAAAGCTCCTTTCCTAAATTGCTTATTTGAGTACTACATGCTGTAAGTTCATCTTCATTTTTTTATTTCACACTTTGGAAAAAACATATATGTTCATTGAGGTATTCCACATGTCCATGTGAATTTGTCAACTCACTTCTTAGGTTCATGTTTTCTCTTTCAAGTTGAGAAACCCTTTTCTCCAAATTCTTCAAATTTGCTTCAAGAATGTTTATCTTCTTAGTGAATTGTTGATTCTCAACTATGACGGTATGCTTCTCTTCTTGTAGATCCTGGGAAAATAATTGTTACTTCTTCAATTCATCACCAAGCCTCTGCGCCTCTATTATATGAGATGATAATACATTTTCTAGATGTCTTTCTATCTCTAACCTCATCCTCTAGGTGCTTGAAGTCATAGTGGCAAAGAGAATGATTTATATGTCTTTTTTAATTTCTCATTGGTTTAAGTTTTCTCATAGTTCCCAAGTCCAAAGTTGTTGGTATCATATTTCTTGAGATTAAAGTTCATGAGTAAATTTATCCCGAGTTCATACTTACCAATGCCAAAGTTCATACTTGAATTCCTAATACAAGTAAAGTTGAATTAATCCTTACACAAGATAATCACACCACCTCTCCCTATTGCTCTCATAATTTTGAGAGAGGATTTTACATCTCACATACATATAAGTTGGGTTCTAGATTCAATATGAAGTCTTTGCAATGCTCTCTTATTCATTTGGAGAAATCCTCATCTTGTAGGTATGTGGGTTAGGTCCTTACTTACTCTTACTGATGCAAAAAAATATTTTCTTTTGCAAATACTCAAGGTGGGACCTCTTGAGGCCCTAAATGACCACATTTTTTGGTCTCAACCTTATTATGGACCTCGATTCCATAATTCACATACCTATTGATAATAAAAACTTGCCAAACAATAGTTTGTGACTCTCTCTGGTATGAGGTCCCAATTGGACCTCACAAAATTTGGTATGAGACGACCATTCAAATTTTATCTCAGCTCCCATGCCTAGTTGTGTGTAAGTAATATGAGATGTGTGTGATCATTACAATTATGGGTGCACCTATTAGGATAGTAAATATACTGAATGCAAGAATGCAAGAATTCTAACTTATTTAAAGGTGGAAATTGATGAGAAAATTTGAGGTGATGAACTTGTAGAAAATTACATATATCCACATTTAAGGATTGTTTATTATAAACCTAGAAGGCATTGCACACTTAGCTTATCAAAACAATACATAGAATAATATAGGAGCATCCTTTTGTTATGATCCCATTGGTTTAAAATGGTACTATTTGAAGATATTTTGTGATATATTTTAGCTTATAAAAGATCAATGTGATTTTTCGACAAAGTGTCCAATTCTGCAAGATCATGACTTAAGTTATTTCAGATAGTGTGCTCATATTTGGTTAAACACACTATTTTTATATTTTGGAACTCATTTATACCACTTGGTTTAGTTTTTCTACCCATGGATCAAATTCACAATGTGTTTTTGAATGAAGTGATTTGCAACTTTCCATAAAAGTATGCCTAGGGAGTTAGATGGGCAAACCCAAGATTTTGTTTGACTCTTGAGATTAGCATATATATGTAAGAATCCTTATACTATGATTCCATTATCCATAAATTTATTTATTTGAGTATCTCTAGAGCTATCATTTTTCTTAGTAAGAATCAATATAGTTTTTGTTGAAAGGGTCAATTTTGGAAAAAGTCGGATTGAATAATTATGGCTTGAACATACTAACATTGGCATTTGCCAAAAAAACTTACCAATCTTATGGAAATTGTTTATTCTATTTATTTTAGTTTTAATATCCCTAAACTAAATTCATAATGTGCTTATGAATGGCTTGAGGATGCTAATTACAACTTTGCATAAAAATATAACCTGGACAAAGATTTGAAACCCATTGATTGTCTGACTTTTATAATAGGTTAGAGTTATGGGCACTCCTAACTTATGATTCCATTCTCTATAAATTACTTTATTCTAGGATGTGGGGAGCTATTATTTATATAACGGTCAATGTTGTTTTTGAACAAAGTTGTAGAATTCGTAAAAATATAGCTTAAGTGATTATAGGTGGTATATCTATTTAGGACTTCGATAAAACAAATTGCTGCTCAAAGTTCACGACCTGCTACACTTGGTACTCAAACAATATCATGGGAATGATCTCAAAACAACTCCGAGAAGGACCTAAGAATCATTTACTAGTGCAACCAAAAAGTTGGGATCAATCAAGCCCATGTATGTTCCTTTGTGCTACATAAGTGACTAATTTTGTCTCTCTGCAAACTTAGATTAGAGACCAACATCTCCCACGATGGTTTCCTCCTCAGATTAGACCTCTGGGCCAAGGTCTTATGTCAGGGACCGAAATTTCAAAAAATTATAATGTTTTCATTGTGACAGGTCTAAATCCTAATTGTGAAGAGGACCCCAGTTTAGTTCTTCTTAGTGATCAATGAATTGATACAATAATTCTCTTGAAATCTAACACAACATGGTCATAGGATGTGGATTCAATTGTAGTTTTGGTCATGGTGAAGATGCCAAAAGTTATGAGATTCGCTATAGCAGATGGTGAGGATAATGACAATTGTTCTTCGTTGAGGAACAGCATATTAGACTCATCTTCTTTGGCAAGAGCTATACAGAACAAGGGGGAACTGACAAATCCATTTTTGTCTTTCAATGCCATTGTTGAAAAATCTTTCTCCTCAAGGGGTTGTTGTGCTGGTTAGATCGTAGTGGGGCACAATATAATGGAGACAATCGGGGAAGGGATTCACCGGTGTGAATGATGTCATGATTCCATGGACCCTGAGATCCTTTTTCTCTGCTTATCTTCTAGTGCAAGTTGTTTGCTTGCATCAGGGTTGCCATGGTTGGGGCTTTTTTATTGTTTTGGTTCCTATTAGATTCGGTCTGGGTTATTCCATGGTAGCTCTAATGGTGGCCTTGTGCCATTTTCTTCATGGTTATATGTTGGGGTTTTGACCTGTTTTGTAATGGTTTGATGCTTATCTTTGGGCATTTGAGAGATGCACCCTTTTCTAAGGCTTCTTTTATCTAGGCCTACGTGCCTAGTTTGCTAGATTGATAAGTGGTTTCCCATTGTTTAGGAATTTGATAGATGTGCCCTTTTCTAAGGGTTCCTTTATGCAGGCTTTCATGTCTTGTTTTCTCGATTGATGGGTGGCTACCCATTGTTTGGGCTATATCTAATGTTTTCCTATGAGGTTTCTTTGAGGGTCCTGCATGGCCCATAACTTGTTATTAGTCATATGTACATTGGGGGTTATTCTGGCACATATGATATATGCATGATTATGTAAACATATTTTTATTTTAATCTACTAAAATAAGAATTATTTTATTAGAATGATGTATTGAGAAGGGGAATTTAGTGAAAGGATTTTAGGAGGTGTTTATCAATGTCTGCTGAATTTAGGCTTATTATTTAGTATCCCACAAACACATATGCTATAGGTTGATTGAGTTGAAACTCAACGCCATGAGCCCATATTCATCTATACCATGTATGAGTTTTAGTCAAGCCCTCTTTTAAACTCATGGTTATAAGGCACATGCTTCCTTTTCTTTTATGAAGCCATGATTTCAGTAGGATTTAAAAGGACAAGTGGAGCATCCCAACTAATGTAGCCTATTTTTTGGAGTCTCGTATATATTGATGATTAAAAGAAATGGTCCTTTTTCCTTTCAATACAACCTTGTTTTGCCTTATATGCCTCCTCCTTGTTTGAATTTCAAGAAAAAATACTACTTTCTGTCTCACTTGTTACATTTTCAAGTACAACAGTCGTTCCTATTTTATAGTTTTGGTCTTCATGGTCTAGTTACCTTTTTTGTGTTGCCTTATCTCTTTCCTATTATTTTTTCTCTAATTTTCTTTTACCTCTATTAAAGAAAGCTTTTCCTCAATATGTTTGTCATCAGTGTCATGATTATCCTCTTCCACAGGAGGTGAAATCATGGTTTCTAGAGGTTGTAGTGGAATATTACATACTGTGAATTATTGTCATGTTGTTTCATAGTAATTGTCATCGGTCGGGTAGTTAATAGATAATATATTATTTCATACTTGATCATCCCCATTTTTTATCGATCTTTCCTATAAAGGGAAGTATATTATATTTTGTAAAGTTTCTTTTTGACATTTTCTTATTACAATCATTATTTGTTTGAGAAATATCCTATTAAGTGTGGCACCCAACAATCTAGTAGGCTCCAACTCCATCATAATGGGTTCCCACCAATCATTTTCTTGCTTTCATGTTGGAGGCTTATTTTCCTTAAAGATTTCTAATGCTATCCAATGGTATATGTCATTCTATTGTAGTCGTCGGGGGTGCAGTTGTGGTGCCTTTCTTTTTTTTCTCTCACTTTCTTATTAACATAATAGCAATGCCTTTCTTTACAGTATTGTGACTGTTGGTAGCATGACGAGGGAGACAAGAGGTTAGTAAGAGGCTCCCTGCTCATATTCTAGGCTCCCTCCCTAGAACCTACAACCATTAATGTGCCCTGTCCAAATCTCTCCCAGCGGTGTAAAAGTTGTAAGTGCGTTGCCTATAATGACATGCTTATCCAGATGTGAATATATAGTATATACATGTTAATTGTCTCAATGTGGCCATCATTTCTCTGGCAGTGAAAAGTACTTGCATATTTCTTGGACATATGTAAATACATTGCATGAGTGAAAGAGGATTCTTCATGGAATGTTGTGTATGCACAATGAAAGGCACATAGTGTTGTTATCAATGTTGGCATAACAAAATTGGGTGAACATAATTGTAAGGATAGAATTGGACTTCAATCCTCTGCTGGACTGTGATCTCGACACCATAATCAAACAACCCAACAATCAGATATTGAACCAAATCTGAACAGAGGAAAAGAAGCATGATCTCAGCTTGTTCATGAATTGCGGAGACATTACAATTTAGTTCCACATTCTAGATCCATGTTGGCTAGAGGGAAGGACCATAGACATACCATTTACCATTCACCGATAAATTAAAATATGAAATTTCCATATGTGGCTATGGGGTGCCAATGTTCCTGTGGCACTATATTACTTGTTGAAATGTAATGTACTCTCCTTAGTTAAGTGGCATGCTCAATTAATCTTTTTATCGAGAAGCTAATGCCTGAGGTGGATTTTTAAGTTGTGTCCCTCTTCATTGGCTTGTAATTCTACTCCCAACTCTTGAGCACCCCCTTTAGAATGGGGATCTCCTTTTGCAGATTTTCTAAGTGTCGAGATGTGATTGTAGCCTCTTCATTGAGGGATGAGTTTTCTGATTACAAAACATACATCTCCATCTTCAAATGTTGTAGATATGTAATAGATGCCAATGCCACAAAGGAAAGGCAGTTTTTAACTCCTTTGACATGTGAAAGTTTTGTTTGAAGGTCTTAAACTTTCTCAAAAAGAATATTGAGCAGATGCATGCTTTCAACATTTGTGCTTTATCATTGCCCCCAGCAATATCAGGTACAAGAAGTATGTTCCGAAGCTTCTTCATCTATACTTTCAGTTCCTTTTTAAATATCATTTTCGAGGAAAGATTATTCATCAATGAATTCTTTTATTTTTTTTTGTATGTCAATTTTCCTTTCTAGTTCTGACACCCTCTCTTCCACTACTTTATACTCTCTGATATGCTTCTCACATTCAACTGAAAATGCAATTTTTTATTTTATTTTATTTTAGATTTGACATAGTATGGCTGTGGCATGTAACTCTCCTATCTCAAGTTGACTATTTTTCCATTTTTCTGTCTCTCTTAGTAGTTTGGTCTTCAAATCATTTCCTTCTCCTTGTAACAAGAAAAGCTCCTTTCCTAAATTGCTTATTTGAGTACTACATGTTGTAAGTTCATCTTCGTTTTTTTCTTTCACACTTTGGAAAAAGCATATATGTTCATTGAGGTATTCCACATGTCCATGTGAATTTGTCAACTCACTTCTTAGGTTCATGTTTTCTCTTTCAAGTTGAGAAACCCTTTTCTCCAAATTCTTCAAATTTGCTTCAAGAATGTTTATCTTCTTAGTGAATTGTTGATTCTCAACTATGCGGGTGTGCTTCTCTTCTTGCAGATCCTGGGAAAATAATTGTTACTTCTTCAATTCATCGCCAAGCCTTTGTGCCTCTATTATATGAGATGATAATACATTTTCTAGATGTCTTTCTATCTCTAACCTCATCCTCTAGGTGCTTGAAGTCATAGTGGCAAAGAGAATGATTTATATGTCTTTTTTAATTTCTCATTGGTTTAAGTTTTCTCATAGTTCCCAAGTCCAAAGTTGTTGGTATCATATTTCTTGAGATTAAAGTTCATGAGTAAATTTATCCCGAGTTCATACTTACCAATGCCAAAGTTCATACTTGAATTCCTAATACAAGTAAAGTTGAATTAATCCTTACACAAGATAATCACACCACCTCTCCCTATTTCTCTCATAATTTTGAGAGAGGATTTTACATATCACATACATATAAGTTGGGTTCTAGATTCAATATGAAGTCTTTGAAATGCTCTCTTGTTCATTTGGAGAAATCCTCATCTTGTAGGTATGTGGGTTAGGTCCTTACTTACTCTTACTGATGCAAACAAATATTTTCTTTTGCAGATACTCAAGGTGGGACCTCTTGAGGCCCTAAATGACCACATTTTTTGGTCTCAACCTTATTATGGACCTCGATTCCATAATTCACATACCTGTTGATAATAAAAACTTGCCGAACAATAGTTTGTGACTCTCTCTGGTATGAGGTCCCAATTGGACCTCACAAAATTTGGTATGAGACGACCATTCAAATTTTATCTCAGCTCCCATGCCTAGTTGTGTGTAAGTAATATGAGATGTGTGTGATCATTACAATTATGAGTGCACCTATTAGGATAGTAAATATACTGAATGCAAGAATGCAAGAATTCTAACTTATTTAAAGGTGGAAATTGATGAGAAAATTTGAGGTGATGAACTTGTAGAAAATTACATATATCCACATTTAAGGATTGTTTATTATAAACCTAGAAGGCATTGCACACTTAGCTTATCAAAACAATACATAGAATAATATAGGATCATCCTTTTGTTATGATCCCATCGGTTTAAAATGGTACTATTTGAAGATATCTTGTGATAGATTTTAGCTTATAAAAGATCAATGTGATTTTTCGACAAAGTGTCCAATTCTGCAAGATCATGACTTAATTTATTTCAGATAGTGCGCTCATATTTGGTTAAACACACTATTTTTATATTTTGGAACTCATTTATACCACTTGGTTTAGTTTTTCTACCCATGGATGAAATTCACAATGTGTTTTTGAATGAAGCGGTTTGCAACTTTCCATAAAAGTATGCCTAGGGAGATAGATGGGCAAACCCAAGATTTTGTTTGACTCTTAAGATTAGCATATATATGTAAGAATCCTTATACTATAATTCCATTATCCATAAATTTATTTATTTGAGTATCTCTAGAGCTATCATTTTTCTTAGTAAGGATCAATATAGTTTTTGTTGAAAAGGTGGATTTTGGAAAAAGTCGGATTGGATAATTATGGCTTGAACATACTAACATTGGCATTTGCCAAAGAAACTTACCAATCTTATGGAAATTGTTTATTCTATTCATTTTAGTTTTAATATCCCTAAAGTAAATTCATAATGTGCTTTTGAATGGCTTGAGGATGCTAAGTACAACTTTGCATAAAAATATAACCTGGAAAAAGATTTGAAACCCATTGATTGTCTGACTTTTATAATAGGTTAGAGTTATGGGCACTCCTAACCTATGATTCCATTCTCTAGAAATTACTTTATTCTAGGATGTGGGGAGCTATTATTTATATAACGGTCAATGTTGTTTTTGAACAAAGTTGTAGAATTCGTAAAATTATAGCTTAAGTGATTATAGGTGGTATATCTATTTAGGACTTTGATAAAACAAATTGCTTCTCAAAGTTCACGACCTACTACACTTGGTACTCAAACAATATCATGGGAATGATCTCAAAAAAACTCTGAGAAAGACCTAAGAATCATTTACTAGTGCAACCAAAATGTTGGGATCAATCAAGCTCATGTATGTTCCTTTGTTCTACATATGTGACTAATTTTGTCTCTCTGCAAACTTAGATTAGAGCCCAACATCTCCCACGATGGTTTCCTCTTCAGATTAGAACTCTGGGCCAAGTTCTTACGTCAGGGACCGAAGTTTCAAAAAATTATAATGTTTTCATTGTGACGGGTCTAAATCCTAATTGTGAAGAGGACCCCAGTTTATTTCTTCTCAGTGATCAATGAATTGATACAATAATTCTCTTGAAATCCAACACAATATGGTCATAGGATGTGGATTCAATTGTAGTTTTGGTCATGGTGAAGATGCCAAAAGTTGTGAGGTTTGCTATAGCAGATGGTGAGGATAATGACAATTGTTCTTCGTTGAGGAAGAGCATATTAGACTCATCTTCTTTGGCAAGAGCTATACACAACAAGGGGGAACTGACAAATCCATTTGTGTCTTTCGATGCCATTGTCGAAAAATCTTTTTCCTCAAGGGGTTGTTGTGCTGGTTAGATGGTAGTGGGGCACAATATGATGGAGACAATCAGGGAAGGGATTCGCCGGTGTGAATGATTGCATGATTCCATGGACCCTGAGATCCTTTTTCTCTGCTTATCTTCTAGTGCAAGTTGTTTGCTTGCATCAGGGTTGCCATGGTTGGGGCTTTTTTATTGTTTTGGTTCCTATTAGATTTGGTCTGGGTTATTCCATGGTAGCTCTAATGGTGGCCTTGTGCCATTTTCTTCATGGTTATATGTTGGGGTTTCGACCTATTTTGTAATTGTTTGATGCCTATCTTTGGGCATTTGAGAGATGCACCCTTTTCTAAGGCTTCTTTTATCTAGGCCTACGTGCCTAGTTTACTAGATTGATAAGTGGTTTCCTGTTGTTTAGGAATTTGATAGACGTGCCCTTTTCTAAGGGTTCCTTTATGTAGGCTTTCATGTCTTGTTTTCTCGATTGATGGGTGGCTACCCATTGTTTGGGCTATGTCTAATGTTTTCCTATGAGGTTTCTTTGAGGGTACTGCATGGCCCATAACTTATTATTAGTCATATGTACATTGGGGGTTATCTTAGCACATATGATATATGCATGATTATGTAAACATATTTTTATTTTAATCGACTAAAATAAGAATTATTCTATTAGAATGATTTATTGAGAAGGGGAATTTAGTGAAAGGATTTTAGGAGGTGTTTATCAATGTCTACTGAATTTAGGCTTATTATTTAGTATCCCACAAACACATATGCTATAGGTTGATTGAGTTGAAACTCAATGCCATGAGCCCATCTTCATCTATTACATGACGTGTGTTATAAATCCTCATCCAAGTGTATCATATGATGTGCCTATCCATGAATTGGGTTTCAATCTATCGTGCAATGTGTGTGTTTGTGTCCTCATCTTGATTAGACAAATTATATGTGCACCCAAAACTATCTATCCATCCATAAGTGAAGCCCTTAGCATGCCACATGTCCAAGGTAAACCAATTTCTATGCACTAACCAAATTGGCCAAAATTAACAATCCCATAAACTTTTTCCATTCTATTAGAGAACCAAAATAAGAAAGCAACATAGGGAAATGAATGTGAACTATAGCAATATTTGGATGCAAAGCTTGATACAATATGAGTCCACATAAATGCTTCTACAAATCTTCTGAATTTCAAGTTAGCATTCAAAATAATGTTTCTATGTAAAATCTCAAGGCAGTTGGCATCCATGTTGGATCCAATTATTTCTCAATGATCAGACTGAGGTCATGTTTTTCATGCATACACAATATATCCTTGGTCATATTCCAAATTCTCAAAAATTCCATGTGATTTTACTTGTTACCTCCACTTGACTTCATAAGCTTTGGAAATGGGACACATGTAAAATCTAGAATTGCATGTGTTACATTGTTCATTAGTTAGCATGCAACTTGGATAGATTAAGTAATTTGATAAGGAGGATGATTAAGTAAAAAATATTTAAGTTACATTGCACAAAGACTGATAATGTCTGGTGGAAGCAATGCAAGTTTTAACAAGCTAGGAAGCAACACAAGTTTCAACAAGTTAGGAATTCCCTTAGCATGAATGACACCTAGATGAGAAGCAGTTCTATGGTAGAGTGGCTAAGGCTTCTTCTCAAATGGGACAATTACATTTCAAAAAAAAATTATGGATCAAATCCATTCAATTCCCTTAATTGGAATGAGCCTTAGCATGGTCAAGGCTTCTTCTCAAATGGGCAATTACATTTCAATTTTTATTTTTAGGGATCAAGTCCATATAATTCCATTAGCTAGAATGAGCCTTTTCCATTTGTTGGGCTATCATATGAACCCATGTGAAGCAAGATGGAATCAAAGTTCATTGAAAAATTAATGTTATGAACACTCCCACTCACCCCCTTCTCCTACTGCCTTCCACCAATGCCCACCCTCACTCTCCACCCACCTGCTCCCCACCCCACCTTCCCCAACCCCACCCCTTAGGGTTGGTAATTTGAAATCAACATAAATTTTTCATTTAAAGTCCTTTCTTATTGATTTTGTGGTGTATTTATGCATATTTCACTATATTCAACTTGATTTCTTATAGCATTTATGGAAATCCGTCTTTAATCTTTGTATCATAAATTTCCAAGATACATAACTATTGCATTTGAGCACCAATATGGATGCCATTATTTTTAAATGGATTAATTTTTCAAGAAATTAATGTTATGCTATCAAAATATATTTCTAAAAACATTTTACTTGTAGGTTGTAATTATGATCTGTAATATTCTCGATCCAAATAAGATCATAGTTACAAGTATTAATTATCTTCCTAATAAATCTCATTTGGACTTAGTATACACACTCATAAGGATGTCAATCTCTAATGACAACTATTGTTATTTTTAAGAAATTAACATTCTATATACAATGCGAAAGAAATTGAAAATTAAACACCAACCAAATTTGAGACCACCAATAAACAAGTACCTCTAAACCCTAATAGTTTTAGTAAATTCAATATTTTCTCTTAAATTTTAAAACCATTACACTCTTACTTCTATATTGTACAATTAAGAAAAATGAAGATTACTATTTTTTTTAATGTTCTTTCTATCCTTAAATATGCTCCATTTTTGTATCCATGTTTACTATGCTTTTCGGGGATAATTACAACGAAGGTCATTTTCGCCTACCTGTCAAATAAAAAGTTGACACACATATTTTTTTTGTTTTTGCTTTTCTTGACACATCTCCCATCTTCAATGCCCTCTCCCTAACCTACTTCCCCTCTTCTCCATATTTTGGTGCCATTACTGTCCTCACAACTCTACAAATATCCTCCCAGCTTGCTCCAACATCGCCTCGTCTTGGGACCACTAGGATCTCTGCATTCTACAGAAAACATTATGTGCTGAAGGAGGCATACATAATGGAAGAAGTTGCTTGAATGATCAACAGTGCTGCTTTCTGCATACACAAAGTTTTGATTCCCCAGAAGCTTCACAGGAGCCTCTAAAGAAGCCTCGACAGTCACAACGTAGAGTGCGCCATCCAATCCCAAAAGAGGAAATGGGTATCCTTTTGGAGGTTTTATTTCAGTGCATCAACTAGCCTAATGCGATCGGATGCTATTTTGTTAGAGTTCCCCAAGTCTACCAGATTCGAAGTGCCCTTCATGTGGGAGGAGAAGCTTGGTATTCTGAAAATAATGGAGGAGGTATTATTTTGAATAATTTTCCGGTAAGGAGAGAATTATTGGGAGCTGTAGTGGAGATGATTTTGATTTCAGGCATGGTTCATAGTGGTGGATGGAGCATTGAATTCAGAGGGCGTATTCTATATGGATGACTAGCTCTTCTGTAATGGAAAGATTCGATCATTGTGTCTTCCTCCTTAGCTACATCTTCCTGTGAAAATGTCACTGGGTATCGAATTTGATGATGGTAATAAGAGGAGCTTCAAGTCATTTAATGCTTCCTAAAACCCACGGTCGATGCATTCCTCGTGGTCACCTCAATTTCCTATCATGGAGGGGCGACAGAGGAGGAAAGGCGGAGGATTCTCAAGGAGGCTTATGCGAGATTTACTAAGGTAAATCAGAGTGGGGATGGGGATGGAAGAAATTTTGATGTCTTTATGACATCTGTGAACGAGGCTAGGAAGAAAGGAAGGGGTCTAGAGCATTCCTTATCCCACTCAAGGCACACCAAGTCATCATCCACTGCCGATGAGGAGCCCCAAAAATCTAATGCCGAGGAGTTTTTCTCATAACTGGAAAAGGGCATACCTAATTATCTTGAGGAGGTCAAGGATTTGGTTCCTGAGAAGCCCAAGGAGAGAAAATGGTGGATTTTGAAGGACCTTTTATTTAGGAGTGCCAGTGAGGGATGGGCCCAGGGAAAGGATAGCCTCTGGGGTCTATCTATTGCCCCCACGAAGAAATTCGAGAAGAGTGGGAGTGTTGAGACATATAAGAAGTTGAAACTCACTAAGAAAAGTTCAAATTCAAGGATAAAGCACTAGAAGGATTTAAACAGTTGTAATGTTAAATCAATTTCAAGTAAGAGGCAGGAGGATCGAAGAATTGTACTGTGAATCCTCAATCTAGGGGGATTTTTACGAAGTCTATTAGGAAGATGCCAATTTCACTTCACGAACTCCATTATACTCCCAATAGGGAAAAATATGAGGAGTTGAAGAAAAAGGCCTTTTTTCCTTATAGACAGGGTCTGCTTGGGTGTTTGGGCTTCACTTCTAAAGGTTATACTTCCATAAATGGATTGAGTAGGATCTTGAGCATTGTTTCTTGATGAGTTCTCCCCAAAACGTGGATCTGGAGCAGGGAACAGTGCCCATTCTCAGTAATGAATGGTTTTTGCCTATTTTCTTATGTAATTTGTAGATTGAAAATTTGTTTCTAGGTCTTTTTATGTTTCCATTTAAGTGAAATCCATTCAGGGTCAGTGGATTTTTATTTCTTCAAAACATGGCAATTAGGCCACATAGAATAAGGCAACGTTTGACCTGCAATAGTCATTTTAGATGTTGCTACTAGATAGACAATGTGTGGAGCTAGGTTAGTTTGGATCTTGGTTAAAATGAGGACTAATGAAGATCCTGCTTCTAGAGCAGCGGGGAAGTTGTCAAAATCTATCATTTTAAAGCAATTCAGAGGTAATGATGTGTAGTGTGTTTAAAGATAAAACTTGTGAAGGAAATCTGGGAGAGAAATCAAAGCTACTGATTGGTAGCATGAGATTTCCATTCATTGGAGAAAATCTCAAAAATATTTCTCCATTCGAGACCTCCGATGGTGGTCCCTTCCTTCAAAAAATAATTTCAAGGTATCAAACTTAGTTCTCCGTAGTTCTGCATTGTTGCGCCCATATAAGTTTTTTTGTTTTTCAATTTATTTATTCATGCTACGGTGCATTTGAGATATAATGAAAAGATTTCTTGGGTATTGAATTAATGAACATGTATGGAAACATATTCAAAATCCACATATTTGGGAAGCCTACCATCATAATGACTACTGTAGAAATAAACCAATTTATTTTCCAAAACGAAGGTCGGTTGTTCAAGAGTGCTTATTTGTATCTTCATATTCTTGATGGGTTTACTTGTATCTTCATGGGTGGGGGATTTTGTCCTTTGGGTTGGAGAATGGTTCATAAAGAAAATTACCCTTATCAAACATATCTACTTAGTCTCAAAGAAAATTAGTGCTACCATTTCTCTAGATATTCCTGAGATTAGACATCATATATTGGGATTTTTAAAAACATGTTATTGGCATGTTAGATTTTATAACTGCCTTTTAATAGGCACATGTGCATATCTTCGTTTGACTTGGAGAATCATAAGCATGATGTGGTCTTTTTCTTTTAGGCTTTAGTACATTTACATTTTAGAAACATGTTTTACTGTATAATCAAGTATCAGGTGTGGAAAATGCCATATCACTAACACTAAGGAAACACTATTTTCCTCTAATTCATAGTCAGATTTCAAGAGAATATGCATTCATGTTTTCAAGGTAATATTATTTTCTTATACCTATTTGATATTGCAAAAAATATATCTGATTTAATTTTGAAGATTTTCCATAGATTGAAATATAATGGATTCTTAGATTTCCATTCAATGAGATATGAATTGGTCAAATACAATAAATTTGTGGATACATGTATTATTAATTGATGATTTGAAGTTATGATTGTGGATAAGGTGCTAATTTTTTATTGTTTTGATAGAAAGTGTTTTTAAAGCTTATATGTGGCTTATTCTTTGCACACCGGAACACAAGGGATTTTAAAGAGGTTGCAATTATTCGTCATCCACATGTAGGGGTTATATGCCTTTGGTTTTATTACATCATCAGTTGTCATTCAGGTTGTTTCTTATGCTTTAGATATCCTTGAAGTTGAGTTAATACTGAAGCATTCCACATGAATGTTGAAATTGAGTGGGAGATGGAAATGTTTCTTGCATATCTGCAAATTGATATCTATTTGTAGATTATCATTATTGTCATAAATAAAAATCCATGTTTATTTGTAAAGATGCAATGTCTTTTGACATGTTATAGTTTAAATAAATATTATTTCAATTTCTATGTAATGTAGTTCTTACTTTTCTCCCATTTTCATATGCAGGTTGAGAGTGGAGATGAATAGCTCTGCAGTGTCTATGTTCCCATGAATCATCTATATATTGGTGACATTTTCCTTGTTAACTCTAAATATATTATTTGACCAAACTTATTTGTTTGTGAAAGCATAGGTTGATAGTCAAGCATTTTTCTTTCATTACTGTTATTGTTTATGGTGTATATGTTTCCATGATATATTTCATTCCTTTTGGGATTTTGTTTCATAGATCTAGGGATGATACTTTACCCTCTTATTTTCACTTTCCAAAACATGTTCTTGCCATTCTATTTTATGCTATAGTTTGCAATAAAATTAGCTATCCATCCTTACCTCCTTGGAGGTGTGTGTTGTGACTTCATATCCAAACTTCGTTGGAGACCTACATTGTCACCTCATATATTGTACATTTGTAGTAGTGGAAAGTAATCATAGGAGGAAGGAGAAAGTTATTAATGTGAAATGGACTCCCAACATAGGGATACTGCATTGTAGTAGTAAGACCTGCAATTCCTATGAGCATCACATAGATAACAACCACAAATCAAAGAGGGCCCACAAGGCATGCCACCAAAACCAGTTAGTGATGTTAATGCTAGAGTGAAGGAGGATGCTATAACATTGGGGACCTGCACTTCAATGGAATGGAATCCCAAGATGGGAATGAGCCACTTCGGTAATGAGACTTGAAAATATTACAAACCCCATATATAGAGTCATTATTATTATTTTTTCGAATGAAATCTCATGGGAAATCCAAAGGATTCTTGCACACATTTGTGGATGATATCCCTTGTAAACTAGTTGACATAGACTTGTTTGTTTAACCTAGGGGGATTTGGTTTGGAGCTCGAGAAGAAAATGAACAACTGTTGGAATGGCTATTTTAGGAATTTTTGAGCATTTTCAAGGGAGTAGAGGCATAGTGCTTTCACTTTCTTTGTCTTTGCAGAATCATGTTATTTCTTGCGGTTTGGATTCAGTAGGCATGTGTGTTTGGGTCATGTTCTTGATTTAGGATCACATGATACATTTATCTATTTTGTATGCCCCTATCCTTAGCTTTGAGCATGAATAGTTGTGGAATTGGATGTCCTCTTCTCTGTTGACAACCTAATTCATATTTAGGGGGGACCTAACCATGTTTGAGTGTGAAGGAGACAAGTGTGGAGGTGGGGTTTTATATATGAACATTATATATTGTACATATGTAGTAGTGGTATCCCTTTGACTATATATTCTTTTTTTTCTCAGAAAAATAGTGTGGGTGTTGCCCAAGATGCTTATTGCATGATAATCCTTTGCAAGGTCACTATTGGGGACAATGATATGTTGGTTCATTTTATTATGAGATATTATTTATGTGCTTCCTCTAATTCTATTCAAAATGGAAAGTCCTCAAGATTGGATGGTTTTCCTTATGAAGTCCCTAAGCTCACGTGGGACTTTATTGGGGGTCATATTTGTTGTTTATATGTATAGTTTTTTGTTCTAGGTTCCTCTTTGAGTCCCTCAAGTCTCAATTATGGCTTGATGAAGCCTATTCATAAGAATGCAATGAGAGACTCTATAAGTGGTTGATAGCTTATTACTTTGCTTACCATTGCTTACAAATTTGTGGCAAAGGATTTTTCTTTGAGTATCTGGTGAGTTTCCAAGTATGTAGTGTGACCGAAGTGGACTAGGTTTGTCCAGGGGTCTAGTCAGCCTGGGAGGCAATGGAGTGGGCCAGAGAGATAGGGAAACAATGCCTTAAGTTGAAGATTGAATTTGAAAATCCTATGATCGAGTTGGTTGTACTTTCATCTTTAAGATACATTTATGTTCTTAGGTTATGATTCATAGTGTGTGGGTATAATGAGTGATATTTTTACCAATTCATTGGCCTTCGTTTTGTCATAAAGCCTTATCCCTATGGATAGTGTTACATTAGTTGATTCAATAGGGCCATCCTTTGGTGCCTTATGAATGAGGTAAATTCTTCCCCACATAAAACTTCAATGTGTTAACAAGAAAAAATAAGGAAGTATATATATACCAACATAGGAGCCCAAATGACACATATCAGAACTAGGAGCAGACATATGCCACTACAGAATTTCCTTGCCTTAATTTGATTTTCACCTAGATGATGCTTTGTTTTGCAAAGAGTTATATCACACTTGACCAGATATAGATTTGCATAAATATCTTCCAACTGAATATCACACACAAGTTCATTTTGTCATGTTTACAAAGCAATGCATCAAAATTTTGCATGATCTATCATGAATCAATGAGATGACAAATGTATAACATATAGACATTTTCATGACTGATATCAAAGTATTTAAGGAAAATCTATGCATCTTTTAGATATAGGAAAAGGTTGTCTCTATAGTGAAGATGACGTATGGATAGGATAAAAACACTCCAGAATTTTACATGGGGATTACTCTTGAGATTATTAGGGGAATTTTGAGGTCTAAAATGGGCCTCCTAAGAAAAATGTAAAACCAAAATAGAATTTATAAGAACCAATAGGATTCAAGATGATGATGTGAACCATGGGGGATGATTCACCATTTTTGGAGTAAAAATGTAAAAATATTAAAAAATAATAAAATAATAAAACAAACTTTTTCAACTTGTATTTTTAACTTATCTCCCTAAGGTTTTACTCAATTTTTGAGTGGGAGTACTTGTTGGATGAAAATTGTAATTCCTAATCCAAGGAGTATCCATGTTCCATACTTTCGATGGACCCTGCTACACGAAAAATGAGGAATACATGAAAAAATATGATTGCAATCACGTTTTTCATGTATTTATCATTTTTTCCATCAAAAGTATGCAACATGGGTACTCCTTGGAAGAGGAATCAAATTTTGCATCCAATGACTATTTCCGTTTGAAATTTGAGTAAACCCATAAGGAGATAAGTTGAAAATAAGAGTTGAAAAAAGAGTTTTTTTACTTTTTCCCTCTAAAATTTGATGATGTAATGTAATCTTATTTTATTATTTCCACTGTTGTTTTATAATTTCCTTAGGAGGCCCATTTTACATGTCAAAATTCCCCTAATGAGTGGTAAAATTAAAAAAAGATGTTCTTAAGTCATGAAGAATTTAATATATGGAAAATAGGAAATGAATCTCCATAGTTAAAAGGAAGCATAGTTTTCCTTGAGGCTAACAAGCATGTTTTCACGTGATCTACACTAGCTATAAAAGTAAACACTTGACAATATATGAGTTTTTATAGCATCAACCATTGTTCTTTTCAAGGTACTACATGTGTACATGTACTTGATCAAAGAACAGAAAAATTGGGTTTGAGCCTTTGATTTCATATAGGCTAGAGAATCATTCTAAGCAAAATATTATATTTAGTAGGGATGTAGGCTTGGGATAGGGCTTGCAGTACATACTGACAAATGATCCTCTTGAGGGATAGGGCTAGAGTGAGATCTATACTCCTCTCTTGATGTACTATGTATACATGATGTATCCATGACACACCTATGATGTATTCCATACAATGTTTTCACTCAACCATCATATTTTTTATGCAGCTAGCCTGGGGGATGTGGGTGAGAAGTCATACACTGATACTATGTACTCATTACTAATGACATAGATATTTATATTGATGCAGAAATGGAGTAGATCCTATAGTTTCTTTCTATACTACCTCAATATTGGATGCTTAGATTGACATTGTTTTTCCACATAATTGATTACTAGATCGGAATCAACCACAATATTCAACATTTTCATTCCTATCTTCCTAGTAGTCTTAAGACCCAACAGAATGGCTTCATACTTAGCCACAATGTTGGTACATTAAAACTCCAATCTAAACGAAAAAGGATGATGAGTACTAGTAGGAGAAACCAGAAAAACACCTACCCCAAAACCATCTTTAGAAGAAATGAGATCAAAACTAATATTCCATAGACTAGCAGGCTGAGGCCTCTCATCCTCGTTCATCAAATCCTTAGAAATATCCACAAGCTTAGCATTAAGATGCATTACATATTCACCCATCTCATTAGATGTATACATGAGAGAATTTGTGTAATTGGTAGGGTTCCCTCTATAATCTAAATGATCTAGAATGGGGGTTTGATAACTTGTTATGCTTACAAGAACCTTCCACTCAGTTAAATAAATAAATGATCTAGCTTATATATGACATTTGAGGAATTAAATACTTGAAACAGGTGTATGTTTTCTTTTAATTGTTTAAGTGCTTTAAGTCCATTTGTTTATGCTGATATTAAACACATATAATAGCCATATAATGCAGCAAATAAACAACCACACGTAATATCAAATTTAATTAGGAGTTCACCCAAATATCATGGGCTACGTCTCCTTGAGCTTTTGTCATCTTGACTTGGCTCTTTGGGATTATGGCAAAGTTTCTTTTACAAGTTCCACACTTAACTCCAAAAGGTTACTGAACTAAACCAATGGGCTTAGAACACCATCTATATCCTTGTCATGACTGTCATCACTCTGCAAAAAAATCTAAGTTTCCTTAAACTTGATTCCTTCAATTAGTGCTCTGAGCTACCCTGAGCTTCTTGATGGCACTAACTCCTTCAAAATTCTTTAACTGTCACTAAAAATTCATCTTCTGTCTCTAGCACATATCAGACACCAAAATATACTGATAATTTTCTCAAAATGAAGCTGAAACTTCCCTGTAGCATCTTTGCCTTTACAAGTCTCCAAATGCTTCTTCAAATCCCTGCAATGGATTCATAAGGCTCATTATAGTTAGGAATGACTATTGGTTCACTCAGAATGAGTACCGGTAACTCCTACAACTACCTCCAACTCCTTGTGGCCCTGAGCTCCAAAATCTTCCTCGATGAAAATCTCCATGAAGAGTATCCCTGAGGGCCCTGACCGTCAGAGGTAGGTGTTACCGTAACTGTTGGGTGTGCAAATGAGGGTGGTATATCCCCGACAGTTAGGGAGAATGCTGCGGTCGTATTAACCTTCATCCACTGGGAAGGCGTTGCAATCGCGGTTAATTCGACATCGGGATTCCACTTTGATCAAGCGCTTCAATCTGCACCATTGATCTTACTTCTCCAGATCCAAAGAATATCACGTCATCCACTTACCAACTAACCCGGACGATCTCCACCATCGATCTGTCCTATCTGATCCAACGACTATCGTGCAATCTCGCTTGAAATCTTGCACGACTGATATCAGGTCAAGAGCGCGCAAGAAAAGAAGTTTTCCCATGCTACGCGTCGCCTACTAAGGGTAATCACGTAGAATTCACAAATACCATTTACAAGGTTTTGCCTGCGTGAGATACCATTTACCATCTTTTCAAATACTGACCACGTGCTTAATTCACACTTTTTAACAAAGGCGCTTAAGGAAAGGTTTAGCGCTTAAAACCAAATTAATCTTGGTTAACTGTCCATAATTTGCAATTTACTAGGCTTTTTAAATTGCGATAACTTCTTCATATTGTGTCGATTTTTAGAACCGTTCATGGCACCGAAATCATAAAGATGAGATCTATCCGGTCGCTCAGGTTTGACACTATTTTGAACACTTTGAAATTCAAGCTATCATTAAGGTCCTGGATTAAGATATGATCACTCCTCCCCATTAGGAATCTTTTGGACCCCAAAAGACTGATATACTAATCCATACAGTAGATGAGAGTACAACACCCTCTTCTTTCAGCCTACATACACTTGCCTTGCATGGCTAGTGCCTTTGAACCAAAACTCGAAGGTAGTCAACACTTCCCTTCCTGGATGTGCTTGTCCTCCTGTTAAGAACTTTCTTCCTTGAAATCATTCAGAATTGATGTTGAGAAGTTTACAGAAGGTAGCTGAACATCGCTTCCTTGATCAGCGATCCAAGGTGGCTCAAACAAGCATGAGATTACATCACAAATATATGCATATTACAAATTTTCATGTGTACCAATGAAAGTATGTTTTACTGTGTCAAGAAGTCCAACCACTTCTTACCAAGCCACTTCTATGGTGACTTTTGCTGCTGCAAACCTTCTTCTGCCATCTTGTAAAAAACAACGTAATGCAAAAAGAAAACAACTTGACGACATATATTCACATCATGTGAATCATCATATGTCTCTTACATCTTGAGTACAAATGTTCTACTAAATCACAAGCCGACAAAAACATACCTTTTCAAACAACTGACTCTCCAGTCAAGCATGTACAAAAAGAACTCGACGATTCTTTTTCAAATTAAAAAGAATTCCACCTCTCGTGAAACACTTCATCATTATCTCCCTTTTTCAATCTTGGAGACAAAATCAACTTTTCCAAGTTGATATGACATTGCATGCATGTTTAAACAAAGCAATCGACCATCAAGTCAATTACACATACATGTTCAAATACAACATTCCTTTGTTCATACATACCATTCCCATGTATGTATTTCATTCTTCAACTTTATCTCAAGCATAATCACAAGTGAAAATTTACTTAAAAAGCTGAAATGAATATAATTTTGCTGCAATAAAGCAAGTCTCATACTCAACTTTTTCATTCACCTTTTTGGTAAAACCCTGCAACTTGCATTCCATCGGCAAAGAAATGTGTCATGAAAAGACATGCAACTTTTAATTGGATAATAACTCTAACCATTTCTTACCAATCCACATCAAAGGCACTTCCTTTAACTGCACATCGACATCAACATGTGAATCATCCTGAAACACATGAATTATGGAAACTTCCTTTCCATTCTTGCCATTCTCTTTCTCCACCTTCTTCAAATTTTGTGGAAGCATTTTTGGATTCAAAATCCAACACTATTCAGCAATATGTCCTTGCTTATGGAAATAAGTGCAACATATGTTCATCCTCTTTATAGCATAATTTTCCTTATTCAATGAACCTTTGGCTTCCTGCCTCCTTTTCTTCAAAATTTTCCTGTATGTGGCCATTTTCTTCCAACATCTAGAAACACTATGGTTAACCAAACCAGAAAAGGAACATACAATTTTTTTCCCATGCTTATGTGTAAATTTACCATGCTTAACATAATCAAAAGAAATATAATTGAAATCAGATTTATACCTTCCTCGTTCACCTTTGTTTCCTTCATGAGAAGTTGAATTGAATGAAGAAGTGGATCCCTTTGGAACATCATCAATCTCTTCAATGATTTTAGAGCTTTCAGAACTCCCTTGTTCGAGTGAATTCTTATGAACACATTCTTCTTGCAAAGTATGTTTCAAACAATTGCATTCCCCATGAATACAATCTTTACAAACTTGAGGTAGAGAACCTAAAATGAAACTCCTTCTAGGAATTGTTTCAATTGCCTTCATGGCTTCTTTGGAACTTTCTCCATAAGATTGTCCATGGGCAAGACCCAAATACTTAGGCCTTTCCTCAACCATTATTGGCTGAAATATGCCTTGTGCATATTTGCCCAATCCTTTTCCTTCATAGCCCATTTTTGACATCAACTTGGACCATATACCTCTTGTATATTTTTCAAAAGAACCAACATAAACATTCTTAGAGGAAATTGAAGATAAACTAGGATTGTTTACCTCTTCTTCAAACTGATGCTTGACTAAGGATTCTTTGGCAAAAAGGAGTTGTGTCTCCAACTCATGCATCCTTTCTAGGTTCATATTTGCAATATGAAGTTGGCTCTCCATTTCTTGCAATTTTTCAACAAGCAACTGCTTCTCTTCCTTCATGGAATTCAACTACTCTTGAAGTTTTGTGCTCTTCCTTTCATCTTCATACATTTGTTTCACAATATCCATCATGATGAACAAGTCTTGCTTCATGTCTTCATCAAAGAATATTGTGAAGAAGGAGGATTTTGAAAACTCACTTGTAGAAGTTGTCATTATAAAAATGAACAAAAGAACTTCAAAAAAATTCACAAATCTCTCAAAGAACTAATGGCTGTAGAGTCAAACTCTTATTCAAGCAGCCCTTTGCAAACAAACCTTCTTGTGCTTCAAGGATTGCCTTGACGTCCTTTGGGTAAGGAGAATGCCTTCAACCCTTCTTCCTTCTTGTCCTCTCCTGGACTTAGCTATCAGTAGCTTTCTCTTCACCTTCACAAACTCAAACAACAGTAAGTTTACAAATAATCAAATAGTCAAATTCTTTATACTTTTTAAAAACCTTTCAAGTCAAACAATCAACCTATTGCTCTGTCAATCAAGCAACTTATTGCTCTATCAATCAAGAAACCATGCTCTGATACCACTTGATCTATAATTGGGGTTTGATAACTTGTTATACTTACAAAAACCTCCCACTCAGTTAAACAAATAAATTATCTAGCTTATATATGACATTTGCAGAATTAAATACTTTAAACAGGTGTATATTTTCTTTTAACTGTTTAAGTGCTTTAAGTCTGTTTGTTTATGCTGATATTAAACACATATAACATCCATACAATGCAGCAAATGAACAACCACACATAACAACAAATTTAATTAGGATTTCACCTGAATATCGTGGGCTACATCTCCTTGAGCTTTTGTCATCTTGACTTGGCTCTTTGGGATTATGGCAAAGTTTCTTTTACAAGTTCCAAACTTAACTCCAAAAGGTTATTGAACTGAACCAATGGGCTTAGAACACCATCTATATCCCTGTCATGGTTGTCATCACTCTAGAGATACCCTAAGCTTCTTGATGGCACCAACTCCTTCATAATTCTTGAACTATCACTGAAACTTCATCTTCTATCTCCAGCACATATCAGACACCAAAACAGACTGATCATTTGCTCAAAATGAGCCTGAAACTTCCCTGTAGCATCTCAGCATTTAGAAGTCTCCAAATTCTTCTGTAAATACCTGCAATGGATTAAGAAGGCTCCTTATAGTCAGGAATGACTATTGGTTCACTGAGAACAAGTACTGGTAGCTCCTACAACTGCCTCCAACTCCTGGTGGCCCTGAGCTCCAAAATATTCCTGGATAAAAATCTCCATGAATATGACTTCTTCAACTTCTCTAGACTATTCCATTGGCTTTAGAAGGCTCCAATTAGCCTAGCTAGCCTCATGTTTCACTCTCTCTGGCTCTCTGGATCTTGGATGAAAACTGCTCCTGGAGTATATTTAAGCAATATACCCCAGGGATACTCCACCAAATTTGGCGAACTGCACCTAACTCCAGCTATACTTAGCATATCCACCTAAGTTTATTCGCTCCGCCAGGCTGACTGTCGGAGGTAGTTGTTACCATAATTATTAGGCGTGCACATGAGGGCGGTATATCCTCAATGGTTAGTGATAATACTTTAGTCATATTAACCTTCATCCGCTGGGAAGGCGTTGCAATTGTGGTTAATTCAGCATGGGGATTCCACTTTGATCAAGTGCTTCAATCTGCGCCATTGATCTCACTTCTCTAGATCCAATGGATATTGAGTCGTCCTCTTACCAACTAACCTGAACGATCTCCAGCATCGATCTGTCCCATCCAATCCAATGGTTGTCACACAATCTCACATGAAATCTTACACGACTGATATCAGGTCGAGAGCGCGTGAGAAAAGCAATTTTCCCGTGTTACGTGTCACCCACTAAGGGTAATTGTGTAGAATTTAGAAATACCATTTATCAGGTTTTGCTCATGTGAGATACCATTTATCATCTTTCCGAATACTACCCACATGCTTAATTCACAATTTTTAAGAAAGGCACTTAAGGAAAGGTTTAGCCCTTCAAACCAAATTAATCTTGGTCAAATGTCCATAATTTGCAGTTTACTGGACTTTTTAAATTGCGATAACTTCTTCATATGGTGTCAGTTTTTCGAACCATTCACGGTGCTAAAATCATAAAGACGAGATCTATCTGTTCGCTCAGGTTCGACACTCTTTCAAACATTTTGAAATTCGAGCTATCATTAAGGTCCTGGATCAATATCTGATCACTAAAGGTTCTCCCTCTGAAGATAGGGACTGTGGCATATTACAAGTCAAACTCAATATTTTCCCCTAAAGGAGTACCCTAGCTACATGACATCAACAAACCATAAGTAGGATGGACATTTACGATCACCGATTCACTACATCCATCATTACATGCTTTCATGGCTTATGTATCATCTTATCCACTAGATATTTAATCATTCCAATGTAGGGCACCTTTCTAGAAATAAGGAAATCCTTCTTAAGTAGCCCCCCTAGTATAGTTACTAATTTCATCTTTCACTAGATTATTTGTGAGTTCAACATGCTAGATTAGTTGATCCAAAACTGTCAGCTAGAGTTTCTTAAAGACTCCAGGGTAGAATGTTGAGGAGTTACTTGTGAAACATCTAGGACATATGTTATCTTCAAGGGAGTGTACATGCTAAAACTTAGGACCCTGTAATTGACATTATTATCCAGGTTGAAGATAGTGAATTAGCAGATGTTGCTACAGTAAGTGCTGGGAATAATTATGAAATAGGAAACATGATAGTAGAGGCTATAAGTAAAGTTGGAAACTTGGAAGGAAAGGTGTTGTGACACTTGAAGAGGGGAAAGTGCAGAAAAAAATCTATATGTCGTTGAGGGAATGCAATTTGATCATGGATATATTTCTCTATACTTTGTGACAGATAATGAGAATATATCTCTGGAGTATGAAAATTGCAAGGTAATTGACATGAATTGAAAGTTTCTTTCCTTTTTTTGTTGTGATGCTATTTGTTTATGATCCTTGTAATGAAATGAGAATGGATAGAAATCATGTGTAACATTTTTAGAATAAACTCTCATCTGAGTTGTGGAATTGTTTCCCAATTACCTTCATCTATCATATATTCATGGCACATCGTCCTGGTTCAATTTAGGTTGGTGTTGGTTTTGTACGAAATTTTAAAATATGTGCCTTATGAACCTTCTGTTATTTCTCGAATCTGTACAATATTGGATTTAGAAGACTGATCATAAATAAATATGACCACTACTAAGCATGGGAAGAGGGCTTCTAAATTTCTATTTATTTACGCTTGATTTTTAAAATTCACTAATCAAGAATTTGGAAATGAACTTGCATCTTTATATTTTCTTATAATTTGAAGCTATTATTGGTTGACAAAAAGATCACAACTTCAAGAGACTTGATCACAATATTGGAAGAGGCAATCCATGGGGGGTATCCTATCTTGATCATTGGAAAAGGCACATTGAAAGCTCCTGGATTTGGAGAGCGGAAATGCCAATATTTGGATGACATTGCTATATTGACTAGAGGTATTTTTCAAGTTTAGCTACATTAAGGACTTTCATGCACTAAGAGATTAAGTATAAATATCAGTGTGTATATAAGTAGTCTTATATCATTTTTCATGGAAACAATCTTTATTTGGTAATGGGTTTGCTCTACAAGTTCAACTTTTAATGTTAATAGGATAAATTCTCACTGAGTGAGAGGTATTGAGAATAAAATCTCTCAACTATGTCTATAGTCACAGGTTTCTAATATCTTATGTAGATATTGTTCTTTTTATTCTTTCTTTTTGCAGGCATTGTTATCAGGGATGAAGTTGGATTTGCCCTTGGATAATGTTGGAAGTAAGGTTCTGGGTAATGTTGCCAAGGTGGTACTTACCAAGGATTGAACAATGATAGTTGGTGATGGGAGCACTCAGGAAGTTGTTAATAAAAGAGTGTCTCCAATTAGAAGCTTGATTGAGGTGTGTTATTTCTCTATAACTTAAAAATAGGTTTCTTTATCCAAATGGAGGCTCAAATTTATTGTCTTCTTTTCTATGTATAGCCACCATACATTGTAAAGTGGCCATCACCTTGTTGGGAGGGATGTCCTCATTAATATCATTCATGATGATGGTATTAATCTCAAATTTGACTTGTGAGTTGTCAAGACATGAGTGTATAAAGCAACAATTTTGATTCATAGTTTATACTTTGAATATATGTGCCTCTAAAGGAACATGCAACAATAATTGCAAACATTAAATTTAAATAACTGAAGGTTGATTTACTATCAGAATATGTTTTACTTGATAGTTAACTTCCATATTACCCTATTTTATCAAAGGTTTTCACCATTGATATCATTCTCACTTTCTTTGCAAGTTGCAGAACAAGACTACAAAAAAGAAAAATTGAATGAAAGAATTACCAATATTTCTGGTGGAGTTGTTGTTATCCAGGTAAAGTTTGGTATGGTCGAATTAAGTAGCTATTTGTAACAATTCCCTATTATTGGCATTATAACAATCTGAATCTAGTTGATGAATGTTGGTGATTACATTTCAATGTATATTTGTTTAAATTAAGAATGGAGGATATATGATAGTGTTCATAATTGTTGATAGGTGGGAGCACAAACAGAGACAAAGTTGAAGGAAAATAATTCAAGAGTGGAAGATGCCTTCAATGCAACAAAGGTATGCATGTGGAACATTATGTATAATCAATTACAAAATGTGATTCATATTTGCAAAAACATGTTGTGATATGAAATAAAGGTGAATAATGAATGTTAATTGAATCCTATCATGCATGGAGCTGCTATTATATCAGAGGGGTATAGGAAATAAGTGCTTGCATCTTGGACTTATTTGGAGTGAGGCTTTCAACTATTTTTTTGTGAGATTGGTGTTTGCAATAGTTTCAAGCTAAGTATCATGTCCAACAACATAAGGATCTAATTTTCTAGTAATTAACAATGGTCGGGAGGATGTATTATGTTTCATGTTAGTTTTCCTAGTTAAGCACAGTGTTGATCTTTGGAATAGATATTACATTCCTATTTATGGTCAAAGTATGGTGGAGAGAGGGTCGATTGCCCAAGAATGAGAGAGCGCTTGGTTTGATTGATTTGGCTACTTGGAACTTGGAAGTGTATCCTTGCTATGAAATCATTTGGAGAGGAATTCCCTTGTAGGGGCTATTACAACATCGATTTTCTCTAGTGTAGCATGTTGGAAATGTGTTGGTAGTATTTTTTATTCCTACCTGTTCTAGGTCTCTTATTGTTTATCTTCAAAAGTGTTTGGACAATAGTCAACTTGTTTAGATGGAACATGGATGTGAGTAGAGAAGGTTGTGATTTGGTGAGATGCCTTATTTGGAGTTGGAGGACAGGGTAGTTGTATCTCTTTTGGGCTCATCATATAAGTAGACAGGGCATTTAGTGGTTTGATTGTCTCTCGAGTATAAATTGAGAGAAGGATAATAAAAAGAGCTTAAAGATGTTAAGTATAGATGAAACATTACGTAATGTACCCTAGTTTTCGTAGAAGTATCATTGTTTTGGTTTGCATCCTCATGTGATAGCAACCTTCATTCTCTACCCATCCTCGATATTTGACTCCCTATTATCTTTTCTCTATGCTCCTCCTTTATCTAATCTCTATTTTCTAGAACTTGGAGGCCATTTTCTAACTATTGTTCGGTGGTTTGTTGGGAAGTTAGGGCCAATGTAATATTTCATTTTCATTTTCTTAATTTTATTATCAAATCCAATTACAGTTCACTTAATGGGTGGCTTAAATTTTTTGATTGGCCATTTGATTCTATGTATCCTTTGTTTTGAGGATGTGATTGGCCTCCCAACTTTCGAATGACTTGAACAATAGCTTTCTCTCTACTTGCATTTATTTTGATTTGGATACTGGAAGCTTGAGAGAAACTAGTGAGATGGGAGATTATAATTTGAGGAGTCCCCAACGTGGGAGAAATTATAATTTGAGAAGTCCCCAACATGGGCAATTATAATTTGAGAGAAACTAGTGAGATGGGGGCAATCTTTTTTGAAGTAATATTGCTTAATAATAGCACTCCTTTTAGAAGAGCTGATGATATTGCCATATTATTCTTTGTTTCACTGATATTCCATGAATGTTTCAACAATGTTTGTTCCTTTGCAATATATATGACTCTTTCCGATCTTGAGAGGCCCTAGTTACCTTTCGAGGCCAATGAATGATAATGCATACATCCTTTGACTATAGATCCACTTGCTAATATCACTACTTTACGGGTTATTTTGGGAGTATTGGTTCTTTTGAGATATTCTTGATTTATGATGCCTTGATTTTGAGATATTCATTTAATATTCCAAGTTGATATCCACTTTTTGTTGCTTTGAGTTAGATCTCTGTTACAATTTTTATCCATGCAATTTGTAATGATAGTTTATGTTGTCAAATTAATAGTATATTTTAATATTATTTTCGATGAGACTTCAAATGTTACAGAGTCTTTTAACAAAGTTGAACCCTAGGGGTACTTAGAAAGGTTTTCCCTTGTCGCCTTGGCAACTCTTCCACTTTAGGCCAATGGTTTTATTACTTTGAATTATTATGTGAAATGGACATTTTATATCAATGTCCAGATGAAATATGTTCGATCTATTTTTGTATAGACACTTCATTGTAAATGGGTTGAAATTTAGGTTGCAATTATTATGTAAAATGAGAAATTTAAATCAATATTTTGGGTGATTAGGAAAATTTCATTCACCTGCAACATATAGTATGTTAGCAATATGAAAACAAGGTTGTTAGCGGGTTTTGTGGATGATTAATATTATTGGTCTTTTCGTGCTCAGATTCATTCTTACACTAATAATATGGCATTGTAGCAATGCATTGAATGGACTCCACAAGCTGTGTGGGTCATGTTGGAGGGTGTGACATTCAGGGAACTCCCATGAGTTATTTTAGTAAGTTAAAAATATGGTCTGAATGATTATAGTTTTTTATGAAGATTATAGATCATGTGTCAATTTTTTTTTATTTTTCTTTTTTATAAATCAATGGCTATAAATGTAACTTTAAGGATTACCATAACTCTTCACATAATTATTTAAAGTGTGCTAACTCAATGGAAGAGCATCTGCCTTACAAGCAAGAGGTTGGGGGTTCGATTCCCCTCTGTGCTAACATGAATTAATCCATGATTTTGTAGTTTATTTTTAATTAAATGTTTTGTATATTGATTTATTTCAATGGTGAAATATTTCTAGATTCATTGTTTTATATTTTCTTTAGAGAGACAAAAGTAATGTTTAAATAAAATTGTTATTATCTCTAGAGAGACAATAGCTAGTACTGAAAACATATTGTCTCTAATCTGAGTGTTCTCTAGAGAGACAAAAATGAGATTGTCTCCTAAGAGACAATAATGCTTGTGTTATATATTGTCTTTATAGAGACAATTTTTTAAGCCAATAATCTTTAAGACAATATTTGTTAATACAATAATCTTTTAAGACAATAATTTTTGAGATAATCACTTAAAGACAATATTTAAGACAATACACAAGTTTTTTTGTTGTCTCAAGTTAAGACAATTTACCCAAAAATTGTCACAAATATTGTCGTAAAACCACCCTTTATATAGTAGTGAAACATGGGAACTTGCATTTGAATCGAGGCCCCACACACTTCCATTGTATCCAGCTTGGAGGGATCTCCTTCAACTCTTCATTGAAAAATGTGCACCAGTAGAGCCAATACAACTTCAATCATGGGAATAGTCATTGGTGACCCTAAGAATCCTCTCCTTCCTACCCCAAATGGAATCATAAAGCCTGAATGCTTTGTTGGATTGACATGTTCATCCTTCATTAATCTATGATTTGAATTAAGGATCATATGCCTCCACACATTGGGAAACCTTCCTATAGCCCATGAGGAATTACTAGCACCATGGGTGGGTATAATCTTAGTGTCTCTTTCACCACACATTTAAGGTATTTCATGCTTGATCCATCAGATTCATTCATTTTTCAATGTTTTCCAACTACACACATGATTTCTTCTTTTAATCTTATTGTCTACTAGGTGTCGTGATATTTAATTCCATTTTCTGCTAGGGGTCATAATCAATTCAAATTTAGTTGAGTTAGTTGATTTTTTCTTCCGGTCATTTATTGTTGTTTATTTATTTGTCTCCTATGTACTCTATTTTACTGATTTTGAGTGATGATAATATATAGTTTGCTCCATTCTAGTTGTGTGTTCATTATCTGTGTATTTTCGCCTTTGCATTCTTTGTCATGGTAACAGAGCACAAGGTTGCGTAGGACTATAGGGAGAGTAACATTTCATCTTTTTTTGTGCTCACAGAGAAATAATAGAGGTCATGACGAGCTCAAGGAAGATAGGCCAAGAGAATGTGAGAGAGTAGCAAACCTTCACACTTTTGAAGAAAAAACTGCAACAAAAAACTGACAAACTTACAAAATTATCGCACCTTGCCAGTGAGTACAGTGCAAAAGATTACACACCCAATCTATGTTGGGAGATGCCACATCGTACCCAGAATACTGAGAAGTTAAAATTCCAAGATCAAGCAGCTCGAAAAGTCAAGTCTTCTGAAAAATTAAAATAGTCCAGCCTTCATCGTATTAAAGTCCTTGCTTGGATATTCAGAAGGCAAGTTTTGTTTTTTTTTTTTCTTCTTCTTCTTGTAAGAAACAACAAAGTTCCTTTAAAAGGACCCATTTGTATTTGTTTTAAAAGGAGAATATGAATTGTCTTCATATTAGTTGGTATCTGTTTTAAGAAAATCCTTTTTGAAAGAAGGTATTTTTATTCAAGATTTAAAAAAAGGGAATTTGAAGAAGGGGCTCCTTTATTGGAAAAATAATTTTTTTATAGTTAAAAAAAATCAATTGATTTGAAAATAAAGTGTGTAAGGGTTTTACCTAAGGAGCTTTGCAAAGGAGTTTTTTTTATTGAAACAAAAAGGACTTTATTAAAGTTTTTCTTTAAAAGAGGAGAGCGCTACATTTTTAAGGAGAATTTTTTTAGCCTTGAAAAGGAGATTGTAAAAAAAATGCACGTACATCTGGATTTTAAAAAAATGGCTTCCTCTAGCTCTTTGCCACAAACATCGATTTTTCTTAGAAAAAATTATGAATTTTCGTCTTGTCGAATGAAGACATTTCTGCAAACCCAAGAATGTTGGGATACCTTGTAGAATGGTTATGTAGATCAGACCCAAGAAGCATTAGTAGCCATCAATAATAATCATAGGAATGCCATTGCAGAACTAAGAAAGAAAGAATGTAGAGCCAAATGTTGGATACAAAACTTAGTCAATGACTCTATCTTCGATAAGATAATCGACGCATCAACAAAAATATAAAGCCTGAGATATTTTGAAAGCTACGCATCAGGGTGATGATACAGTGAAAACTATAAAATTGAAGAGATTGAGGGCTTAATTCGAAACCCTGAAGATGACTGACACAGAGAATGTTGACCAGTTCATGACTAGAGTCATGGGCATTATTAATCAAATCAAACTTATTGGTGAAACCATTATAGATCAAAAGATTATTGAAAAGGTTCTTTGAAGCCTTCCTAAGAAAAATTACATGGTTGTAACAACCATTCTAGAATCCAAACATTTTACAACCTTCTCAGTAGAATAGTTCATTGGATCACTTTTTGCACACAAAATAAGACTTAACTTGGTAGAATATTCAATGTAAACATCTTTCAAAGCACAAGTCTCTCTTGGGAGAGGAAGAGGTGATGATATAGAGGCAATAAGAAGTGAGGCAGATCATAACATCATCATGTAGCAGGGCAATCAAGACCTTCAAAAAACTAAACAAAGAGAAGTAGATAGTGGAGCAAATCTAATGTCCATTGTTATTAGTGCAATAAATTTGGGCATTATGAACATGAATGTAGAAAGAAATAGTTAGATCAACAAAACAGAAATGTCCATTCCTCCAAAAATGAAGGAGAATCCTCTAAAACAATGTTTATTTCCTACCATATTTCTGAAGACACTCACAGTGAGGACCTTTGGCTACTAGACAGTGGCTACAATAATCATATGACAGGTAAAAAAAATCTTCTTTCTTGTCTTGATGCTTCTCTAACATCATAAAATACTCTTCGAGAACACTCTCATATAAAAGCTGAAGGGAAATGTACTTTCATTGTTCTTACTAAACAAAATCAATAGAAATATATATATGATGTTTATTATGTTCCACATATGAAGAAAAACCTCATTAGTGTATGTCAATTGATGGAACATGGTTATGATGTAATATTCTAAGGGACCCCATGTTATATCTATGACAAACCTCCAAATAGAGAACTGATAGAAAAGGTTGAAAAAACTAAGAATAAGATGTTTCCCTTGACTTTTAGAAGTTGAAATATCTCACAGTATTTTACCCACAATGTGTCAAGGATATATGAGTCACAACTATGGCATTCTAAGTATGGAAATATTCCTTTCAAGATTCTAAGTCTGCTTCAATAACATTCTATGGCCATTGGTATCCCTATTGTAAATGGAAAAGGTTGTAACTGTGAAAATTTTATTCTAGCAAAAGACAAAAGATATAGCTTTCTAACATCTTCCACTGGAGAAAAAGAGTCTTTAGAGCTATTCCATACATATATATGTGGCCCAATGAAAACACAATCTATTGGTGGCAATGTTTATTTTCTGACATTCATTTATGATTATAAAAGGAATATATGGGTTTATTTTCTAAAAAATTAAATGAGTTGCTTTCTCAAGATTCAAAGAATTTAAAGAACAAGAAAAAAAGCAGAGTGGAAAGCCTTTGAAAGTACTATGGTCCAACCAACGAGGATAATACAAATCAAATGACTTCAATGTTGTTTGACAACAATAAGTAATCATCAAGCATAACACAATAACATATACTCCACACATAATGGAGTACTAGAAAAGGAAAAACTAGTCAATCATGAATATGGCCATATGTATGCTTCGTGAGAAGAGTTTGTCCAATGATTATTGGGCTAAAGCAGTTTCATCTCCAGTATATGTTCTCAATAAATATCCAACAACCAATGTCCATTATGAAATACCTCAAGAAGCATGGAATGGTAAGAAGTTGAATGTGTCTCACTTTAGAATTTTTGGATCTGTAGCATTTGCACATGTTCCCGAGGAGCTAAGAAAGAAGCTTGATGATAGGAGTGAAAGATGTATTTTTGTAGGCTATAGCGAACAGTCAAAGGCCTATAGAATTTACAATCTAGTTACTAAGAATTTTGTTTTAACAAGAGATGTTAAGTTTTTTTGAAAATAAATCTTTGTCTGATCAAATTGATGAAGCTTTAAATCAGCCTGTCCATCCCCTACAGCTACCAAGATTGCAAGTTTAGGAACATCCATACCAATATGAAAATGGTACATCTTCCAATGATGAATCAAAAAATGATTCATCATCTTCAGAAGACACTTAGAAAACTAGAAGCATCAGAGAAATATATGAGGAGGACCATGAGTTTAATCAACAAAATATGTTTTCCTTTCTTTAATCTCAACCAACCCATTTTGAAGAGGTAGAAAAATAAAAACATTGGATTGATGCAATGAATCAATAAATTTCTTCTATAGAGAAGAATGAAACTTGGGAATTAGTTGATCTCCATGGAGACAAAACCAGAATTGGTGTAAAGTGGGTATACAAGACCAAACTGGGTGAAAAAGGAGAAATTGAGAAACATAAGGCAAGGTTGGTTTCCAAAGGATTATCACAACAATTTGGTGTTGAGTATGGTGAAACCTTTGATCCAGTACCAAGGATAGAAACTGTTAGAACTATTCTGCCACAACAGCTCAGTAAAAATGGAAAAAAATTCAAAAGAATGTAAAATCTTCCTTCTTATATGGTATATTGCACGAAGAAGTTTATGTGAATCAACCTCCTAGTTTTGAAGTTCCGAGACTGGATCATAAGGTGTATAGATTAAATAAATCCTTGTATGGTTTGAAACAGGCTCCCCATGCTTGGTACAGTCGCATCGACACTTATCTCATCAAAAGTGGTTTTCGCAGAAGCAACTATGAGCTAACTCTGTATACCAAAAATCATGAAGATAAAATTATCATTGTTTTCTTTTATTTTCATGATCATATTTATACAATCAATATGATGTTAGAAGAATTCAAAGATGAAAATAAAACAAAGTTTGATATGACTAATCTAGGGCTCATGAAATATTTCTTAGGCATTGAAATTCAATAATCTACTAATGGAATTTTTGGTGGTCAATAAAAATATGCCACTGACATCTTCCAAAATTCATAATGACCAATTGCAAACTAGATGATACTCCAATTTTTTCAAGCACAAAGCTGAGCAAACAAGATGTAGCACAAGTGGTTGATTCCATGTTGTATTAAAGTCTGGTTGGTAGTCTCTTATATCTCATTGCAACTAGAACTGATATCATGTTTGCAGCTAGTGTTGTTTCTAGGTTAATGCAATCACCCAAGGTTTCCCATTGGAACATTCCAAAAATGATCTTAAGATATATTGCAGGGACCCTAGACTATGGTTTGTTCTACACACATTTTGAAGATTTCTCACTTCCAGGTTATACAAACAATGATTATGTGGGAAGTTTAGATGATCACAAAATCACCTGAAGGTATTTTATTCACCTTGGAACCAAACTGATCTCATGGGAATCTAAGAAACAACCAATCATTTCAATATCTTCTACAGAGGAAGAGTATGGAGTTGCGAATTCAGTAGCTTGTCAATTAGTGTGGCTGAGAAGACTATTGAAGGATCTTTGAAATGTTGAAAAGGAGCCAACTCCTCTTTATTGTGATAACAGTTCTGTAATTTCTTTATCAAAAAATCATGTCTTTCACAAAAAGACCATGCACATTGACACACATTTTCATTTCATCCATGAGCTTGTCAATGATGGAGACATATTACTTTCTTTTCATGGTTCAAGGGATCATCTTCTATATATTTTCACAAATCCATTGGGAAAAAATGTATTTGAATTTCAAATGGAGCAATTGGGCATTGTAAGTGCCAATACTTGTAACGATTGAGATTAAGAGGGGGTGTTCAGATATTTAATATCATTGTATGCTAGGTATCATGATATTTAATCCCAATGTCTGCTAGGTATCATAGTCAATTCAGATTTAGTTGAGTTAGTTGAGTTTTTCTCCAGTCATTTATTGTTGTTTGTTTCCTAATCTCCTATGTACTCTTTTTTATTGATTTTGAATGATGAGAAGAGCTAATTCACTCCATTCCAGTTTCATTTTCTTTCTCTGTCTATTTCTACCTCTGCATTATTTGTCACTCGATAATTTCCCATTCTAACATAGTCAATGTCTTCTCCAAACCACCTTCGAGCATGTCCTAAACAAATTTGAATTTAATCAATGAAAAATATTGAAAGATTTAAGTTTAAGAATGAGGATCATAAATGATAAAAGAATGGTAAATGCTGGTAAGAGATACACGAAAAACAACTTGGATTGTTTCCCTTGTGGTTTTCAAGTCAACCTCAGATTTCTCGAGCAACACATCGATGAAATCTTTAACTTAGGGCTCTTTATCTTTCCAGTGATTCAAGGTTGAGGCCATGTGATGAGAAACATGGTCATCTTTTATTTTCTCCAAAAATTCATTGAATGAATTATGGATCTTCTTCATGTGTTATTTGATACCTTGCAAATCAAGCCATTTCAAACAAAGAATAAAGTCTTTGATGTTAAAATCTCCCAATCGTAGATATTAGCTCTAGTATTAAATCCTTAAAACTTTTGAAATCGCCAGCCAAGTCACCATCAGTAAATTTCCTCCTCGCCAACATCCACCAAATTATGTTGAAGTTGAGAGTGGAGATTACCTTACTCACATTCATGCTTATTATTGGCTCTCACTCTCCTCTCAGATTGAATAGATAATCACAAACACATTTTCCTTTCGCACGTGTACGAAGGACTCGATTATTTTATAAGTCAACAGTTCTCACTACATAAAAAGGGGTTTTAAAACAAATTTTTAGTAAATTTTTTTAACTTGAGACAAAATAGAAACTTGTGTATGGTTTTAAATATTGTCTTTAATCTAGTGTCTCAAATTATTAAATTAAAAAATTATTTTTATAAATATAATATATAATACACATATTATTATTGTCTATGTAAAGAAAATTCCTCTGGAGCTAGTGAAGGAAGTTGGAGGCATCCAAGCTTGCTTTGGTATTAGTTATTTCTGGATGAATTTAGGTGAAATCACTGTGGTTGAGGGCTGATGTGCATTAGGGGAATTTTGAGGTCTAAAATGGGCCCCCTAAGAAAAATATACAACCAAAATAAAATTTATAAGAACCAATAGGATTCAGTATGATGATGTAAACCATGGGGGATGATTCACCATTTTTGGAGTAAAAAAGTAAAAGATTAAAAAATAATAAAATAATAAAACTAGTTTTTCAACTCGTATTTTCAACCTATCTCCCTAAGGTTTTAATCATATTTCGACTGAGAGTACTTGTTGTATGCAAATTTTAATTCCTCATCCAAGGATCACCCATGTTTCATACTTTCTATGGACTCTACTACACGAAAAATGAGAAATACATGAAAATACGTGATTGCCATCACATTTTTCATGTATTTCTCTTTTTTCGTGTAGAAGGGTCCATCAAAAGTATGCCACATGGGTACTCCTTAAATGAGGAATCAAATTTTTCATCCATTGAGTGTTTCCGCTCACAATTTGAGTTGACCTATAGGGAGATAAGTTGAAAATATGAGTTGAAAAAATAGTTTTTATTTTTATTTTTTCCCTCTAGAATTTGATCATGTAATCTAATATTATTTTATTATTTCCACTATTATTTTATAATTTCCTTAGGAGGCCCATTTTAGACCTCAAAAATCCCCTAATGGTTTTTCCTCTACAAGCCTTGGTTGGTTCTATTTTGGTTTAACCCATATGAACCCACATTCATGCTTGGAATATGGCACGAGGCTAATTGGCTGAAAGATAGATTTGGTTCTACCTAATCGATGGTCTGGTGGTACGTGGAAGTCCCTGAATTGGTTGGATTTTTTCATATGATTAATATAATTTATTTTCGTATTGTGACCATTTAGCACATGTATTGGTTATTGTGTTAATCTTATGGTTGGTTTGTCATGGATTCTATTCTGGTTATATGCTAGTTATAGGCATGGTTGATGATGTGCTCTTGCTATGGATCTTGTTCATGATTTAATGAGTTGTTGAATGGTTAATGAATGGATAGGCTAACAATTGTTGTTGCAACTATCTTGAGAGGGCATTAAGGCTTCTTGATTATTCTCAGACAAATTTAAGAAGATCATGATCAGATATGCATTCATGACCTGTAACTACTATTTTCAATACTTATTTGATGAAATGTCTATTATGTCATTGACATGTTTTGGACAATATATAGATTTATTATTGTTTGTATAAACTTATTATAAGATTTTATATAGTTATGGAATGTGTTGGGTTGTTTTGTGTAGGGGCTTGTAGGCCAGCCCTGATAAAGTGGCATAGATCTTGCAATCACACACTCTAAACTAGGAATTTTCGGTTGCAACCACATGGACAAAATGTTATGCATGTGGTTGAAGCCTTTAAATTGCATTTGTAGTGCTTCAAGAGTGTGGTTGGGGTGTTAAGCTTGACAAAAATGAAGTTTCAACACAAGGATTGATAACGAAGGATGGTTGTCAAACATTTGGGTGATTTGGAGTCCCTAATGGATGGTAATATGTGTCTGGTTGATAGGTCCCACTTCTATAACTATAACATGGAGGTTAGGTCATATGATAGTAACAATTAACTCACTAAATTCACAATCAACTTTGAATCTCCAAAGACAATTAAATTTTGATAACCAAGCTTAAGAGCATTTTTTAAACAAGGAAATAGAGCTTCAAATTTTGTTTTTATATTGGTAAATGAAAAATTTAACCTAAAGAAAAATGCATTCCTTTTAAGTAAATGATTATGTAGATTAATTCCTGCACCATTTCCTTGTTGCAATACTGCCCCATTAAAGAACATTTTCCAGATTCCATTAAAATCTTTGAGGGAACTATTGCTAGTTTCTTTCGTAGTTTCTTCCTCCCTAAGGATAGAATAAATCCCATTGTCAGTTTAATAATAATTCACTAATGATTGAGCAATAATTTATATATAGGGTATTATCCTTTCTTCTCTATAGACTATGATGTTTCTAGCCCCTCCGGATATGATGATGTGAGTGCCATCCATGGAATAATATCCTTTACTTATGGATTTCCAATCCCTTCCTAGGATGATGAAATATTTATTGACCCCAATATATATGACTTGAGCATTGCAGGTGGTTCTTATTTCAGGATCTGAACACATGAATAAAGTTACATCCTTTATTTCACTAATAGTTGGTTATCTTTTCTTATTAAAAACTACCAAATTTAAAGAAAATTCATTAGTGCAAGACAACCCTAATTCTTCCATTATTGTTTTGGACATGACATTAGGTCATTATCCTCCACCAAGAAGATAACAATGTGTAATCTTGTCCATGATCTTCATAGATACATAAAAGGGGCGATTCTTAGGCTAATTATAAGTAGATATACTTCCCACTTCTTCCCATTCATTATATTTCAATTCATCTTATATCTCAGTGATAGTTATAGAGGAAACCTATGGCTTGGTTTCTTATTCTAAGAAATCCTTGAGATTTTTAATTTGTTAAGGGGTACTGGCCAAATCCAATGACATAGCATTTGACTTAATTATTCCCATATTCCCATTTCTTCCACAATGTTATATTTCTAAGTAGCAGGAGGCAGAATTGGGATAGACTAGGTCTGGAAATTATTATTTGGATTATCTTTTTCATTATTTGGTTTTTCAGAAACATATTTTTTGAAGCATTAAATCTTTAATTAAAATTTTTATTTTTATTTTTCCTATTATAATTATTTCCTTGGGTTTCTATAGTGAAGACTTGTTCTTCTAACCAATCAAGAGTATTTATAGTAGTTTTATTTACAAGGGGTACTAATTTCTTTCCAAAATATTTTCCCTACTTGCTTTCATAACATTACATTTCTTCTCTTCATCGTAATATTCACACAAAGTATACCAAGGCCTATTTAGGTGGAGGAGGCTAGGTTTATAGGTTGCAGATCTATCTTAAGGAGCTCGTAGAAGGCCTGAATTTATTGCTAATGGAGAAACTATAATTTTTAAAGATATCATTATTTTTTTCATATCTTGGATGAGTTTCAAGATAGGAGTCATTTCTATGCTCTTATTACTTTTGATTAAAGGAAGGCCATTTATTAAGTTTTCATATTCAAACTCTAAACAAGTTTTAAGAGTTGAAGCAATATTAACAAAAACCTTTTCTTTAAGTATATTACTATGTGTAGATGGTGTTATCACTTCAATATTTCTCTAGAGTGTTGGAGAAAGAAATGATTAGAGGTAACCACAAACCAACATTGGAGATTAGGATCTAGCCTTCCTAATTCTCAGAGAGGGCTCTCTCTTTTTTATTTAACTTTTTTTAGTTATTTGATTTTAGGCTAGTTATGATTGTGCTTGGGTTTTGATTTAGATTTGGTGGTGGGATCACTTACTTAGATGAAAAGAGGGGTGTCTTTTACCATTGGCCTATGGGGTCAAATGTCAGACAAACAGGACTGGATCAAGTTCTAAAAATAGTGTCTAGAGGGCAAGATAGCAGAGTTACTTCAGATCTCAAGGATGGATGGTGAAGTGGTTTTCAATCAGATCCAAAGAGAAATTAAGGGTTCATTAGGCCGGATAATGAAGAAAATGAAAGAGGTCAATTGGGATGGGGGAGCAACTAAGGATTCTCAGATCTAGATATCAGAAGAAAACATTTAAATGATTAACTGTTGAAAATAGAGTGTACTTAAACAAATTCTGAGATAAATTTCCAATTAATTCATTCAACTTTAGATAACTTTTAAGTTTGTGAAAAACATAAGAAAATAACATATTGACAAAGAAAATACTTCACTGTAATAGCTCTACACATGAATCCTCTAATGCAATCTCTTTATTACTTTTTCCAATTTGCTGACTTGAAAATTGGTACTATAACCCTTAGGTTTATGATCAAAATAACTTTACAAATGTATAGAAATCCACACTCAATACTTCGATTTATGAAGTATTTATACAAAAATAATTTACAAAATATCCCAAACTATCTTGGGAACTAATCTAGGAGAAAGAAAATTCTTCGTGCAAGAAGATAGAGACAGCTATTGAACTGTTGTTTGTTGTCCCTGTTTATTAGGTTGTGTTGTCTTTAATATTAGATATTTTACCTTTTAATCTTTGCTTTGTTGTTTGATCTTCACACTCGATGAGAGATAGCTATTGAACTTTTTTTTTGTTGTCCCTGTTTATTAGGTTGTGTTGTCTTTAATATTTGATATTTTACCTTTTAATCTCTGCTTTGCTATTTGATATTCACGCTCGATGTTCTATTTACTCTGACCTTTCAATTGGTACACTTTCACTTGATACTCTTTGACCCAGCTAACCTATCATTATCCTTTTAATGTGCCTTTTTACTCTTACTGTACATTTTTACCTTTTGAATTTCTACAGTAAGTTATTTAATTTCTCCCATGTTTCAGCATCTGGTAATTAGATATTCATCATCTTCCTATAAATATCATCTGCCTCTTTATACTTGGTAAAAGTAGGCTTATTCACAAAAAGGCATTTTATCTCATGCTGGAGGTAAAACAAATTCTCAAAAGTTTGGTACAAGACCTTGCTAGTAGGTATTCCCTTCATGGATGAAGTATTCACGTGATCTCTAGCTACTTCTCTGATTTTTTTTGTTGGAGTCCTCTTGTGTCATTAACTTATCGTTTATTACCAAGGGATTTGGTAAGCCATTTTGCCTCAAAATTTAAAATTTAACCATGAATATATCAATGGTTAGTTGCATGGTTTGGCACTTAGATTACAGGTTTAACATTAAATTCCTCTTGGTGAGGACCCTTTTCACTTCCAAAATTGTACCTGTTCTATCAGGTATCTCTAATTCCTGCAACTCATACTTGCTTTTGGAGTTGAGGAAGTGAATGATCCTTGTAGCTTCCTCTGGCATGTCTCCAAGTTATGCTTTTACTCTCTCTATGGCTTCTGTAGCCTATTTTATTGAATCAATATGCTCAAAAATTACTTGGATGGATGGCCAAATATCATTGGTAGAGTCAATGATATTGGCCCACAATTGTTCCTTCACCTGACCTAGGGGTTCCTTCAATGTCAATTCCTTCTCTGGGATTTTAATTCTTTCATTCATCCTAGTGGCTTTCTACACTTCTTCCTTCTGCATAATCTAGGCAAGCTTGTAATCAATCTCCAGACTAGTCACCTTCTCCTTAATTTTGTTCATTTCATTAGCATGAATGGACATGTCTTCCATTGCCTTGACCAATCTGCTTGCCTCATCTCCTGTTGTTGTAGACGATGTTGCTAATGTAGACAATGAAGAAGCTGGCAGTGTTGTAGCCATTGGAGCTGTAGGAGCTAAGGATGGTGCCAAAGTGGAAGGTACTGTAGTAGTTACTGTTGGGATAACAGTGGTAGGGGTAGTCTCAAGACTAGCTTGTTTCACCTGTATCAAGCTATCCAACTCCTTCTACATCTCCTTTAGCTGATCATTCAATTGAAGCACTAGGTCCATCATCTCCTCATGATTTGTTTGGCTCTCTAGGATTTCTTTTGTTTGTGGGTGTTCTAAATGAGGCAGCTTTAATTGTTTCTTGAGAGCTGCTATATCCTCATTCTTCTTCTTGATCAACTTTTCAGTAGCTTTAATGTCACTTGGATCATGGCCCAGCTCAATGACCAAGTCCTCCAATGACTTGATCCTATTGTCTTTGGCCTGTGAGGAGGCCTTTTCCAATTTATATTAGGCTGTGATATTGTCCAGTGAACCTTGCAGCCTATGTGCAGCCATGGCCTTTCTTGTTAGGGTGGAGTAGATCATTTCTCCAGCCTACTTGTGGAATTCTATCTGGTCAATGGGATGAACATCCATGGACAACACCTCAAAATTGGTTTTTGTATTATCAACTGAGGTCTTTGGCTGTTGGACAGTTGGCTGCATGAATGATACTTGCATCTTTCTTGCTTTGATGTCAAAAGCTGGCATCAACCTGCTTTGGTTGGTTGGTGTGTGCTTGAAGTATTGGTCATATGTCTGAGCCTTCAACTTCTCATTTCTCATATTTATTTCCTTGTACCTGTCTTTAATGTCTCTTTCTTTATCAGCTGGCCTAGTGAAGGAGGAAACCTCAACACTTAGCTGTCTCTCAATCAATTGAGTGTTGGACATTGATGGTTGTTTTCTTTCTGCTGAAGCAGTTGTGTCTTTTCTTCTTTGCCCCATTGTTTTAGTGTCAATGATTTCCATTGATTCAATGTTTTCTTCCTGTTCAGACACAAGATTCAGCTTGGGACTTTTTTTGAGTTCAAAGTACTCATGTGTGGTCTCCATGGTAGAACTAGAACCCTCCTCCCTATTTCTCTTTGGATTCCTCTCCTCATTGGCTTAGGTCTGTAAAATAGGAGGATTATTCATTGGTTCCCCTAGTTCTGGAACTTGCAAGAAAGAACTATGGTCAATTTGCTTCTCAACATCAATGAGTGTGTTCTCTACATCCACTACTGTGCTATCCATGTCAATTAATGTATTTTCCAACCATTCTAATTGGTTGGAAAACTGCTCAATATCAGGTCTTGGGTAGTGGATGAAAGGTCCCAATTTGACCTTGAGCCTTAACTTATTTATGAACCCATGAGGGTCATACTACCACATGAAGATGTTCCTCAATTTCATGTCCTGCAACATTTTGTCAGCCTCAGGTCTAGCTTCTTTGTTGTTACATACGAAGGGGCTCAATTAGTTTTTCATTTTAAATTGGGTCTTCTTCCTAGCTGCTAGGAAGTTTACTTCATCTGAATTGATTATTTTCCTAAACTACTCAAGTTCAAATATCCTCATATGGAGGTATTTGGGCAATTTATAAGGAGCAAGTTGGCATCCATAAACTCTAATTTTAGTTTTGTTTTGGTACAGACACCAGTCTCCCACCTTGTTGTTCTTAGCCAACTGTAATACCCTTTTTATTTCTTGGCTGATTCTAGGCTGAGGGGTATTAGTTAGCATGTTCATGACTGGATGGACAAATGAGTCGATAAAGTCCTTATAGGTGAATGTTGTGGAGTATTTCTGGATCAAAGGTGTTCAATAAATAACTGACCTCTCTTTCCCCTTGATATCCAACATCTGGATGCTAACAGGGAATTTATCTACTTGATAATACAAAAACATGTGAAATAACACTGAAGAGTACTTGAAAACTCTTTTAGTTGGCAGTCTGGTGAACTGTTCATGCATCCTATCTGCAATGAACTGAGCATAGTTGTACATGATATCAGGAGGCTTTCCTGGGGTGAAGATGGAGAGAAAGGTGAGATAACCTCATCCACATGCTCATCTAAGGTATATCCTAGGATGCAAGAGAGCATGGTAATTATCTGTCCACCTCTCTCTGAAAAAATGGTGGCAGCATAAGGTGGACTATCTGTGGGAGTATGGTGGTTTTCTATGATGAAGGTCTGGAAAATTTGTGCTATTTTAGCAAGGTCTAATGTTACATAAAGGTCTAGCAAGTCACCAATAGAGAGTGGGGTTTCATTTGGGCTGGGTTGGACCTGCAGCATTTGGTTGATGGATTCTGTAGTGATGGTGAATAACAGCTGCTGGTTTTGGGCAACAATAGCCCTTTGGCTAGGGATATAGCAGGCATGATAGAAATGTATGATATTAGGGAATGGGTGCACTTTTGGGAATAAATACTCAGGTAAATTAGATTCCCAAAGGTAGATGTCATCATTTTGGTTTAGGAATCTATCTTTACTCTAATAGTGGAGCTTTAGAAGGTACGCTGGTGAAGCAATATCTTTTATCTAAAAATATTTGTCTACTAATGCCAGGTGGTCGATGTCCAGGTGAAGGGTGGACTGGGGTCTCACATCCAGAGAGGTCTAGGAAGCCATATTTAGAAATACGGGTATGAATTAGGCTTGTGGTTGTTGCAGAAGTAAGTTATGGAAGCTCTGGTTCAGTGAGAGGGTAATTACAGTTTGCAACATAGGGGTTTTGGGTATATAAGTGAATTACTCTTCAATTTAAACAAATATTAATTAATTTCAATTAATTAATATTTTAATTGGAGTGATATGCATTCAAATTAAAGAGTCGTTCTGGTTTTCCCAAGAATTCCTCGAATTGGGTGTCCGGAGCTTCTTCGAGAGGCAGATGACGGTCAATTTTGGTTGCAGAGGTTAAGGGTGTCGCAGAATGGCTTGAGCAGAATTCACACTGAGAACAAGCGATAAGGGTGAAATGGGGCTTCTTCGGCCTTTTAACTGATAATGGTTACATTTTGGTGCAAAATTTACAAATGAACAGTGGATGGTTTTTGGTGTTGGCGGGGAGGTGGTTTTTGGGCCCATTGCACTTCTTTTGGAGGGCAGGCGGTATTTCCTTGCGAGCATGCAATCTAGCCTGTGGCTACCACGTAGCAGAATAGTGCCCAGGCAAAACCGTGAATCTCGTGTTCTCTCAGGCTGCTAGCGATCAGAAGATGAATTTGTGCGATATGGATGTGCACCATCAGATCTGGGGGTGGGAGATTGGACGGAAGTTGCGTGGTCAAGTTGCATGGAGGGAATCAGGATTGGGATTTGCAGGGCTCAGGGGTTTAATTACAAATAATTGAAATTAATTAATACATAAATTTGGGATTAAATATAAGTGTGGGTTTAATGGAGTGGGACCAGGGGTTACTGTGGTGGGGTTTTTTAATTGCACCAAGGGTTGGTGGGTTAAAAGGGTTTTTGTTGGGGAAATATGAATCGGGGAGTTATTTAACTTATGTGGGGGGATAAAACTTAGGATAAGGGGGTTTTTATGGGTTTTGAAGGGAAATACGAAAATTATTGAGGGGGAGGTAATATTTGCAATGGGGAATGGGTTGCACACTAGGGAAAAGTGGTTTTTAATAAGAAATGATGAGATAATGGGGAAATTAGTAAGTAAGTATGTGAGGGTGAAATGAAATGAGGGGGAATTAGTCAAACAATATTGTGAATACCTTTTCACTCTGAGAAATGCTCCTGCACATGAAACATAGGATTAAGCATGATAAATGTTCTTTTGACTCAGCAACCTTTCTTCTACCTACCCTTTATTTATCCTAACATTTTTTCTTCACTTTATTGGGTGCATTTGAGCTTGCAGACCCTTTATTTCCTTTTCTTTTGACAAGAAAACTATCTAACTCTAACCTTATAACTTCCAATGGCTCAGATTAAGCTCATGAGCACATTTTTATTCTCTCCCTAACTATTGATCTGCTAAGGTTAAACAATTTGGCTACATCTTTATTCTCTATCTATCGACATAAAATTTAAAACATGAATGAGTCAACATTAAGTTGTTTGACCATAATGTATTGTGGCATTTCTAACAAGCTACACACAACCTTATTTTTCATAGTAAAGTAAAAAGTAGTGGCATTTGAATTTGCACACTTTCATGATCTATTTTATTTCTTTTTTGGGGTTCATATTTTTCTCCTTTTCGATATTTTTGTATTTCCTTTTGTCCTTTGATTATTCTTTTAGGACATACCCTTTTTACATTTTTCAGAAAGAAAAAGTATGTACGATATTACAAGACTGACCATAGCCAATTCAAAATTATGAATCCTATTATTATAGGACCCTAATAGTGACTCCACATGGGGATGGAAATTCCTTGTGAAATGTCAAGAACTTTAATATCAGTAGCCTTTAAAGTTGTGACTGAAGTTACCTTGTAAACTGTTATTATGTGATTCTGCTTTATTCATACTTATGATGGTGAACCCTTCAAAGCTCAAGGCCTTCTCTCTGGGCTTCAACTTCAAAAGATCACCATCCAATCCAATATAAACTCTGTAATGTTATATAAAATGAGTAAATTAATGTGAACTATTGTTAATCTATGGAAAAGTAATGCTTTAGCATTCTACCATTGACAGGTCCTCCTAGTAGATCTGTCCCATCTAACTCTCTCAAGAAAAATGCATTGTTACCCATGTAACCATAAATGACATAAGGGCCTTGCCACAGGAAGTAAAATTAGCCATGTTTTCCCTTATCTTCTCTTCTTGAATCCCATTCAAGTACTTTGTCACCTGTGTAAAAATCATCAGCCTTAGTCTTTTTATAAAAAAAACTTTTTGATTTTATCTTGGATTACTTGTGATTTGACATAGACTTCTTCTTTGGTTTGTTGCAAGTGTATTGTTTGATTTATCCTCCTCTAGATATCATTTGGTTCTACTTGCAACTCTTGGATTATCTTCATCATTGGCACTTCCAAAGAGGATGGAAAAAGAACATCCATTCCATATACTAACTGATAGGGAGATCTACCAATGGACTTTTTGGTAGTTAGTCTGCCTGCCCATAAGGCATTGACCAACTTTTTTTTCCATGTCTTTTTGTTGTCTTCTAGTAATTTCTTAATGATATTGATAAGGCTTTTGTTAGAGGATTCTGCAAGTCCATTACCTTGAGGGTAATAGGTAGTGAAATGGCCAAGCGTGATGTGGTATTTGTTACAAAAGTATACCATTTTCTTGGATTTAAAAGCAGCTGCATTATCAGTAATTAGCTTTTGGGGGAATCCAAATCTTCACAGGATGTTAGTTTCAAGGAATGAGATAATGACAGAGTTTGTAGCTTTTCTAGAAGAGATGGCTTCTATCCATTTGGTAAAATAATAAGTGGCTGTCAAAATCCATTTATGCTGGGCTGAGGAGGCTGGGTGAATTTTTACAATTAATTCTAAACCCCATTGTTGAAATGGCACTTCTGTAGAGATGGGTTTGAGAGGTAAAGCTAAAAGCTTTCTTTCTCCCTCAAATATCTGACATTTATGATAGGAGGTCACATGTTTCTTAACATCTGCAAAAATAGTGGGACAGTAAAAACCAACCCTCAGAATTTTTCTAGCCATAGTCTTCCAATACAAGTGTCCTCCACAATCTCTTGCATGAAATTCTTGCATAATTTTATCAACTTCATCTTTTAGTAAACAATTCGATAGAATACCACCATTATCTTTCCAAAATAAAGCATCATCTATGATACAATATCTCATTGACTTCATTTTCAAAAATCTAGATTTAGTTCTAGATAAACCAGAAGGAGCTTGTAAGTTTAGTAAGACAAATATTATATCTGCATGCCAAGGTGAATCTGTAAAAGGTTCACTGATTTGTGGAGTCGCCATCTCTTCTTGATCATCTAGGGCACTAATGAAATTTATATCTAGGGCCTGACAGTTCGATTCAACCATGATTTTGGAAAAACCTTTGCCTTTGATGAGTTTTGTAGGCTTTATTTCTATGTCATATGCCAAAATAATGGCAATCCATTTTCCTCTCTTTCCTTCAAGCCCATTTTGTGTCAAAATGTCCTTTACTACTAAATTTGGAACATAAGCAATGATGTCCAAATACAAAATGTATACTCTAAAATCTTTAATAGCTTTCATTAAAGCTAATGCCCGTTTTTCCATTATGTTGTATTTTAGTGTTGCATCTCTTAAATATTTACTGAAAAATGCAATGGGCTGTTCATATCCTTGATCATTCTTTTGCAACAAGACTGCTGCAATAGTATGTTCTGAAGCAAAAGAAAAAATTATAAAGTATTTTTGAAAGTTAGGACTTATAAGAACTGGAGATTTGGTAAGGGACTGTTTGATGGCCTCAAAAGACTATTTAGCTTCCATTGTCCATTTAAGTGCTGAATATTTTCTTAACATGTTATTTAGTTCTCTAATCAATTCTTCTAAATTTGAAATGAATCTCCTAAGAAAATTTATTTTTCCTAAAAATGATTGTAATTCTTTGATGTTTCTAGGATGGGTGATGGTCAAGATTGCCTCTTCTAGCAGGATCTATATTAATTCCATATTTGGATATTATATGTCCCAAGAGTTTACCTTCTTCTAGACCAAAGAGTGTCTTTTTGGGATTTAAGGAAATCCCAAATTTTCTGCATTTGATGAAATCTCTTCTCAAGTGACCTAGATATTCATTATCAAATTTAGAAAAGACTGTAATGTCATCTTGGTAAACAACTAGGAAATCATGGATTTCTTTAGCATAATCTATATCCATATCTCTTTGAAATGTTGCTCCTGCATTCATTAATCCAAAAGGCATTTTCAAATACATGAAAGTAACCCAAGGAGTAGTAAATGCAATTTTTGCCTGGTCCTTTGGTTAAACTAAGATTTGGTTATATCCATAAAATCCATCAAGCAATGAAATTCTGGATGAACCTACTACCCTCTAAAGAATATGGTCCATTTTTGGGGGAGGATGGTTATCTTTCAATGAGACTTTGTTCAGACTTCTAAAATCAACACAGAGTCTGATTTCTCCTATCTTTTTCCTTGTAGTGACTAAGTTTGAGAGCCGATCTGAATATCTAATGGGAGCTATAATTTGGGCATCATACATTCTCTTTACTTCCTTCTCAATAGATGGCATAAGAAATGGATTAATTCTCCTAAGCTTATGTTTAAAAGGTTTATGATCTTCTTTGATAGGTATCTTGTGTTGAATTATGCTGGTGTCATAAGACTTCAGGTCTTCATAACTCCATGTAAATAAATCTTGAAACTCTTTAAATAGATTTATGTATTTAACCTTTTCATCTGGAGGTAAGGATTTTGATATTTTATGAACTTAGGCCTTTCTTCAGTTCCTATGTTACATTCTTCTATATCTGCTCTTAAAGGCTACATTTTTGGTTTCCTAGCTACATAGTTGGAATCAAACAAATCTTCTAGGGGGACTAATCCCTTAGCCAAAAAATTATTTTTAAGGTTTAGAATTTTAGGATCATCATTTATTATTTCTTCTATTTCTACATTTTCTATGTTATCTACTTCTAGTTTAGTGAAATTAGTGGGTTTACCTATATCTAAAATATTTACATCTATCCCACTATCTATGTCATTGTCTACTGTACAATCTGTATCTATATTACAATTCTGAAACTCACCTTCAGCATTCATGAAGTCATAAATTTAAGAATCCTTTGAGAAAATCTGCCAATATTTCAATTTGTGAGGTATGACAGGCATATGTCTCACTTCTGCAGTGTACTGGTGGTTGGGCTGAAAAGGCAGTTTGCAGGTGCCAGAAAAAGTGGCCAGACTATGGGCTTGCATATTATGTTTCCTAGGAATGGCAACAAAGTCTATTTCCAGAAGGTCTTTGATAAAATCTAGGATAGTCTCTCTATATTGGCTTAGTTTGGGATTATTTACAGAGTATTCACCTTTGATTTGTTTAATAATCAATTATGAGTCTCCCAGTATAGAAACTCTCCTGGCTCCAAGTTTTCTAACCATTTGTAATCCTAACATTAGAGTTTCATATTTTGCCATGTTATTTGTGCATTTAAAATTTAACCCAAATGCATGACCTTCAGAATGATTATTCTCCATGTTGTGAATCCACACTTCTGCACCTACTCCTAGTCTATTCACAGATCCATGAAAATCCAAATGCCATAGTGATTCATGAAAAATGTTTTCACTGTCAGGTGTTTTGTATTTTTGTTTTATAGTTGTGATTTCCTTTTTGTCATGGCCTGAATTGTACAAGATGAAAGAGTCCATATCAGAATGCACAAAGTATATAGGGAAATTCGGTGGTTTTTCTGCACTGGACACCATATATTTCATCGTGGTCTCTCTATAAAGTTTTCTTTTTTGACCAAAAATAGAGATGGTGGCATATGACATATCTAATTGTAAAGATCCCTGCAATTTTGATCCCCATGAGCGAGATAATAGCATTCCATATTTGGGTGGGATGTCTACAACTACTATGTCCATCATAATACTCTTTGCTAGGCACTGGACTAGAGTCACACACAAATCCTTGATCAGGCCAAGGCATTTAACTTGGCTAGAGTCAAAGGAAAATAAGTCCTTATATGGTTTGGTGATATCTAAGTTTAGTCTCTCCATGATTGCCTTTGGCATTAAGTTATGGGATGCTCCTGATTCTAGCATAGCATTATGTAAGATTTTGTCATGAATTTTCAAACTAATGTAGAAAGGAGGGATACCCCCTTGATAATGGGTGCCATTTACTTCAGGGCCAAACAATAACTTAGCCTGATCATCATTTAAATTTACAACATCCTCCCCTTCACCTATATTCAATGTTTGAGTGATCTGTGATCTATATGATTCATTTTTCACTAGCTCAGTCAAAGGGACTGATATTTTCAATTTTTCTATCTCAATTTTAATGTGGAAAGGCAATTGAGTTTTTCTTGATTGGATGAGATATTCCTTAGTGAATGTGGTCTATGTGTTTTTATCCTCTTTTCCAGTGTTAGGCACTTCAGTCTGTATTTCAGCAATTTTGTTTTGAATTCTCTTATTTGGAATGTTTTGAGTAACATTTGAGTTTGAGTTTTAGATGAAGTTATATCTACCATTTTTGGGCTAGAAGTCTCTCGAGTTCCCCTAGGGAGGATTTGCAGGATTTTGGTTACAGGAGCTTCTGTTCTCTTTTTAGTTTGGGTCTGGATTGATCTCTTAGTGGGAGTTTCATTGTTCTTTTTACTTCTTAAGCTATACTGTTTGTGAACCTCAAATATGGTAGATTCCTAGCCCTGTTTAAAGTTGAAGGATTCCCCATATTATAATTGCAATTGTTGCAACATGTACAATTCCTATTCTTCCTCAGTAAGAAAAACAACATCTTCATTATTGATTCCTAATAAATTTATCTGGGTGTCATCATCTCCTTCATGGCTTTGTGAACCCTCAACATAGTTTTCTTGGATTGGTGGTCTAATTTGCTGATCTAGTATTGCATTCTTTCCAGTGTTAGGATTCTTCCTGAAGTTGGGGTTTGTTATTGGGGGTGGTTGTTGATTCTTCCATTGAGTTTTTCTTTCCATGTTTTCTAATCTATGCATTATTCTCTCTACACTCTTTGCTAAATTATTCATTTCTCATTATAGCTTTCTTATCTAATAGATTGGCTTCTACACGAACAACATTACTTTGCATTTGTTACAATGTTTCAGGGTTTCTTTCCCTTAACTGGTATGACATATCAGTGTCAAAACCATCAGGAAATTTTATTAATGCTAGGTCTGGTGGAGGCTTAATATTAGCAGGGATTGCATTGTAGATGTTATTGAACCTAGTACAATAATCCTAAACTGACTCATTAGGAGCTCTTCTAATGTTATCATATTCAGAAAGTATTTGCAGAGGGTTTTTCTTTCTCTCGCATCTATCAATAAACAATCTATGAAAAGCAGCTAAGTCTGCAATATGATTAGCAGGTAAAGCTTTGAACCATTTCTTAACATCCCCAGTTAATGTTTGGGCAAAAAACCTCATTTAGACATTAGACTCATCAATCTCATGCAACTCAAAATAGTCAGTCATTTTGTTCACATGTTGTTGGGCAGTATACTAACCAGTAGCATCAAACAAAAACATTTTTCTTTGATAATCTTGGGGCATGGCATGGAGTTGTGCTGGTAAAACCAAAGGTGCATATATGTCCGCCATGGCTGAGGTTCTGGCTTGACTAGGGGGTAAAGTGTTGGTACTTGAGGAAGGGCTTGAAATAGATGGAGATGAACTAGATGAGGATGAGGAGTTTGGTTGGATAGGAAGCTGATGAATCAATCGTTTAGGGGAATGGACTGTGGTGGATACAATTGATGGGGTGGTAGTAAATAAAGGTGTATTTATAGTATTTGAAGATTGTGCAAAAATTTCAGAGGCAACAATAGTGAGGGTAGCTAGTTCAACTGATTGTTGAAGGTAAGCATCATCTATATGACTTATCAATGTGGAGGTTAAAGCTTCTAACTTGTCAAAAATATCCAACACAAATTTATCTAAATCTAGATGTATACGCACCTTTTTTGACTCAATGAATTGAATAAAATTAGGTCTAACAAAGTTTCATGAATTGCATTCTCTGATTTAGTTCTAAACAATGAGAGATCAAATGACAAATCAAATGGAATTTCCTCTAAAGTTGATAATTCCTCGGGGAGTGAATTTGCTTTAACTAACTGACTAATACTTTCTTGAGTTTCTACCTTTTTTGGTTTTCTTAAAATCATGTCTAGGTCGTCAACTATGGTAGTAGGGTTTGGATCTGGATTTGCCCTAGTATAGTGAGTCTTCTTGGGAGCCAGAGTTTTAACTTTTTAATTGTTTTTATGAAAACTTTTTTTAACAACACTCAAAAAATATGATCTTAAGGGGCAGAAGATAAAATTTATGGTTTCCTTAAAGTTTTATTACACCAAGGAGAAATAAATGATTAGAGGTAACCACAAACCAACTTTGGGGATTAGGATCTAGCCTTCCTAATTCCTAGAGAGGGCTCTCTCTTTTTTATTTAACTTTGTTTAGTTATTTGATTTTAGGCTAGTTATGATTGTGCTTGGGTTTTGATTTAGATTTGGTGGTGGGATCACTTACTTAGATGAAAAGAGGCGTTTCTTTTACCATTGGGCTATGGGGTCAAATGTCAGACAAATAGGACTAGATCAAGTTCTAAAAATAGTGTCTAGATGGCAAGATAGCAGAGCTAGTTCAGATCACAAGGATGGATGGTGAAGTGGTTTTCAATTAGATCCAAAGAGAAATTAAGGGTTCATTAGGCTGGATTATGAAGAAAATGAAAGAGTTCAACCGAGATGGGAGAGAAATTAAGGATTCTCAGATCCGTATATTAGAAGAAAACATGTAAATGATTAACTGTTGAAAACAGAGTGTACTTAAACAAATTCTGAGATAAATTTCCAGTTAATTCATTCAACTTTAGATAACGTTTAAGTTTGTGAAAACCATAAGAAAATAACAGGTTGACAAAGAAAATACTTCACTGTAATATCTCTACACATGAATCCTCTAATGCAATCTCTTTATTACTTGCTCCAGTATGATGACTTGAAAATTGGTACAACAACCCTTAGGTTTATGATCAAATTAACTTTACAAATGTATAAATATCCACACTCAATACTTCGATTTATGAAGTATTTATACAAAAATAATTTACAAAATATCCCAAACTATTTTGGGAACTAATCTAGGAGAAAGAAAAATCTTCGTGCAAGAAGATAGAGACAGTTATTGAACTGATGTTTGTTGTCCCTATTTATTAGCCCATGTTGTCTTTAATCTTTGATATTTTGCATTTTAATCTCTGCTTTGCTGTTTGATCTTCATGCTGGATGTTCTATTTACTCTGACCTTTCAACTGATAAACTTTCACCTGATACTCTTTGACTTGGCTGACATGTCATTATCCTTTTACTATGCCTTTTTACTCTTACTGTACATTTTTACCAATTGACTTTCTACACTAAGTCATTTAATTTCTCCCATGTTTTGACATCTGATAATTGGATATTCATCATCTTCCTATAAATCTCATCTGCCTTTGTATACATGGTAAAAGTAGGCTTATTCACAAAAAGGTGTTTTACCTCATGCTTTCTCAAAAGTTTGGTACAAGACCTTGCTAGTAGGTATGCCCTTCATGGATGAACTACTCACATGATCTCTGGCTACTTCTCTGATTTTATTTTGTAGTCCTCCTGTGTCATTAACTTATCGTTTATTACCAAGGGATTTGGTAAGCCCTTTTGCCTCAAAATTTCAAATTTAACCATGAATCTGTCAATGGCTAGTTGCATGGTTTGGCACTTATCTTCCAGGTTTAACATTAAATTACTCTTGGTGAGGACCCTTTTCACTTCCAAAATTGTACTTGTTCTATCAGGTATCTCTAATTCCTGCAACTCATACCTATTTTTGGAGTTGAGGAAGTGAATGATCCTTGTAGCTTCCTCTGGCATGTCTCCAAGTTCTGCTTTTACTCTCTCTATGGCTTCTGTAGCCTGTTTTATTAAATCAATCTGCTAAAAAATTACTTGGATGGATGACCAAATATCATTGACAGAGTCAATGATATTGGCCCATAATTGTTCCTTCGCCTGACCTAGGGGTTCTTTCAATGTCAGTTCCTTCTCCACGCTTTTTATTCTTTTGTTCATCCTAGTGGATTTCTGCACTTCTTCCTTGTGCATAATCTGGGCAAGCTTGTAACCAGTCTCTAGACTAGTCACCTTCTCCTTAATTTTGTTCATTTCATTGGGCTGAATGGACATGTCTTCCTTTGGCTTGACCAATCTACTTGCCTCATCTCCTGTTGCTGTAAACCCTATTACTGATGTAGACGGTGTAGAAGCTGGCAGTGTTGTAGCCATTGGATCTGTAGGAGCTAAGGATGCTTCCAAAGTGGAAGGTACTGCAATAGTTACTGTTGGGATAATAGTGGCAGGGGTAGTCTCAAGACTAGTTTGTTTCACCTGTATCAAGCTATCCAACTCCTTCTCCATCTCCTTTAGCTAATCATTCAATTGAAGCACCAGGTCCATCATCTCCTCATGATTTGTTTGGCTCTCCAGGACTTCTTTTGTTTGTGGGTGTTCTGAATGAGGCAGCTTTAATTGTTTCTTGAGAGCTACTATATCCTCATTCTTCTTCTTGATCAACTTTTCAATAGCTTTAATGTCACTTGGATCATGGCCCATCTCAATGACCAAGTCCTCCAATGACTTGATCCTATTGTCTTTGGCCTGTGATGAGGCCTTTTCCAATTTATATTGGGTTGTGATATTGTCCAGTGAACCTTGCATCCTATGTGAAGCCATGTCCTTTCATGTTAGGGTGGAGTAGATCATTTCTCCAGCCTGCTTGTGGAATTCTACATGTTCAATGGGATGAACATCCCTGGACAACACCTCAAAATTGGTTTTTCTGTAATCAGCTGAGGTCTTTGGCTACTTGACAGTTGGCTGCATGAACAAGTCTTGCATCTTTCCTGGTTTGATGTCAAAAGATGGCATCAACCTGCTCTGGTTGGCTGGTGTGTGCTTGAAGTATTGGGCATATGTCTTAGCCTTTAACTTCTCATTTCTCATCTTTATTTCCTTGTACCTATCTTTAATGTCTCTTTCTTTATCAGCTGGCCTATTGAAGGAGGAAACCTCAACGCTTAGCTATCTCTAAATCATTTTAATGTTGGAGGTTGATTGATGTTGTGTTTTTGTTGAAGCAGTTGTGTCTTTTCTTCTTTGCCCCATTGTTTCAGTGTTAGTGATTTCCACTGATTCAATGTTTTCTTCATGTTTAGACACAAGATTCAGCTTTGGCCTTTTTATGAGTTCAAATTACTCATATGTAGTCTACATGGTAGAACTAGAACCCTCCTCCCTGTTTGTCTTTGGATTCCTCTCCTCATGGGCTAGGGTCTATAAAATAGGAGCATTATTCAATAGTTCCCGTAGTTCTGGAACCTGCAAGAAAGAACTCTGGTCAATTTTCTTTCAACATTAATGAGTGTGTTCTATACATCCACTATTGTGCTATCCATGTCAATTAATGTATTTTCCAACCATTCTGATTGGTTGGAAAACTGCTCAATATCAAGTCTTGGGTGGTGGATGAGATGTCATATTTTGACCTTGAGTCTTAACTTATGTATGACCCCATGAGGGTCATACTGCCACATGAAGTTGTTCCTGAATTTCATGTCCTGCAACATTTTGTCAACCTCAGGTCTAGCTTCTCTATTATTACATATGAAGGGGCACAATTGGTTTTTCATTTTAAATTCGGTCTTCTTCCTAGCTACTACGAAGTTTACTTCATTTGAATTGATGATTTGCCTAAAATACTCAAGTGAAAATATCCTCATAGGGAGGTATTTGGGAAGTTTATAAGGATCAAGTTGGCATCCATAAAATCTGATTTCATTATGGTTCTGGTACAAATAACAATCTCCCACCTTGCTGTTCTTAGCCAACTATAACACCCTTTTTATTTCTTAACTGATTCTAGGCTGAGGGGTACTAGTCAGCATGTTCATGACTAGATGGACGAATGAGGCGATGAAGTCCTTATAGGTGAATGCTATGGAGTATTTCTAGATCAAAGGTGTCCAATAAATAATTGACCTCTCTTTCCCCTTGGTATCCAACTTCTAGATGTTGACAAGGAATTTATCTGCTTGATAATACAAAGACATGTGAAATAACACTGAAGAATACTTGAAAATGCTTTCAGTTGGCAGTTTGGTGAACTGTTCATGCATCCTGTCTGCAATGAACTAAGCATAGTCAAGTACATGATAGTAGGAGGCTTTCCTGGGGTGAATATGGAGAGAAAGGCAAGGATAACCTCATCCACATGCTCATCTGAGGTAAGAGAGCATGGAAATTATTTGTCTGCCTCTCTCTGAAAAAATGGTTGAAGCATAACGTGGACTATCTATGGGAGTATGGCAGTTTTCTATGATGAAGGTCTGTAAAATTTGTGCTATTTTAGCCAGGTCTAATTTTACATAAAGGTCTAGCAAGTCACCAATAGACAGTGGGGTTTCATTTGGGCTGGGTTAGACCTGCAGCATTTGGTTGATGGATTCTGCAGTGATGGTGAATAATAGCTACTGGTTGGGTGCAACAATAGCCCTTTGGCTAGGGATATAGCAGGCATGACAAAAATGTATGATACCAGGGAATGGGTGCACTTCTAGGAATAAATACATGGTTAAATTGGATTCCCAAAGGTAGATGTCATCATTTTGGTTTAGGAATCTATCCTAACTCTAGTAGTGGAGCTTTAGAAGGTAGGCTGGTGAAGCACTATCTTTTATCTAAAAATCTTTGTCTGCTAATGCCAAGTGGTCGATGTCCAGGTGAGGGGTTGACAGGGGTCTCATGTCCAGAGAGGCTTGGGAAGCCATATTTAGAAATAGCGGTATGAATTAGGCTTGTGGTTGCTGGAAAAGTAAGGTATGGAAGATCTGATTCAGTGAGAGGGTAATTACAGTTTGCAACAGTGGGGTTTTGGGTATATAATTGAATTACTCTTCAATTTAAACAAATATTAATTAATTTTAATTCATTAATCTTTTAATTGGACTAATACGCTTTCAAATTAAAGAGCCATTCTGGATTTCCCAAGAATTCCTAGAATTTGGTGGTATCGGCTGCAAATTGGTTTCAATGGTGAATGCAGAGGGTATGGTGGCTTCAACTGTGAACTGGATGCTCGAATTGGGTGTCTTGAGCTTCTTTGAGAGGCAGACAACTGTCAATTTTGGTTGTAGAGGTTCAGGGTGTCGCAAAATGGCTTGAGTGGCATTCACAGTGAGAATGAGCGAAAAAGGTGAAATGGGGCTTCTCCGGCCTTTTAACCGACAACGGTTACATTTTGGTGTGTAATTTACAAATGAACAGTGGATGGTTTTTGGTGTTGGCAGGGAGGAGGGTTTTGGGGCCATCGCACCACTTTCAGAGGGCAGGTGGTATTTCCTTGCAAGCACACGATCTAGCCTGGGGTTGCCACGTAGTAGAACAATGCCTAGGCAAAACCGTGAATCTCGCGTGCTCTTGGGCTGCTAAGGATTGAACGGTGAATGTGCGCGATATGGATGTGCATCGTCAGATCTAGGGGTGGGAGATCGGATGAAAGTCACGTGGTCAAGCTACACGGAGGGAATCAGGACTGGGATTTGCGGGGCCCGGGGTTTAATTACAAATAATTGAAATTAATTAATACATAAAGTCGGGCTTAAATATAACCGCGGGTTTAATGGAGTGGGACCAGGGGTTACTGTGGCGAGGTTTTTTAACTGCACCAAGGGTTGGTGGGTTAAAAGGGTTTTTGTCAGTGAAATATGAATCAGGGAGTTATTTAACTTATGCAGGGGGATAAAACTTAGGATAAGGGGGTTTTTATGGGTTTTGAAAGGAAGTAGGGAAATTATTGAGGGGGGATGTAATATTTGCAATGGGGAATCGGTTTCACACTAGGGAAAAGGGGTTTTTAATAAGAAATGATGAAATAATGGGGAAATTAGTAAGTAAGTATGTGAGGGTGAAATGAAATGAGGGGGAATTAGTCAAACAAGCTTGTGAATACCTTTTCACTCTCAGAAATGATCCCACACATGAAACATAATATTAAGCATGATAAATGTGCTTTTGACCGAGCAACCTTGTACATTTGCAACCTTTCTTCTACCTACCCTTTATTTATCCTAACATTTTTTCTTCACTTTATTGGGTGCATTTGAGCTTGCAGACCCTTTATTTCCTTTTCTTTTGATAAGCAAACTATCTAACTCTAGCCTTATAACTTCCAATGGCTCAGATTAAGCTGATGAGCACATTTTTATTCTCTACCTAACTACTGATCTGCCAAGGTTAAACAATTTGGCTAGATATTTATTCTCTATCTATCAACATAAAATTTAAAACATGAATGAGTCAAGATTAAGCTGTTTGACCATCATGGATTATGGCATTTCTAACAAGATGCACACAACCTTCTTTTGTATAGTAAAGTAAAAAGTAGTGGCATTTGAATTTGCACACTTTCATGATCTATTTCATTTCTTTTTTGGGGTTCATATTTTTCACCTTTTTTATCTTTTTGTCTTTCTTTTTGTCCTTTGATTATTCTTTTAGGACATACCCTCTTTACATTTTTTAATTTTTAAATATGGAAAACATTTTGCAGAAAGCAGAAGTATGTACAATATTACAAGACTAACCATAGCCAATTCAAAATTATGAATCCTATTATTATAGGACCCTAATAGATGGTATGATATTGTAATACTGAATAAAGGCAACATGATTATGGGGTCTAATAATATCCATAATCTTGTTATACAACTTGGTAAAGCTCATAATAAAAACTTTAATTGATTCACCAGGTTGATAGACCATGATGTTATATTGTTTTCGCCAATCAACGAGACTTTGTTGTTGTCTATATATGGACTAGAACCAATAACATAGTTCATCCCAAGTATAAAAGGATCTAGGAGGTAGACTAAAGAAATTGTCTGCAACCTTTCCTTCTAACATATTCACAAAAAATCACATGGAAACATCATTAGTGTTGGTTCCTATGTTATTACAAGCATTGGAAAAAGAATTAAGGTGTTCTCCATGAGTAGATGTTCCATTGCCTAAAAATTTAGGTAGGTAATCCTTAAACATGGGTAATGGTGCAGTGGTTGGGGCTAAATCTAGAGGAGATGGTACATGCCAGGGATTGATGTCCTCAAATTGAAACAAGCCATATTTCTTAATAACTTTGTTTGGGTTGGTAGTAGAAAAAACAAGATTATATCCATTATATTCACTTGCTAAAAGGGGTGGATTCATTGGATTTACTGCCATTCTACTAGTATGTTGGGGTATATTCAAAATAGGTACTTGTTGGGCCCATTTGGAACTAGAATTAGAAAGATACCATTCAAGTTTTCTCTTTCAATGTTAGATATTTTTCTTTCCTTTCCTAACATCTATTACTGATTCAAATTCAAGAGATTTTTCTCTAAGCCTTCATGAATAATGAGGATTAGTATGTGTTTATTAGTAGAAATTTATTGATTTAGTTATTATTATTCCTTTGCAGTCTTTCCCTATGTTCAACATAAGCTATATTGATGTCTCTAGAAACGACAACCCAAGATCATTCGATTTCTTGTCTAATTTTATTAGTTTCTAAAATAAAATTAAACAAGGTGAAATAAATACTATTTTGATTGCTAAAGTCATGAACCGATTTGGATTGTGAGGGAACCGATAAAGGCATAAAAACATAAAAATAAAATTGATTACAAGAATTTTAATAACTTAATTAACATGTTCAAGTTATGGCAAACTTTGATAATGATAATTAGCTAATAGAATAGAAAAGGTAATTAACTGACTTGGATTGAAACTTTCTCTAGTTATTTCTTGAGAAAGTAGGAGCAATGATGCAGTGATATATTCTTGTTGTATATTTAGTACAGAGGGAGCATGTCTAATCGTAATCTTCAAACCATTAGGAAAACTAGAAAAGAGGATACATTTTTTATTAAAAGATAAATAGAAAACAAAGAAAGAAATAAAATCAAAAGAACAAAGAACAAAGATGGCATTTTATCAACACCATTTATCACATTATGCTCCTCAATATGTTCATCAAAAGATATGTTGATGTTTAGAAATAGTACAAGTTATTCCTTCAACATCCTTCGAATCCTTGGTGTGATAGACCAAGAAAGATGGGAGTGCAGCCTAGGATTTTGAAACCTTGTTAATTAAATGAAATAAAATAAATCTAAGAAGTAATGATTATGAAAAAATAAAACATAAAACAAGTAGAAATACTAATCAACATTAATAGTATCATTATAAGGGTTATAAATATTCACAATAAATCATTAAGAGAGTTGTAACATCAAATGTACAATACAATAAAGACATGTATTTATGATATAAATTAAATACCAATGGAGCGATTATATACAAAATAAAATAAGCTAAAATCATAAAAGTGAAGAAGACAAATATAAGCAACAAACACAAGGTAGAAAAATAAGGTAAAAATCCTTCATTGAATTTATTTGAGGAAAATGTTTAGATATAATGAGTCTTAACTTAACAAATTAAAATAATTTACCCTTAATTCTTTACAAATGACAATGTTTATGACCATGTGAGTCAAATGCAAATATCTAGAAACAATGGATAGCCCAAGACCCACTGCAACTGGCTCAAATTCAACTTATTGGACATTGGTATAGCTAATGAAAATGTATCAATGATTACCAAGGATAAATAAACAATAGTTCAAATAAAAAGAAAAACCCATAAATGATAAAATTTAACAATATACCTTCCCAAGAAGACTAGACTCTTAAACCTCCATCCATTGCTATATTTTAATATGACCAAAATACTCCACCTCCTATACTCCAAAGAAACATTTGGATTTCTTTTCATATAATTTTTTCTCCTCCAATAGTTTGAGCAACAAGTCAACATGTTGAACATGATCCTTACAAGACTTGTTGTAGATTAGTATATCATCAAAAAATACTAACACAAATTTTCTAAGGGTTTGGAAATGGAATTAATCAAACCTTGAAATATGGAATGTGCATTATTAAGGCCAAAAGCATTGACCAAAAGATAATAATGACCCTCATGAGTTCTAAATTTTGTTTTCGAAATGTCTTTAGTCTTCATTCTAATTTGATGATATTCTAAATGAATTAAAGAGATCCAAGGGCCTTACAAGCACAAGAGCCTTGATGGTTTCCCATGTAATTCTGGTGTCTGTCTTAGCAATGCAGAGCAGCACATCCACAAAGTCTTGAACATGAGGCTCTACATCTTCGTCTTTCTGGACATTGAAATGATTGAGATTAACATGGTCGTCTATTATTTTCTCTGTGAATTGATTGAATGTTTTATGGATCTTCTTCATGCGTCGATTGATACCTTGCAAATCATGCCAATCCAAATATGGAATGAAGTCTCCAATGTTGGATTCTCTTATCATATCTATCCACTCTACCAAGATCTCTTTAAACCATAGTTACCAAGTTCGTCCGTATCAGCGAAAAAAATACGTTAATTCACCAGTTCGGTTCAGTACAACGATTAATTTGGAGAATTCCAATTCGGTATAGTGCTATATTTTTGTCAAAGTCACCTGCTCCAATTCATTGTCTCCTGCTTCGTCCCTTAACGTGTTTCACACCCCAACATGAATACATAATGTGCTTCATTACACTGAACAATGGCCTGTGATTTGTTACACCGAACAATGGCCATATGCAAGGTATACAGTAAATAGATCTGGAAGTTTAATATACACAAATCTACATGGTTGATTAAATACATAAGAAATTTTCAATTTAAGGGATTTTCAAACATTGTGTAAATATATTTATAAATTCAGAAGATAAGAATTTTCAAATTAAGGGATTTTCAATCATTGTGCAAATATATTTATAAATTCAAAAGATGGTGTTGTAAGTATGTAAATTTAAAAGTATTGATTTTTTTTTTTTTACTTATTTTGTTAAAAAAATAAAATTTATAGTTACTTCAAAACTTAAAAACTTATTTTTCAATTGTTGAATTAGTGGAAATAGGTCATTGAACTTACTCTTTAATTGTTGATTAAGAATTGTTCTTGCAAGGTAAATTTTTAATTCCAGCTTTTCTTTGTTGATGCATTGGAAGAAATTTTTAATTCCATCTTTGCTTTGTTGATGCATTGGAAGAATACAAGTTTGGATCTGCACAACCCTGGTGAAAATAATACAGGGAAGGGCAAAACATGTTTGGAACTAGGCAACCTTGGTGGAAAATTGAAATAATGTAGAGAAAGACAAAACTAATGATAAGATCAATTACCTTTTATAAATTTTCTTATAAGAATTAGCAAGTTGGTATTTTCTATATTCAAGCTTTTGTAATCACATAATGAATTAAGCAAGTTGGTGTTTGTTATTCGAAAAAATTGACGATTTTTATAGGAAAAAAATGGTAATTTCTATCTTAGCAAATTGATAATTCTTATTGGAAAAAAATAAAAAGAGTATAATTTTTATAGAAAAAATTAAAAAAAAATATAGTAATTTCTATATTAGAAAATTTTATAAAATGACAAATTGCAATTAAGAAAAAGATAATTCTTACCTTCCAAGAAATTATAAAATAGCAAATTGGTTGCAAATCAATAACTCTTATATAAAAAGAGTAACTGCTATTTTGGAAAAAAATCAACTTATACAATTTTTATATTTTTATTAAAATTTTGAATATAATGATTGTTCATTTAAATTCATAAAAGAATAAATAAAAATAAATAATATATATATATATATATATATATATATAATATATATATATATATATATATATATATATATATATATGTAAGTATTTGTAAGATGTATAGTTTCGAATTTTTTCTATATTGAATTTTATAGAGTCAAATTTTTTCTGTATGGTATTAAATTCGAATTCAAATCCGAATTTGAATTTGGTAACTATGCTTTAAACCCTTTGAAATCGCAACCCAAATCATCGTCAGAAAATTTTCGATTCGCTAGTATTCGCCAAATAATATTGGAGGTGAGAGTAGAGATTACCATGCTCACATTCACACCCATTCTTCCCTTCTTACTCTTCTCCCAGATCAAATGGATCATCACAGACACCTCTTCATCTCGCAGACCAATGAAGGACTTGCTTCTTTTGGTAGTTAGAAGTTCTAACACGCATATCTTTCTCACTTGTCCAGTGATCTCCATAGGGACCGAAGGCCACATCTTTAGAATTGTAAATCATTAATCTCCCAGCAGCTGTTGGAGGCTAGTTGGAAAAAATCAAGTCATGAGTTTTGAGAAACTCTTTGGCTATCTAAGAAGAAGGGACAATGACGGTAGGGACAGAGCCTAAGCGCAGAAAGAGAATGGGACCATATTTGTGAGAAAGGTGTAGAACCCAAATAAACATGTAATTAATCAACTAATTAACATCAAGTTCAAACTATGAGTAGCACTTACCTGTGGTTGAAGTCTGCTTACCGCAACAAGGTTTTGGGGACGACTCTCCACCCAACTGTAGGCTCAATTGCACAAGAACTTGCTACAACTATCCACCCTCAAGCCCTCAATCAACGTACTACTGTCAGTGACTCCTCTATCTTAGAACACCATTCTCCCAAGAGAAAGAATGATAGAATCTTGGAATGATGGAATGCCTCTCATCGTCCTCACCATCTATTAAATAGAGCAAACATTAGAAGGGTAACCACATGCACACACTCCATGTGTCAACATGCCACTTACTGCTTTCTTGTTTTATTCGTTTGTTTTTACTTTTTCATAGTTTTACTGATTTTTACTCTTTTTCTTGTTTTATTTATTTTGTTTTTACTTTTTGATAGTTTTACTAATTTTTACTAATTTTCTTGTTTTATTTCTTTTATTTATATTTATTTAAAGCATATAATTAATTTTTTATTTTATCATTATTAATTTTATTTATTTAATTATTATTTTATTTATTATTTATTGTTTATTATTTAATATTTTTTATTTTTAATTTTTTATTATTTTTATTATTTATTATTTATTATTAAGGGACATTACATTTATTTTGTTATTTATTACATCATGTAACAGTTTCGACACCCTCTGCTGAACTAATATAACCAGCAGGAATCAAAAGTTTCACAACACCCGGGAAATCCCAAGGAATTTCTGTCCTTTTTCCCACTTTCAGAATCAGGCATAAGCCTTCCATTTCGGAATCAAGCATAAGCCTCCTCGGTCTGTATCCTAGTCCAAGGCTAGCCCCAAGGCTTGAGCCTGACTTAGACCTCATCTACCCCAAGGCAGGCATCTGGTATAGTGCTCAATGTCACCGGCATCTCGCAAGGTTGGCCCACTCCCTCCAAAACTCACTAAGGTGCACAACCCCAGGTATCGAAGTCCTTACACCCTCAACAGACTTTGGCATCCCAATACAATACTAGGCACCTAGCCTAGAACATCAGGCACTTGGCCTCCTCAAGATGGTCCCATAGCCCTTCAAGAGCTATCCATCAATAGTTATAAAAGACAAAGGAACCACTGGCATATGTAGTGTTGATTGAGTTTGTCCCCAGCACATATGGTGTTACTTATTCTCCCTCGTGCGTATGGGCTCGCACAAGATCATCAAATAAACTGGCCCTCATGGCCCATTGTGGAGTCCTGTCAATCCTCACACCTCAACATGCAACAATGCATTAGCTATACCATCATAGTATCATAGAAAATAATCCACATGCCAAGTCTTGCATGTCATTATGAGAACATTCATCATTGTGAACTGCGTGCTCATGCATGTCATAAATTTGTATGCAACTATTACATGCTTCACCTCATGAAATACCATCATAGGTTATAACATGAACATATTGCATCAAAGATATATCATGACTTCACATAATAAATGAACCACATGTCAATAACCTCATATTATAGCATCATAATTCCTATGCCATGTTATGCATATCATATCCATCATGAGTATTCAACATTAAATACCTATCATCATGTAGTAAATGAATATGTCAATATACCTTGGCATAACGTCATAATACCTATGCATATCACTATCATCATAAGGATACATCATCACTATAAGAACCACATGTACATCATTATCCTCCTACCATCATATCATGAAACATCGTCAACATGAGAAGCATCTCAATACTTATCAAATATAGAATAATACTCTATAAGAATTCTTATCATGATTCATCAGAAAAATCAATTTCATTTACTTGTACAAACATTGAATACCAACTATGAAATAAGATTATTCAACGTATCCCTAGGATCTAGGTTATCTTACCTATCTTATTAGTGTCATGTTTTCATCAAGTTGTCAATTACTTTTCAATAATCATTTCCACTTCTTTCAACTAGGAAGTTGATCATTTGCACCATCAGTATAATCATCTAAGTACATCGTTAAATTTTACATGAGCCTCATTATCTTGAGTCTTAATCTCTCATCATATATTCTTTCCCCAAGGATATTCTAGTGAAATTCATTGTTTAAGATATTACTAGTTATACAATCATTATTTAAATCATCTATCTCAACATTAAAATCCCTTGGTTTTACATCCATTTACCCTTTGGTTCACCGATTCCAAAATCGCTATATGCAATTGCATATAAACACTAGGTCATCATGATTTAATTTTATATCATGCTTAATTTACTTGCGTGAGGGTTTGTTGATCCATGTTGACTTATACATACATCACTTAACAATTACCATTTTCATCCAAAAAAATATTTTCTTATCTCGTCAAGTTCCTATCTCAATACCATTTGATTGCTTTATTATAAATTCACCCTTCTTCAAGTTGGACAAGAGATTCTTGCTCATTAGATAGTATCTTTATTTTAGATTTTGAAATAGTTGGAAACACTACTATCATCATTGTCCATGAAAAATTTAAATGTGTGGTGTTCTGTGGAAACAACCTCTTTTAGCGTTGTGGAAACAAAACTTGAGAAGTTTCTCTATGTGAAGTCCTACTCATGAAACAATGAGTGAAAATTAGTCAAGTACAACCTCTATTAATTGACTCTCACTTCTTTTGTCAATATGTATACAATCCTTCTCAAGGTATCCTTATAAAATTCCTTGCTATACTTCAACTATTATTTTTTTAATTTTACTAGTCATTATGAAAATTCTCAACTTCATATCTTCATACTTTTAAACTATGTAGATCATCACTATGATCATTACCAATTAGGTTTCTCGGTCCACTCATCAATACTCTTAAAGAACTTTCTTCTTGATAGAACATCCCTTCATTTCCTCCTACCAGATATTCTTATATATATTTTTCTCCTAGTCTTAATTTCCTAATATTCCATGTCTACTAGCTTAAAAAAATGGAAACTTCTTCACTTCATTCTATTTTATTAAATTGACTTTAATTTCTCACCTCTAGTCATTATGGTATATTTTCCTTCTCTCTTAAAAGCATAGCATTGACACACTTTGGAAATGTTGTTTCTATTCCCCAACTTGGGTAATACCCTATAAATAAATTCATTAAGATGGCTACGAAATGTACTTCACTTGTCATTTCCTATTTTAAGACATCAACATAATAAAATTGCCTGATCATGCATCTTGTTATCCATAATTCATGCATATAGTTAGTCACCTATGGAAAACTTTACAATGTGGCTCTTCCATTAGAGGGAAAACTATTATAGATGTTGTCATGCACACAACTTATCTCCTCCAATCATTCTATTTTATTATACCTTCCAGGTTCCTTAAAAATGACCTTCATTATTACCATGATTATTCAACTTCATTAGTTGATTGCCAATATTTTCTTCTTTTTGTGCATCATCCTTAGATAGACCTTATGGTGGTACCTTTAGAGTACCATGTTATGATTATACCAAACTCTTCTGTTATGTTCTAAAATAGGTTGCCTCTTCTTATTGATTTCTTACCCTTGTTTTGACACTTCCTCTCAACCACCTTAAGCATTTGATCCAAGTTGGCCATAATCACATGAACTATCATTAATTATCATCATTAGAAAATTTGCAAGTTTCTCCTTTCCATTTCTCTTTAGACAACTTTATCCACTATATGAAATTAACCTTGAATCACGTAACCTCATGTAAGATTATACTCAACATTGTAACAATTAATTAAACTAAACTGAAATCCTAGTGTACGATTTAGATGTATCATAAAGTTTAAACAATAACACATGCTTTTATATGCTCCATAAAAGTATCTGTCTTAGCTAAGTAAGCACTCCTAATCATTCCTTAAATTATTGTTTCATTTCCAATACATTGACTTATTTAATCCAAATACATGACTCATCAATCGCATACCAACTTCTTACTCTTTACTTTAATTATTTTTCCATTAATCTTTAATCCTTATCACGAAATGTATCTCCTTTACCCATGGTAAACAATTAACCTTTCACTATTGGCTTGTCAACACTACTATTGATTTGAAAAGTGAAGCATTGAACCACTATTACACTTATCAAAATATTTTATATGCTTGGTGTACTTGGTAACTTCTTCCATTAGCCATGGTATAAACTAGATAAATTTCTTCTACAAAAGTCTCATTATATCATTAGTCTAGTCATGAAACCATGAATAAAATTTAGTCAAATATTCCTAACATAAGCTCTTAATTAATTCATGAGAGACCAAATTATTTATAAAAATTCTTGTGCTAAAAAAAATAGTGCATGCCCTTTGGTGAACTTCTTCTAAATTAAAAAGTAGAACTTTTATAATTCTTCTCAATTACTAGTGTGGGCAATTTTTATCATATATTATTCACCGATGGGAAAAGCATTCAAAAGAACTTAACACTATGTTTATCATAAAACCTTTAATCACTTGTTATACTTAGACTTCCTTAATTCTTAATATGTTTAATAATGATTAAACTCATTAAATTAACCCCTACCAAACATATAAAACCAACTTGAATTTACTTAAAATTATTCAATTTTCTAAAACATTTATATTTCACGACCACTTCATTTATGGCTTCCAACAACTTTTCATTAATAACTATATTTAACAACCCAAAATAAACATGTAATTAATCAACTAATTAACATCAAGTTCAAAATATGAGTAGCAGTTACTTATAGTTGAAGTCTGCTTACTGCAACAAGGTTTTGGGGATGACTCTCCACCCAACTGTAGGCTCAATTGTGCAAGAACTTGCTACAACTGGCCACCCCTGAGCTCTCAATCAACGTACTACTGCGAGTGACTCCTCTATCTTAAAACACCATTCTCCCAAGAGAATGAATGATAGAATCTTGGAATGATGGAATGCCTCTCATCTTCCTCACCATCTATTAAATAGAGCAAACATTAAAAAGGGAATCACATGCACATACTCCATGTGTAAACATGCCACTGACTGCTTTCTTGTTTTATTCTTTTGTTTTTACTTTTTGATAGTTTTACTGATTTTTACTATTTTTCTTGTTTTATTTATTTTGTTATTACTTTTTGATAGTTTTACTGATTTTTACTATTTTTCTTGTTTTACTTCTTTTATTTATATTTATTTAAAGAATGTAATTAATTTATTAATTTATTATTATTTTTTAATTTTATTTTTTTATTATTATTTATTATTTTATTTATTGTTTATTATTTAATATTTATTATTTATTATTACGGGACATTACACAAAGCTTCTAAGAAGCGTGAGCGGGGTACCAATTGGTGGAGGTTTCCAATAATGGGCCATGCAGGGCTACTGGTGGCAATGTGGCACTAATCCTTCTCTTGTGCAGAAGCAATATTAAGAAGAAAGAGAAGAATATACAAAGAATAGCTGCTGTGGTAGCCCCTCCATTAGTGACTGTTAATGTTGTAGGCAAATCTAGAAACACACGCAATTATGAAAAGCCATATGGTGGGAAAGGAAGAAGCATCTGCTATATATGTGATTCAGATAATCGAGATAAAATCGGAATATATGGCTAATTGTGGCAATTTTCAAATAATTTGATCCCTTCTTTGAAAAATCCCAAACCATGGACACGAGGAGCAATAATCGAATTCTTATCAGATTTACGATGAGGACGTCGCTTGATACAATGGAGGGGATAGAATATTTGATATCGTGAAGGCCGTTTAATTCATCGTTTTGTGAATTATTGTGGTGCAGTTTTAGTGGTGTTCAATTATCCTTTGAACACTTTTAAGTGTCAAGTTACAAGTACCTGTCTGTATTAGTTGGTCCGTGTAAGTGGCAATACGACCCACCTAGACAACTCGACCACAAATTTTCAAGTGTTGCCATTGGTGGAATAAATATCCATTGATGAATGCAATCTCCATGGACCACTGGAATATTGATTACGTGGTGGAATAAATATCCATTGCAATAAATATTCATAGATTAATTTGTCCTAACTTATTTTATGACACAAAAATTAAAATAGACTAATATTTATATTTTTATATGATTGAGGTGAAATATACTAATATCTATAATTTCTTTTGGAAGTGTTTTTATAATTTTAATTTAATTATTAATGATTATTAGGTGGATAGTAAAATTTAATTTTATGAAATATTCTAAAATATTTTTAGTAGTATTAAAACATAAAAGTTTGAAATTTATTTTCAAAATAATTATGCTTTTTTACCTTTGTAATTAGTTTGATTAATTAAAAAAAATTATGAACAATTCTCGTTATGATTTTTTGAATATGTGATATTGATAAATAATGAGATTGATCAATGATATGTGTAATATCCCTAAATAAACTCGGTGTAAAACTACAAGTTGAGTAAATAGTAATTATTTTAAAGATTACGAATTAGTTTAAAAAACTAATTCTTGTTGTTGATAAAAGTAATTGAGAGAATATTTTGGCTAAATGTGCGTGGAGTCCATTGGTCCTCTACGCGGTAATAACTAATTTTTGATATTGGAAACCAGATGAGAACGTATGGTTACAGGTTCTTCTCCTCACGGTTATTAGCCATGATGACTGTTACACCTTCATTCTTTCAATGGAAGACAAGTGTGCTCTTATGGTAACCATCGATGATTAGTTAGGAAGATTCGTTGTCCTCACTTCTGATCTTTTGCCATCATACTCATACTTCCGGATCGCTCTAAAATAAAAGGGGATCAATATACAGTCACGGGATATGAGATTTGAGCCTTGGATGGGTGGCGAGGTCGAAACCATATTTATCGCTGATAAAAGAGGCGCGACTGAATAGCAGTTTAACAGCAGAGGGTAGTTATATGATATTAGATTTTAATGGCATTTTCAAGATGAGATTGGGCAACTGAGGTTGTAACCTTATCGGTCCGAGACCGGAATAGCGTGGGGAGACCTTCGGAATTGGTAGCAGAGTTCTAGAATACAAATCAGAACGTGTATGTATCGCAGAATCCTTAGCAGAGGTGGATCGCTGCACATGGTGTAAGTGAATATTTATTTCTCTGCGTATTATGTGTTTAAATCCATTTGAATATTCGTTGGTTGCGGTGGAAGTTTGAATGGCATAACAAGGGCCATAAAGAAAAACTGTTATGTTTGTGCAACTTATTAACCATAACGAATATAGCTATATAACGTCGGTGCAGAAGGTTGAGCCATTACGGCTATATATATATATACACCGACAGAAACATACAGGCAGCGGCGTTATTAGATCAGGTATATATATTGGATGCGCATTAAAGGTTCATTCTTTGTATATTTAATTACCAAGGATAACCGATGTTATGCCGGTGTTAAGTCATAACCGTGACAGTCAATTATATATATACCTATACGCCTGCGGTTTCATATGGGGTGGGGAATTATTGAGTGTAGCGAATACATTTCGGATACCTGAGGCTGTTTATTAAATTCACCGTAAGTCCATTAAAATGAAGAGCGCTGAGAGTAAATTCAAGCATGGTTGCTTTCTTTGTCATGAGATCACAATGATACAAAGTGCATGCATTAGAAGAATGATTGATTTTAGATGTTCTCTTTGTAAGAGAATAGGTTAATGCATGTGGTATTGTATATGGTAAAAGATTGACTAACTTATCTCTTTTCTTGGTTAAAGAAGTAATTAATGAGTCCATGCTTGTATCATTAAAAGATTATGTCCATTGCATATACTTAAGAAGGGATATTAGGATAAGCTAATGGCTCAAAGAATAGCCATCGTGTTAGGGAGATGTGTTCTTGGTATGTTAGCAAAACTATGATAAATCTTGACCATTGTGTTATATGTTTTAGAAAGAAACATGGACTTGTCAACTAATGATTAGATCTCTTAGAGAGAGATATGCACCAGTTTGAATAAAGCATTGTGAAAAGTAGAACCAGAATTTACTTGAATAGATGTACTAGTAGTAGTATGTGATGCTTGCTCATGCAGATGAGTAGATGATAAAAGATCATCTTTAAAGGTTGTTTAATGGATTATTGATATTGTAACTAATCTTGTTGCCAAGATTGTTGTCAACAACATTGACAGGAAAAGTTGGCGGTTGGTGCCAAAGGAGAGTAATGTTTGACATTGGCAGGAAAAGATTACTCGTCCATGCAGATGAGTTCAAGCTGCAGTATTGTCCATTGCTAGAGCAATTATGCCACAAGGAATGTTGCATGTGGCGGCATGTAAATAAAAGGGTACATGAAAATTATATTAGCTTTTAGTTGGTTATGTGACAGCTTAATGATAATTCATTGTAAAGAATTTAATACAATGGTTAAGGGATGGAATCCCTTATAAACCATTGAGTGAGGGGTGAAAACCCTCATGAGCGTTTAATAATAAGATTAAACGTTTGTTGGTTTTCACCCTACGGGGTTTCCAGGGTATATCCGTGTTCAATGGTGTGATTGATGTGATTGCTTTATGTGTCCGTTGATATTGATGGATCCTTTATGATGATGGCTCTTTATTTGATGTGACAACCACAAATGTCTTAGTACATGATTATCTAAAATGGTTAAGGATATCAAGAAATGGATGCATGGATTCATAAGACAGTTTGTGTTATTACAGTGATGGTTAAAGCTTACGCAATGGTTATGAAACTTACTGTCTTTGATGGCAATTTACTTGATGTACTAATGAATAGTATATTTAATGGTTAGTGATGGTTTGTGGAGTTGTGTATTGATTAATTACTTGTGGTAATTGTATAAAAAATTCTAACTCCCTACTTTGACATGCGAGGTTACCGGGGTATGTGACAATATGTCAACAAAATCTATTTACAAGTTAAAATTTTCTATAATAAAGTGAAAGTAAATATCTATAATTAAGAATCTTGTTCCATATTTTTTTTAATATATCTGAAAATATGTATATTGTGATATTTATTATGAATTAATATTTATCATAAATTAATACTTATAAATATATGTCAATCATTTACCTTATTGAGTAGCCTTTCGAGAGATTTTTTGGAAGCTTTTCTGGTGGGTTTTTTCCAGTTTAATTTTTCTAAAATTGGGCAAGATTTATTGAAATCACAAGCTAAAATGGGGCAGGATTTATTGAAATCACAAACTTGATGGGTAGCCCTTGCGAAATTGAAATGCCCTACACATTTTTTACAATGCTAAATCACAAAATCGAGATTTCACCTCACACTAAAAACAAATCATTTAACTTATATAACTGAACTAATTAAAAATTTAATTTAAAAAGTTAACAAATATTGCAGAGCGATGCACTTTAAAATTTTACCTATTATCCCCATTTATATGGGGATAAATTTAATGTGTAGGGCATCATTCCTTACCAACTCCATATAATAAAAGAGATCATAGGTTGTGATATATTAAGATTTATAAACTAGGTTTATATTATAATATTTGTTTTTCCATTTTTAATAAAAGAAATTAAAATATAGTTTATTATATCTATCTATATATATATATATATTGTTTGATTTTAGACTTTTGTGTTTCATGTTGATTTTGGTAATGTCTTCTGGATGAGTTATATCATAAGTTCTTGGTGACGTTTCAAACCATCTAATGTTTAGGATAAGGTGAAATGGTCATACATGAATGACCTACTTAACCCCATTGAATCCCAAAAAATGATATCTAATATAATGCACTGCAAAAACCCCTTAATGCTTAAATTTAAAAAAGTGAAGGGAACTCTACTTGAATGGTTCATGAGGCACAATACTTGCTGAGGTTTTTCAAATGGGTAGCAAGCTAAGTGGGCTTGATTGTGGGGAAAACTCTATAGTTAATTGTTCTAGAGCGAGAGGTGATCTCGAATGGGTGACCTTCTGATAAGTCCAGGTTACCAGGTGCTATGTGATTCATTTTACTAGTTTCAGTCCCGTGATGATTGACGTTGTGCCATTCATTTCACTTACCCCCCAGAAGTAATGATTGATGCTATGTGATTCATTTTACTAATTTCAATTCGTGATGATTGACTCTGTGTGATTCATTTCACTAGTTTCAATCGGGAATTCCTGGTTGCCAGGTGCAAGCCCCAGAAGTAACGATTGATGCTATGTGATTCATTTCATTAGTTTCAATTCCGTGATGATTAACACTATGCGATTCATTTCACTTACCCCATGGAAGTAATGATTGATGCTATGTGATTCATTTTACTAGTTTCAATCCCATGATGATTTCACTAGTTTCAATCTCACTTCTCCACCTCTATGAACATCACCTGATGAAATGAATGCTAAGCAGTTGAATCCCGAAAAATTATATCTAATATAATGCACTGAAAATCCCTGAATACTTAAATTAGTAAAATTGTTAGTTAGTATTATTATTTATCAATCATGATTAGTTAATATTATTAATAATGATATAATGTAATATGATTAATAATATAATGTAATATCATTAATAATATAATGTTATTAATTAATAATATCTAATTTAAAAATTAATAATGTCATTATTTAAATTTAATATCATTATTAATAATATTAATAATAATTAAGTCATGCATCTAATTAAATATTAATAATAATCAAACAATAAAATTAATTAATAATAATAATTAACTAATTGTCACACCCTTGATTACATATACATAAAAAAAAATTTTAACGAATACCATACATATTAACTCCACTACACTATATACTTATACTTTTACGCATTGTCGCATATTAAACTCAATGGTGCATCACCCAACACATTATACTATATAACATTGTAAAACATATGCCGCATGGCCCCAACACCTTACCACATGTCGGATTATATACTGCCATGATATTATATATTACACGATGATTTGGTTTACGGTGGTTTATTTGATTTCACATTTAATCCTAACTCATCAACCCACCTCAGTACGCGGTGTATATTAACTTGGCATGGAGTTTGGTGGTCCGGCCGCAGCCCTTGCAGGCGCCAAGTCATCCGCTACCTTTATGATTTTAGTCCACACCATGGCAGGTGGCATGGCTTGCCCACCCGGCCATGTGACACCTCGGGTTCTGGTTTCTCGGGTTCTTCGCTCCAGTTTCCCGCTCTACTTCAACGATCGAGATCTATTCCTTGGATCGAAGGGCTGGAAGGAGCTCGAGGGTTTTAGGTCAATACATAAACCTACCGGAGCAAGCCCAGAGCTCATTTGTTCGCAAGGTCTTCCCGGCTCCACTTTGGTGCTCAGACACTGGTTCGAAACCACCAGCGTCGTCGTCACAACCTGTCATCCTTCAGGAGGCCGTGGGGTGCTCAGAGTAATGCCTACTCAGGTAATGATCATCTGGTTCTCTATTTGTGGTTTGCATTCAGAGTTAAACTGTTAATCGTTAGAGGTTCATACTGATTTGTTTCTCTTTGCTGGAAGAGCGTGCAGATGGGTCTGTTCATACCCCTCTTACAATGTCAAGGTGATTAACCTCAACGCCTCAACTCTCTCGGCGGCTACAGGTAAGATTATACCTCTTATTTTACTTTCCTCCTGCATGTGAGAGCTCTGAAGCTCCTTGACCTTGATATACTCGCATTTGTGGTTTATTGCAGTCTGTCGTCCGGATGCTGGTTTTCCCCTCACTTCGATTGCTGAGGTATTTCCCCAAAGAGGACCCTCACGGTTTATATGTGTTTTGTTATCTGGCTTGAGTCCATGTCCGGCCCTGGTGAAATATAATCCACAGCGGAACCTATGTACTCGATTTCATTTATCTGTGGATTAATTTTGTTTTTGTATAACCACCCTTTTGGCATATCTGGACATTGGTGTCTCGGTATTTAATTTTGTGACATACTGCTCATGGACTGGCCGTAATGCCAAGTTTTGGGTTAGTAGAACCAGTCTATATTTTTTTTTGAAGTTTCTCGTTTATATATATATATACAAATGTTACCCTTCCAAGGTTACACTATCTGGGTATATTTTTTTTTGATTGCATATGAATATTTTACTCTGTCTGAGCACCCTTCTGGGTTGCTTGCGCTTTGAGCAATTGTTAACATGATTTGTGTACTTGGCAATCTTAATATGATGCACGTTTTTTCTTTGTTTACCAATGGTTTTCGACTCCATCTATGGATATGCTGTCTGTCTCAGCGACGGCAGGGTTCTTCGATTTACTCAAGTTTTGTTACAGTTTCGGGGTAAATAGTTCTGGTATCTCCATGCGACTCTTGTCATTAAATAGTTTTGCTATTGATGTTCTCGGCTCGGTTTAATCGGTAACGCCATACTTCTTTCCTTTCCTTTAAAAATGTTGGAATATAACACATGTATGGAGTTTATTTATGGTAGCATGCTCAGGTTCTTGTTCTGATGACTCGTTTTCCTTTTTTAATCTATATTACCTGATTCCTCTTCTTCTGTAACTGCAAACATTATTATTTGATAACTGGTTACTGTATGGCTTTCTCCATCTCATACGATTGCAGGGTTTGTTTTTCTTTGCCTGGAACAATATGTTAGATCTTCGAATTTTAGCAGTTTCTTATAATTAGAAGTGGGTTCATCTCCTTCCTGTCGATGTTTTGAAATCAGATCTACAGCCAGTATTCACTACTCAGGCTCAAAGGGTCTCCAATCTTGTTTTGGCACATTACATTAACAGTTGGTTATATTCTGGGGCATTCTGGAATGCTTGTCTCGTTAAACGCTTTTCTTTACTTGAGACTACCTCTGTCTCTCTGGTTGTTTCTTATCATGTCTATCGAATAATAGCTTGCTTTTTTTTAATTAAAACTACACCTGTATAGCTATATTAACAGCATGACAGTATCTAAGGGAATGAAACACAGTTATTATTTGACTACTATAAGTCCACTGTATATTCCTCATTTTAAATTCAGCAAAGACTCTGCAGTTTGAAACCATACCTGGTTCACCAGAGTCATGAATAGGCACTTAAGCAAGTCACCTTAACTTTGATTCTGCTCTTCCACCCAGCCATGAGATCCATATATCATACTGGATTCTCCCCCCTAGCCATCTTGCAGGCCTTCAGCCCTCAACAAGATATGTGCACCTTGTGCCTGGTTATCTGGTCCTTACCAGACTTAACCAGTTTTCTCTTGTATTTTCTTTTTTTCTTTTTTTTTTCCTTTTTCCCTTGGAAAAGATTCCTCTGTCTGTCCCTACAGCACAGAGCTTCCTCCCCCTGCCAGGACTTTTTCCTCCTTGGGAAGGTAGTTTCAATCAGTTATTACAACTGACTTCTTTCTTTGAAATCCTCCTTTAAGAGGCTGCCAGCATTTCAAGAAAATATTTAAATTTCTCAATAAAGTAGTTTATCAGAGTTTTTTTTTTTTTTTTTTTTTTTTTTTTTTTTTTTTTTTGAATAAAACAACAACTACCATACTATCTTTTACCATAGTAAAATTCCATATTTACATCCTCTGGGGTCATTACATCTCCCCCTCCTGAGTTTGGACATCGTCCCGATGTCTGTTTCCTCTAAACAAGTTTGGGTAAGCTTCTTTAAGGAGTTCCTCATCCTCCCAAGTGGCCTCATCAGGCCCATAGTGCTGCCACTACACTTTAGCTTGAGAAATAACCCGCTTCCACAGCCGCACTTCTCTCCGGTCGAGAATGTTCAGTGGTTCGACCAGAACCTCGCCTTTCGGCTCGACCTGCAATCAACAACAGATCTAGTTATTTCCTTGTATAAGGTCAAGCTTAGTTAAAATAACCAGCTTAATTCTTACCCGAACATCTTGCCATTGGATCACATGTTTAGGATCGTAGACGTATTTTTTTAGTACAGAAACGTGGAAAACATTGTGAATCTTAATATGGCTTGGTAGGGCGAGTTGATAAGCTACTGGCCCCACTCTTGCCAGGATTTGAAAAGGTCCAAAATAGCGAGGGGCAAGTTTGGCACACCCACTCCACTACAAGGTACTCCTTCTGGCTTGGATCCTTACAAAGACATGGTCTCCGACCTGGAATTCTTTGAACCTTCTCTTCCAGTCTGCAAAACTTTTTTGTCTGTCCTGAGCAGCCTTTAAGTTGGTACGCACCTTTTTCACCATGTCTTCCATTTCCTTGAGCATATCCGGGCCAAATCTTAACCTATCCTCAGGTCCACCCCAACTTGAGGGTGTGCGGCACTTTCGCCCATACAGAACCTCAAATGGACTCAGCTGTGTTGACGTATGATACCCATTATTATACGCGAATTCAACCAGGTGGAGATATTCCTCCCATTGGGTTGGTTTCAACATTACACATGCTCTCAACATGTCCTCCACTACCTGGTTCACTCGTTCCGTTTGGCCATCGGTCTGGGGATGATAGGCTGTGCTAAAGTTTAGCTATGTTCCCAGTTCAGCAAACAATGTTCTCCAGAAAGTTGATGTGAAGTTAACATCACGATCAGATATTATTACCTTCGGAAGTCCATGCAATTTGAACACATTTTGCATGAAAATATGAGCAATTTGCACAGCCTTATATGTGGACTGTACAGGTATGAAGTGTGCTGCCTTACTTAGCTTATCTACCACCACCATAATAGAATCATTATTTTTCTTTGTTCGGGGCAACCCGGTTATAAAATCCATGGAAATAGTTTCCCATTTCCATTCCGGAATGGCTAAGGGTTGTAGCAGCCCTGCTGGATGCAAATGCTCCGCCTTAATTTGTTGACATTCCAGGCATCATGCCAGGTATTCAACTATATTCTTCTTCATTCTTGGCCAATAGTATTCCTTCCGAAGTGCGGTGACCATTTTTTGGTATCCTGGATGCCTGGTGTAATGGCTGATATAAAATTCGTCCAGAATCAGTTTTCTAAGACTATCTTCATTAGGTACATACAGCCTTTTATTAAAGTACAGCATTCCGGCATCGTCTAATTCATATCCCTGTTGTGTTTCCTTACCAGAAAGTTGTTGTACCTGCTGTTTAATTTGCTGATAAACAGCATCTTGATCAGCCGCTATTTTTATCCTTTCAAGTAAGGTACTCTGCCATTTACTGACCGAAATTTTGCACAAGCATTGCACCTTTCGACTTAATGCATCAGCTACCCAGTTCTCCTTTCCCTTTACATGCTTAATTTCAAAATCAAACCCACTTAAGAAGTCTGCCCAACGAGCTTGTCTCGTATTTAAAGTGGGTTGGCTAAAATAATTTGTTAAACTGTGATGGTCTGTCAACAACAGAAATTTTCTTCCCAAGAGGTAATGTCGCGACATTTTCAGTGCATGAATAACAGCTGCCAACTCCAAGTTGTAAGCAGAGTATTTCTGCTCATGTTCCTTTAGTTTCCTTGATTCGTATGCAATTACTCTTCCCTCTTGCATCAACACTTCTCCCACACCCTCTTTACTTGTGTCAGTACAAACCACGTAATCCTTATTAGGATCAGCTATACTCAAAATGGGCGCGGTGGTGAGTAAGTGTTTAAGCTGCTCGAAGCTCCGCTGACACTCTGAGGTCCACTTAAATACCTTCCCCTTCTTTTGTAAGGAGGTGATAGGGTATTCTACCCTTGAAAAACCTTCCACAAACCTTCTATAATAGCCAGCTAGCCCCATAAAGGACCTAATATCTGCCACGTCCTCTAGTATGGGCCATTCCATTATAGTCCTTATTTTTTCAGGGTCTACTGCAATCCCCTCCTTGGTGATTATATGGCCTAAGTATTGTATCTCCTCCCGGAAGAAATCACACTTACTAAACTTTGCATATAACTGATGTTCTCGCAGAGTTTGCAACACCACTCTAAGATGTTCCTCATGCTCCTTCCTTGATCGGGAGTAAATCAGAATATCATCTATGAATATCAACACAAATTTATCTAAGAACCTGTGAAACACACTGTTCATCAAACACATAAAGGTAGCAGGTGCATTGGTCAGACCGAAAGGTAGCACCACAAACTCGTAATGCCCATACCGCGTTCTGAAAGCTGTCTTAGCGATATCTTCCTCTTTAATTCTAATCTGATGATAACCAGATCACAGATCGATCTTAGAGAACACCGTTGCCCCCTTCACTTGATCAAAAAGTTCGTCAATCTGGGGCAAAGGATATTTATTTTTGATCGTGAGCTTATTCAGCTGACGATAATCAATACACATCCGAAAAGTTCCATCTTTCTTTTTGACAAATAACACTGGGGCCCCCAGGGTGATACACTGGGACGGATGTAATTTTTGTCTAGCAGCTCCTGCAGTTGCATTTTTAATTCTGTTAATTCTGGTACGCTCATTCGGTATGGTGCCCGTGACACGGGTGCTGCCCCCGGAATCAATTCGATGGTAAAGTCCACATCTCTTTTAGGTGGTAATCCCGGTACTTCCTCTGGAAAAACATCTGCAAATTCTTGCACCACCGGAATGTTGCCAAGCGTAGCAGTTTTATCCTTCTGATTTGCGTAGCCCACCTGAATAGCATAAATCTGACATTTCTTTTTGATGCATTTAGCTAACTGAGACGCTGTAATGGGTCGAATCCGTATGAGATGCTTGATCCCTTGTAGTTCTTGCTGTTCACCAAGATCATTCTTATAGTAAATGGTTTTAGTCTTGCAGTTCACTAAGCACCAGTGTTTCTCCAGCTAATCCATCCCAATCAGGATGTCATATGAACCCAAGGGTAGTACGTTCAGATCCACAACTATTGGCTGTCCTGCTACGGTTAAAGAGCAATTATTTATTTTTGCCAAGACCCGTCTCTTGGCTACTGTAGCTAATTGGACCAACCACGGATTTTTGAATTTTTCAGATTGTAACTTACACTGTTCTACTATCTTTGGGCTAATATAACTTAAAGTGGCTCCTGGATCAATGAGAACAGCTATAGAAAGGTTTGAGATTTTACCTTCAAATTCCACCATAGTCGGCTGGTATTTCGCTTGGCGGTCATCCAAGGCTGCGTTAATCCTCGTTACACTACGTGCCACGTCCCTAATGGTCGATGCTTCATGAATTTGGGATATCTGGTCCGTCCCCTTTCGCTGTGGGCAGTTTTTAACATAGTGAGGTCCTCCACAGCCCCAGCATTGAACTGGAGGTCTGGTCATTCCTTCACCTTTTGGCCTAACAGGTTGTTCACTTACTCTAGTTTCACTTATTGGCCTAGCTTGGGGCGCACTTTTTGCTACAGTTCTGCTGTTTAATCCCTTACCAGCTCCCTTACCTCCATTACTGCGACCTCCTTTGCTGTTTCCAACCATCCGACTACTCCTTCTTTCATTCAATTTTTTATTTGAGGCATCCCCCTTCTGTTTATTCTGCTGGTAGCAGATCCTTGCTTTACGAATAGCCTCATCCATGGTCCTAGGATTGTCAAACTCAATCCTCTCTCTTATATATGAAGGTAAGCTGCTCATAAACCTTTGTACCTTAGCTTTTTCCTCCTTAATATAAGGTAGATAACGTAGCAGAGAAGTAAAACGATTAATGAATTCGTCCATAGTCTGCTGCCCCAGTCTTAAATTGTGGAATTATCTTGCCTTTTCATCGTAGAAGCGCTCGGTCAAGTATCTTCCTTTGAAGTATTTCAGAAACTTCTCCCATGTGATGGTCCGTTCACTTACCCCCTTGACAATCTTGATTTCCTCCCACCACAGGGTTGCTTTACCTTGTAACTGGAAGATAGCCAGTCGCGCCTTCAAGTTATGATCATACTCATACAACTGAAAATATTTGTTCATATTTATTAGCCATGCTTCAGCTGCTTCTTTCTGTTCTCCATCAAAATGTGGGGGTTTAATTTTTCGAAATTCTCCCTGCAGCTCCATTCCCTGACGTTTTGAGGTTTGTTGCTCTGGTACATTAGCAGAATGATCCTCCTTACCTTCTAAATTTTCAGGTCCAATCTGATAGTCTTGTTCTTCTGTCATCCTATGCTGTTCAGCATTGGGATTAGATAAGGGTGGGTTCTGCCTGTCCGACAAACTCTTCAGAATTCTCTCTTGTTCTACCGTCAAATGCGCGTTGTCTTCTCGTAATCGTGCCATCTCATTTTTCAACTCCTGATCAGTTTCCAGTATTGCGAGACTGGTACTTCGTGTTCGCTCACCCAACTGTACCCACAGCTCTGGGTTTTCCCGAGGGTTGCTGTTGGCTCCTTGCGTTTCACTACTTTTTCCTGGCTTAACTATTAGCTGTTATATTCTTGTATCTCACCCCTAAATAGACAGAAACAACAGTTAATTAATTTATTAACTTTCTATATGTATGCATGGTGTAAACTTTTGCACAGTGAAACATGTCATTCTTGAGGCCACAGTGTTGAAACTGGGCTCTGATACCAATTTGTCACACCCTTGATTACATATACATAAAAAAAAATTTTAACGAATACCATACATATTAACTCCACTACACTATATACTTATACTTTTACGCATTGTCGCATATTAAACTCAATGCTACATCACCCAACACATTATACTATATAACATTGTAAAACATATGCCGCATGGCCCCAACACCTTACCACATGTCGGATTATATACTGCCATGATATTATATATTACACGGTGATTTGGTTTATGGTGGTTTATTTGATTTCACATTTAATCCTAACTCATCAACCCACCTCAGTACGCGGTGTATATTAACTTGGCGCGGAGTTTGGTGGTCCGGCCGCAGCCCTTGCAGGCGCCAAGTCATCCGCTGCCTTTATGATTTTAGTCCACACCATGGCAGGTGGCATGGCTTGCCCACCCGGCCATGTGACACCTCGGGTTCTGGTTTCTCGGCTTCTTCGCTCTAGTTTCTCGCTTTACTTCAACGATCAAGATCTATTCCTTGGATCGAAGGGCTGGAAGGAGCCCGAGGGTTTTAGGTCAATACATATACCTATTGGAGCAAGCCCAGAGCTCATTTGTTTGCAAGGTCTTCCCGGCTCCACTTTGGTGCTCAGACACCGGTTCGAAACCACCTGTGTCGTCGTCACAACCTGTCATCCTTCAGGAGGTCGTGGGGTGCTCAGCGTAAGGCCTACTCAGGTAAAGATCATCTGGTTCTCTATTTGTGGTTTGCATTCAGAGTTAAATTGTTAATCATTAGAGGTTCATACTGATTTGTTTCTCTTCGCTGGAAGAGCGTGCAGATGGGTCTGTTCAAACCCCTCTGACAATGTCAAGGTGATTAACCTCAACGCCTCAGCTCTCTCGGCGGCTACAGGTAAGATTATACCTCTTATTTTACTTTCCTCCTGCATGTGAGAGCTCTGAAGCTCCTTGACCTTGATATACTCGCATTTGTGGTTTATTGCAGTCTGTTGTCCGGATGCTGGTTTTCCCCTCGCTTCGATTGCTGAGGTATTTCCTCAAAGAGGACCCTCACGGTTTATATGTGTTTTGTTATCTGGCTTGAGTCCATGTCCGGCCCTGGTGAAATATAATCCATGGCGGAACCTATGTACTCGATTTCATTTATCTGTGGATTAATTTTTTTTTTGTATAACCACCCTTTTGGCATATCTGGACATTGGTGTCTCGGTATTTAATTTTGTGACATACTGCTCATGGACTAGCCATAATGCCAATTTTTGGGTTAGCAGAACCAGTCTATATTTTTTTTTTGAAGTTTCTCGTTGATATATATATATACAAATGTTACCCTTCCAAGGTTACACTATCTGGGTATATTTTTTTTTGATTGCATCTGAAGATTTTACTCTGTCTGAGCCCCCTTCTAGGTTGCTTGCGCTTTGCGCAATTGTTAACATGATTTGCGTACTTGGCAATCTTAATATGATGCACGTTTTTTCTTTGTTTACCAATGGTTTCCGACTCCATCTATGGATACGCTGTCCGTCTCAGCGACGGCAGGGTTCTTCGATTTACTCAAGTTTTGTTACAGTTTCGGGGTAAATAGTTCTGGTATCTCCATGCGACTCTTGTCATTAAATAGTTTTGCTATTGATGTTCTCGGCTCGGTTTAATCGGTAACGCCATACTTCTTTCCTTTCCTTTAAAAATGTTGGAATATAACACATGTATGGAGTTTATTTATGGTAGCATGCTCACGTTCTTGTTTTGATGACTCGTTTTCCTTTGTTAATCTATATTACCTGATTCCTCTTCTTCTGTAACTGCAAACATTATTATTTGATAACTGGTTACTGTATGGCTTTCTCCATCTCATACGATTGCAGGGCTTGTTTTTCTTTTCCTGGAACAATATGTTAGATCTTCGAATTTCAGCAGTTTCTTATAATTAGAAGTGGGTTCATCTCCTTCCTGTCAATGTTTTGAAATCAGATCTACAGCCAGTATTCACTACTCAGGCTCAGAGGGTCTCCAATCTTGTTTTGGCACATTACATTAACAGTTGGTTATATTCTAGGGCATTCTGGAATGCTTGTCTCGTTAAACGCTTTTCTTTACTTGAGACTACCTCTGTCTCTCTGGTTGTTTCTTATCATGTCTATCGAATAATAGCCTGTTTTTTTTTAATTAAAACTACACCTGTATAGCTATATTAACAGCATGACAGTATCTAAGGGAATGAAACACAGTTATTATTTGACTACTATAAGTCCACTGTATATTCCTCATTTTAAATTCAGCAAAGACTCTGCAGTTTGAAACCATACCTGGTTCACCAGAGTCATGAATAGGCACTTAAGCAAGTCACCTATACTTCGATTCTGCTCTTCCACCCAGCCATGAGATCCATCTATCAGACTGGATTCTCCCCCTGAGCCATCTTGCAGGCCTTCAGCCCTCAACAAGATATGTGCACCTTGTGCCTGGTTATCTGGTCCTTACCAGACTTAACCAGTTTTCTATTGTATTTTCTTTTCTTTTTTTTTGTTTCCTTTTTCCCTTGGAAAAGATTCCTTTGTCTGTCCCTACAGCACAGAGCTTCCTCCCCCTGCCAGGACTTTTTCCTCCTTGGGAAGGTAGTTTCAATCAGTTATTACAACTGACTTCTTTCTTTGAAATCCTCCTTTAAGAGGCTGCCAACATTTCAAGAAAATATTTAAATTTCTCAATAAAGTAGTTTATCAGAGTTTTGTTTTTTTTTTTTAATTTTAAATAAAACAACAACTACCATACTATCTTTTACCATAGTAAAATTCCATATTTACATCCTCTGGGGTCATTACACTAATTCATTTAATAATTAATTAATTAAATAAAAATAATTAGTATTATTTATTGAGAAATACAAATATTGTTTTCTATAATTTATATTAAATATCGTTAATAATAATAATATTAACAATAATATTGTTATTTTCATAACAATTTATTATTAATAAATAATTAATAATAGCTGACCATGATTGATTTTTATATTCAGACAATCTTTATGACAACGTAATATTGGACCAAGGATGACCATGGTTTATTTTCATATTGAGACAATCTTTGTCATAATACAACATTGGACCAAGGATGACCATGGTTGATTTTCATATTAAGACAATCCTTGTCACAATATTAAATTTTATATAATATTTTTAATAATTATATTAAGATTTTTAGTGATTCAAAATTTATAATAGTTAATGCGTCTAAAATTATAAACTATTTAATATGATAATGCTACTTAATCAATATGCATGTTAGATAATATAAGCAAAATGTGTTGTTAGATAATATAAGCAAAATGTGTTATTGTATTATTAAAAAGTTTAAACTTATTAAATAAAATTTTAAACATTATTGATTATTTAAGTATATTATGAATTTGAAGTAAATTGTTAAAGTTATATATATAAAGAGATATTTGCGGGATTTGTGAGAAGAGTTTATGTTTTAAGAAATGTATATATATACATGATTTATAAAGTGATTTAATATAATTTCTTAAAAACAATATAGTTCACTATTACTTTAAGATGTTTTTATTTAGTTATTAATTTAAAGCTTTTCATTATTATTAATTATTGCTAAAAGTGGGTTGTTGTTTTATTAATAAATTAAAACAACTAAATTAATAACCAAAAATATTATAAAATAAGTGTTATATAGTAGTTACTATCGGTAGTTTAATTTAAACATAGCTAAAATAGAAAAAACAAAATAAGAATTCAAGTTAGTGTTAAGGTTTAGAATCTAGTTAATTTAGGTTTTCGCAGATTGGTAAATTGAGGTATTTTGTTAATCCAATTCTACCCAGCCACAATGATAATGTCTTATTGTAGTGATATTATTTTTGTTGAGAAGGTCATATTGAAGCTTTTACATTTTCCTGTAAAGTATATATAGATAAATTTTAAAGAGATAGATATATTTTAAAAGGTACTTGTTTTTTCCAGATATATTTACAAAAATATAATATAGTTTATGAATACTCAATATTTTATAAAAATAAAAATATGATTATGAAAATTTATAATAACAAAAAATACAAGTTATAACTTATATATATAATTAAAAAAATTTATTGTTATTATTCAAAAAGTTACATATTGTTTTACGTTAAATTATAAGACATAATAAATAGCAATTAAAATTGTTTAATGTTTTGTATAGTTATATATTTGATATATTCCATATATATTTTAAAATTTAATGATCTTATTTAGTTATCTAATTTGAATTTTTAAATATTTAATAAATTTAATATTCTACTCATTAAGAACAATTTTTTTTTGTTAATTACATTTTTCAATTTCTAATATTTTGTTATATATGATATAATTACATTTGCTTTAAAAATAATACTTTATTATTAGTTTGTAAATTTTATTTTATATTTCTCTTCTGGGAAAAAATTATTTTAAGTTTTGACTAAATTACTTTAACTATTATTTTTTTTATGAGTAAGGCTAAATCTATTAAAAAGAAGAAAAATATTTACATAGGGACCGTAGTCATTATAGAGCTCTGAAAAGAGCCAAAATTCCCAAGAAAGCAGATGTGAAACCAGTAGCAGAACCCTCGCAAGGGATCAGGATGCATCTTATCTAGAGAACCACATGAACCCAAAATAGCAAAAACATAGGCAAACCTTTGCCTTTCTACACCAGAACTATAGTTGACATGCCTGAAATGAACCATTACAAAACTAAAAGACAAACCCACGTCAGCGAGAACAAACTAGTCAGCAGGCGTTTCCTCCACGATCTGGCACCAACCGAACTCTTGCACATCATCAACAAGAGCAGCTACCTGATTGGAGGGTCCGGGATCCGCTGGCACCATCTCAGCATCCTGTGTGCTGCATCCTGGGGCTTCTTGCGCCTGCAGCGGTGCTACTCCAATGCCAAAGTGAATCACATAGGAGGGACCAACAACCGCTCCCGAGCCCTCCGGATGGGAATCAAAACCTTCCAGGTGAGTGGTTTCATAGAAGAACATAGAAATATGGGTAGTTATTCGAGGCCGATGCAGGGAGCTGTTGAATGTGAAAATCGTTGAGCCTGTCAAGGATGGAGGCCCATGATAATGGCTCGAAGTCTACCATCTCCCTTGCCCACTTCGGGTTGCCAGATAACAACCAGTGAAGAGTTCACTGGTGGGGACAGGCGAGTCCGAGGAGGAACCAGTTGGAGCGTGATGGGGTTGCCCTGTGAGGCACCCCATCCTCTGATGTAAACGAGCCATTGAAGAGGGGGTAATGGTAAAGTTGCAGCGCGCTTGGAGCTCAGAACAACTGATATGTGGGGGCCCGAGAGAATGCCTTAGAATACCAGATGGATTGCCCAGGCAAATCTCCCTCTCTCCCAAATTGAAGACCAGACGAAAGGCGGAATTGAGGAACAAAGGGACATAGGCAGTAAGAGGATTACTCAGACTCATTCCATGAGAGCCGTCACCCAGGACAGGGAAAACAAGATAACAAGCCCACCAGAGAATCTTCAGACTCAGACCCAGAGCCCTCCCATGGAAAGAAATGTGCCAGAGGAGCTGTCCTTGAAGGGCCAGCCAGAGCTTCCTTGTCGAAGGCTCAGAAATTTCCAAGAGAACCAGAATTCAAACAGAGGCAATGGGATGATCCCAAACAAGCAATTCACAAGGAATGGGCTTGAGCGCAGGGCATTGCCCCCACTTAAACTTGCCCAACCTGTCACAAACAACCACCTTCATAACTTCTTCATTGATTGACGCCATCATCTCGTGCAAGTAGTAGCGTGCGGAGGGAGGATCTGTTGCAGTGGGCAGAGAGAATGAGTGCAGATCACCTGATGGGGAGGTTGTATGCACCTGCTCGCGCGCATGCCAGGCATAGCTCCCATCGCCAGAATTTAACACCTTGTATTGGATGAGCAGGTGTCGAGCCGCCGGCCCCACCCCAGTCCTATCAAGCTTAAAACCATTTCAATCACCCGCATCCGGGGTTTAACTATTATTAAAATAAAGTAAATAAATAAAATATTACACATATAGCGTTTTTAGTTCCGTAGTTGTTTGCATCCATCATCATACCTTAGATCGCTGTGTTAATAAATTAATTTCCATTCCTTGGTTGTTTGCAGCAGATACATTAAAATTTTCGCGGTAAAGATTGAATATATCGCATTTATATATATATTTTTAAAGTTTGAGATTGAGAGTTCCTCTTGATTTTCATTATTGACTTTTGGTCACAGTTAATGGGGTTATCGTGAACTTGGCCAATCACGTCTTTTCAATATTCAACAATCCGAAAATATTATTGCATCTCTCTATCTTGAATGTCGAGGACAAAAGATATGCTGAAATAAATATCTAAAGGAAACATTATCCATGCGGGGATGGAGAACTTACATAGCCCTGCACTTCAAGATTTCCTTGTCCTCTCCCTTTGTTGGCTGCTCTGCGTTAGCCAACCAAACTAATGTTCTCTTGGCAATCTTGGCAAACCACGCCCCAAGCTATGTGCAAGCCCTGCACTTCAAGATTTCCTTGTCCTCTCCCTTTGTTGGCTGCTCTGCGTTAGCCAACCAAACTCATGTTCTCTTGGCAATCTTGGCAAACCACGCCCCAAGCTATGTGCAAGTATTTTAATTTGGTCATAAGGTGTAAATTTGGGTTTTAGTTTTTATCATGTGCGGTGTTAGTTATAAGCCGATTTTAAAAATTGTTTTACAAGATGTTTAGGCTTAATGGAATTTCACACCTTTGTGATGATAATAGTATTTAAAAGTATTTTATAAATGATTAGAATGTAAAAAATTTATTATTAAATTTTTTTTGATTAATTAATAGGGGAAATTTTTTTTGGACACTTTTGTTTGTTAAATATTGTGGTAAATAATTTTTAAAATCATAAATTTAATTTATTTAATTTGTAAAGTTGAAGTGTTTTGAAATTTTCAAAGCACTGAATCTGTTTATGCATTGCATTTTAAACAACAAAAAGTTACAATATTGGTAAATATTGTATTACAAAATTCAACCCAAAAAAATTCACTTCGTTTATTAAAAAGACAATGAATGAAGTTGTAATAAAGAAATTGATAATAGAGTGATTTCAAAAAATCATCACAATAGAGAATTCAAAGCTTGTAACACATTTGAAAATAGTCTAATATTGATTAATATAGCTAATATTCTATCGACATGCTATCCGTAGCAGAAATTGCAAAAGCTAACGCAATCAAGGTAACATTATGACCATAAAGAAATTTAGAAAAGCGAGTAGTGGAAGAAATGGAACAAAATAGAGCATGTAGCCAAAGAATTGTTTGTGAAAAATAGGAAAGCCACTACATGGAAAGTGGCACGGTGCCTTACCGCTCTTACGCTTCATAATTGTACTAGAGTGGAAAGCTTACCCTCAACCTTGGTAAGAAAACATGGAAACTTGCATTGGAATCAAGGCCCCACACACTTCAATTGTATCTAGCTCAGAGGGATCACCTTCAACTCTTCAATTAACAATGTGCACCAGTAGAGCCAATACAACTTCAATCGTGGGAATAGCCATGAGTGCCCCTAGGCATCCTCTCCTTCATGCCCCAAATAGAATCTTACTGAAGTCAAATTGTTTTGTTGAATTAACATGTTCATCCTTCATTAATCTCCTATTTGAATTCAGAAGCATCTGCCTCCACACGTTGTGATCCCTTCCTCTATCCCACACATTCACAATCAACATTGTTTACTTAGGGATATAGTATCCTCCTACTGCCACAGACTCTACATATTCATGAGGTATTGCTAGCACCATAGGTGGGTGATGTAGGAGCATCCAGCTGAGGGTACCATGACCGGGTGTTTGGTCTCAGCCAAGGAGAACAGGTTCATTATCGTTTGGTTCCATTTACTTATCCACATAGTATTTACAAACTTTTTTTTTATTATTATTTAGTTATTAGTTAAGCTGTAATTAGAAACAACACAGTTAGATGAAGGTGGTTACAGCCACACTATTTGTTTTCTTTTATTTATTTTACAGCTGTCTTTCATTTAGAAAAAAAAAACAAAAAGAAGATAATATATATTCCACGGGGCAAGAAAACCCGAAATAGTTATCAATCATGTAACTGCAGATGTAACTGCGAGCAGTTGGGAGAACTGTCTCAAAAACAATACAAAAGTGAATGTAACACATTTTGAAAGGGTTCAATGCACGAGAATGGGAATACAAAAAAAAGAAAATAATTTTCAAACACCTGAGTATCTGAATCCATTTGCAAACAATCTTTCTATTATATTTATCTCTTTTCCCGTCTAATTACTACATGTGTCGATTAAACAACACTGTGTGTTTCTATAGATCATTCCTAACAAACAGAGATACAGTTCCTGAGTTCGAACAATGAAGCAATAATAGAATATTCCTAACATGGAGTTCTGGCAACAACAAAATTTCCATACACACGAGAGCAAGCAACAGCTATGAGATAGTTCTCAACAAACCACGGATACAACTACTGTAGAATGCAATTATAACAGAGGTAACCCATTTACACAAAATCTTCTTGTTTCTTCCTTCCTTATAAACATAATGTTAGCATACATAAAGAACAGTGTAAAGTGCTAGACAATAACAGAGTAACGCAATATGACCCTCGTCTACGAAAGAAAATGAAACCTCAAAGCTACGGTTGAAGCCTAGTCGATTACAAGAGTGTAAAAAATTAAATTACATATAACCAAAGCCCGAAAGGAGACTGAGTTACATAAAATTAGAGCCGAAGGTCACTCGATAGCAGAAGAAAAATAAACGGAGGAGCACTGGGACTTTCCCAGTGTCACAACAGAGAAAAGAAGGCTACAAACTAAGTAACAGTAGCAGAGAATGACCCTACCGGAATCATTGGGTTGCAACCGTTTCAGAGACCAAGTCTGGAGCAAACCCCAACCTGCCATAGAAAACCAACGGAACCATATCAGTGATTTGTATGCCAAGAAATCTGAATGTGAAAATAAACAAGTAGAGAAGGAAAAGCCAACTTACCTGATGAGTCACAGTGCTGGAGGAATGAAACCCCAACTGAGTCACAGTCACAAGTGAAAACCCTGCACACAAAGGAGTGATTACCTTAGTGTCGAAGAAAAGTAGAGAAGACTAGCTATAGGATGGAGAGGTAAATTACCTTCCTAGGACCAAGCAAAGCCGATGAAGTCCACTGTGACTGAGACCTGTGAGGATAGCCAAACATTCATACATCAACCAGAGAACCAATAACCAGGAGCTTAACCATAGAACTGAAATAGAGCAAGATAAAGGAACGGTGGAAAGAGAAGTAACCACGAAGAAGGTTGAAAAGCCAACAGAGGAATGAGTTAAACCCTCTCACGAAGTCAACGAAGCCTCCAAAACAGTGCCTAGGCAACCGAGTAATGAAACAACAAGTGTGGGGGGAGTTACCTCGCCACCAGGTAGAGGAACCCATAGCCAAGTGCAGACAAAGCACTACTGCAGTGTTTAACATAGTCGCAAGCAAGCCAACAAAAGAACACAAACCCACACCGCGACAGAGAGAAGCCAAAATTCCCAAGTGAAGTGCAAACGAGGGTTATAGCATAACCAAAGAGTGGGAAGGAGAAAATCAAGGCAAGTACATATGTCAGCGTACTAATAATAACTACACAATCAATGCCAATGAATAAATATCTATGTTAATCAACTACTTAGGGATAATTATGTGTGTTTCACCCGAACCTTGAATTAATCATTGGTTAAACTAAGTTAATCTGCAAGTTAAAGGGCTAGTCCCATCATATTGTGGTATCAGAGCAGGTTTTAGAGGTTTCTTGGAAAAATGGAAGCTGGAAGATGAGGATGTGGAAGAGGTGCGTAGAGAGTAGCAGAGGAAGGATTTCAAGAGAAAATTAGGATCCTTACTGCCTGTTTGGAGGCAATTGAAGCAGGAAGGAGAAGGGATCCGAAGGTAGGCGATGACAGTGAAGAAGAAGCTATAGTTGCAATAGATGGATTGTAATATCCCTCTTGTAAATAACCCAATGTAAAATCACAAGTTACGAATCAGTTATTAACTAATTCTTGGTAGTTGTGAAACTGAACGAGGATGAAGAAAAACAAGATACGAGGGAGAAGTGCATTAAATGAATCTTTAATGTGTGAAGTAGTTTGAGAGGTTTGTTACACCTTTTTTGCTACAGGTGTGCTCTCTCCCATATAATATTGATGGACATGTTGGGCTATCGAGAGAGAAGTCAACTGTTTTCATCCTTGTATCTTGAAAATATGCCGAAAACTGAGAATTATAAAAGAAGATTTGGGAAATAGAATTTGGTTAAGAAAATCATATCTACTATGTCGTAGGTGTGATGAAGTTGTCACCTGAGATTTTCCAGACGTTATGAAGCTATCTCATAGTAGTGATCATAGTTCGATGATGCTTTCTCTGGGACAGCTTTGGGAAGAAATGAACTCAAAACAACAGTTGGTGGCCAGGAGGAAAACAGGGCCGTGACCCCAGGTCTTTTAGGAGGGCTAACAAAACAAACAGTAATTTTACAGCGGTGTTTATTGTCAACAGATTTTCAACAGGTAGCTATCTTCCTTGATGTCTCCCTTTTGGTGATTTTGGGTTGTTATAGCGGGTATCGGGCCCTTTAGTCTCGACACCATAACCACTGAAATTCAGTTTGTGGTTGGTGTTATGGAAAAAAATCATCCATATGATATTCCAAGACTTTTCAAGACATAGTTCGGACAGGTGATGGAGGCAAGGAGGCTACCAAGGATAAGATAAGTACTTGCTCTCTTTCTAGAAGGAAAAATATATGTGTGTTTTGTTATCTTTTTGAAATATTTCCTTGTGTTAAATGCTGAGTCACTTGTCATTTTCTTGAAAAGGGATATATGCTTAAATGATTTGTGATACTAGTTAATTTCGAAGTTTCTTGTGAAATAATTATGCATTTCATGCATGATAGAAATTGCTAATGATGTGCTTCTAGGCACATAGATAATCATTCTAACTATCTTGAAGAAAAAACATATGTTTTATATACACATAAATATAGTTTTTTTTAGAAAAAGAGTGCATTCTTCATGCATGAAAATAATGACTTTATGCGAGATTTCTTGAAAACAAAGATAGAGATTCTTTCCTTAAACGACACATATGAATAGTGTTCATGCAAGAACAAGAATCCATACTTGTTTCATGAAAAGATTATGTTCATTGAAGTAAAAGTAATTGTGTTAGGAAAAACACATGTTGCATGCACATAAGGGTAGCAATGTAACATCCTTGGAAATATTAATCTTTTGAAAAGATTGTCTTGCTAGATGAGTTGGGACGACTTCTTGATTTTGGTGCATAAGAGGTTAGATTAACCTTGTTATGGTTTCTTGATTTTTATGCATAAATATAGGGTATCTATAATAGTTTCTTGAAAGGAAAAGCATGAGAAACTTACTTATAGGAAGATAGAGAAATGGGGTTAAGATGACTTCCTTCAAGAAAGAAGTAATTGATTACATGAAATGATGGTAGGGTTCTAAAGAAGGGAATATGCATTGCATATATTAAATAAGGGCTATTAAGATAAGCTAATGGATGCTCAAAGAACAGTCATTGTGTTATGGAGATGTGTTCTTTGTATGTTAGAGAAACTATGTTAATTTCTTGAAAAATAACTATGTGAAAGGAACACATGTGCAAAGGCACAGAAACAATAGTTTATTACCTGTATGAAAACATAACTATTGTGTTATATGTTTTAAAGGGAAACATGGATTTGTAGAACTACATTAGTGCGAATAGGCATTACGGAAAGTAGAACAAGTATTTACTTGAATATATGTACTAGTTAGTTATTATGACATGCTTGCACATGCACATGAGTAGAGGTTAAAAGATCTCTTTAAGTGGTTGATTATTGAATGATTAATATTGTATCTAATCTTGTTGCCAAAGCTTGTTGATGACAGCATTGACAGGAAACGATGGCGGTTGGTGCCAAAGAAAAGTGATGTTTTACATTGTGGTAGGAAAAGGATTAATGGTCCATGCAGATGAATATGAGTTGCAGGATCGTACATTGCTAGTACAATCATGCCACCAGGATTGTTGCATGTGGTTGTATGTAAGTAAAGGGTTTTTATGGAAAATGTATTAGCTTTTGGCTAGTTAGGTGACAACTAAATGATAATTCATTTTAATAATTTTATAACAATGGTTAAGGGATGGAATCCCTTATAAGCCATTAAGTGAGGGGTAAAAACCCTCACGAGCATTTAATAAAGAGATTAAACATTTGCTGTTTTCACCCTACGGGGTTTCCAGGGTATATTGGTGTTCAATGGTGTGATTTCCTTTTGTGTCAGATTGATGATGATGGTGATTCTTTATTTGATGTGATAATCATAATGTCCAAGTATGTGTTTAAGTAATATGGCTAAGGAAATCAGGAAATGGTTGCAAAGTCCATAAGACAGTTTATGTTATTACACTACAACAGTGGTTGTTAATGGTTATGCAACTTACTGTCCTTTATTGCAATTCACTTTATGTTCTAATGAACATTATATCTAATGGTTAATAAGGAATGTGGAGTTGTGATTTGGATAATTACTTGCGGTTATTTGTATAAAAAAATTCTAACTCCCTGCTTTTACATGTGAGGTTACCGGGGTACATTACAAGTGGTATCAGAGCTAAAGGTTGTAGCACTGGTGCCTTTGGGAATTGGTAAGCAGAAAATAAATTGAGGTATGCCATCAGTGGGCATTAACTTAGGTATGAGTTTAACCATTCGAATATTGATTTATGTAGTACACTACTTTTGGCATGATATGTGTGATTCATGTTTATAACTGCTTTGAGTACTAAGTAATAAAGTTGTTGCATAACTATGTTCATGACATTGGATTCCTGATGAGGAAAAAGATAATAAAACTCGTGTCACACTTATGAACAATATTGAACACTCATTACACTTATGAACAATATTGAACACTCATTGAGGAAAGTGACAATCAACTACCAACTTGTGATTGCAAATATGGCAATAACAAAGATGCATTCATTGAACAAGATTGAAGTTACAATGAACGAAATTTAATTAGTCAATCCATGAATATAAATTATGTGCAACATCCTTGAATAGGATGACAAATTGTTTTAAAAGGACATTAGAAGAACCCCTTTAGATATTGAAAATATACAATGAGTCAAGTAGTGAGAGTTGGTAGTTGAGATTGGTTAGTGTTGTATGACTAACCAATAGAACTTATATGCATTAATTGCATTGGATTTAAGATTATTACAATTCGTAAACAAGTGATGGTTTGATTGGTGTCACATGCGTGGAATGTGTGTATGATGGTTCTTACTCTCTCTGTGCTATAGTTCCAGTTGTTTATGAGAAGAGTTCTTAATTTTATTCACCATGAGAATGCTTGATGAATAGTATATGCTTATGTCTTAATAGATTTAATGATGTTTCTCTCTAAATCTTTGAGATTCACTAGCATGGTATGTGTTTATGTTAATCGTTACTTTTTGTGAGATAAATATCATTTGAGCCTCTATTTAATGATGGTTGAATTTATTTCTACTATGGGAATTACAGATTTCTTATGCATGTTGCAATCCAGTGTGAAGTTAATTGTAGAAGCATGTTCAGTGGGTAACATTTCTAGGACCCATTCATGGTAGAATTACATGTGACAATCATTCATAAATAGACTACTTGTGTTAATGTAGTTGTTAGTAAACCCTAACTACCTTCCCCAATTGTCGATGCTTCCAAAGGAAAATGAAGCAAGGGGAAGGAAGAAAACCGTGTTGTAGGGACAGACGGAGAAGGGAAAAAGAATCGCTAAGTCTGGTGATGACCAGATAGTGCTTGATGTGCATTTGAGTATTTCTTTGACCATGCTTAAGGAGTTGGAAAATGATAACTATAATGTGTTGATGTTAATGATTTTCGTAATGTCTCCTTGAAGTCATTATTCTGAAATGGTCACATAGTAGTGTTAAGATAGTTGTTGCATCTAACATCAAGTGGTAACTCTGGTGCATGTGTGACACTTAGGGGATCATGCTTCTAATTGCATAAGTAAAGGAATTGCTCCCAATAAGGGTAGTATAATTAGTTAGTTATGCATGTTGAACCAAAGGTTGGTCAGAACACCTTGATTATGCTTAATTATATTAATGATGCATGGCCAATGCTGGCCATAGTAAATGTAAGATAATACTTCATTAATGACGGTATGGATTAAGACAATAGACTATGTCCAATTGGAATTGTTTAGATTGTTAACTCAACTATTGTTGACATTTATACATTAATGAATATTTGCGTATGCTTTTATACATGATGATATTGTATGCATGAAAATTTTTGGAAATTGAATACTTGTTAACTGATGCATATTTATAACTAACGTTGCTCATGGGATTAAGTAGAGGTAGCTTAATGGAAACAAGAAAATTCATCACGTAAATTGTTGCAATGTGAATTGCAATCATAAATGAGAAAGAATAATGTTATATGATATGCATGAATTGTGTTATTTGGAAAATCTGAATGCATACAACATGTATGATAGATATGTTTCCCATCAATCTAGATGTTGTGGACCCATGATGAGGGTTAAGTGTAAATGCATGGTGTACATGCATGTTTATTTTGTTAATGATAATGTTCATATGGTTCATTACATAAATTACTTTGGGAAAGAGTAATAAAAGAGAAATTTAACATGCCAGATAGTTGCAGATAGTTGGGAAAGGCTAGAATGCCTTGGGTTGATGGCAGTTACCTGGCCGGAGGGGTTGATGGTACTTGTCTGCCCGGATTGAATGCCCTGGGTTGATGGTAGTTACCTGCCTGGAGGGGTTGATGGTACTTGTCTGCCCAGATTCAATGCGTTGGGTTGATGGTAGTTACCTGACTGGAGGGGTTGATGGTGCTTGTCTGCCCGGATTTCCTCTCCCTAGAGATCAATTATCTCAATAAGGGAAAAGAGTTTGCCAAGATGGTGAAGAGGGTAAAAATCTTGAGGCAACTCTATTGATTTGGAGCCTATTGGAGGAGGCCCAAAATTCCTCATAGATGGGATGCTGTCAGAGGAATAGGCAAGATGCTACCAAGAGGAATCCTATATTGGACCCTATGTGGTCATTGGAATTCTTGAGCTGGTTGGCCAATGGAATTCCATGTTAGTCGTGGTAAGCTCTCTATCAAAGAAACTGTCTGGATGTGGAGATGACTCGATCTGGTTGTGGAAACCAGTTCCCATGGGTTGGGAATTCTTTAGCCTATTGTGGTTCTCATAGCTAAAGAAATTAACTAATCAGCTATATGATATGATAAAAATGAGTTTTACATAGAGATGTGTAAAATATGTTATGCATATTTAATAGGAAATGAGCTTAGTGCTCAATAAGGAGTTATTGGAAATTTTAAGTTCCTTTATCGTATTATTAATCTTGTAAACATCTTAGTAGGGGCTAATGCAATTTTCAAATGATGCAGTGATTGACTGTTTTGATGATTAGAGAGCTAGGTGCTATTTTGGTACTTTTAGAAGTACTTTGTGGATGTATTTAGTGAGAATTAATTCAGTGTGCACGTGGAGCAGTGATTTATCATTTGATGATTAGTGTTAGTGCTCTTTAAGTACTTGTAAAAGTACTGTGATTTAAAAATCATCTAACATTGCACAATTGATTGATAGTCAAAAGTATTTCATTTGACTCAAAATATTGTGACTAATGCAGTTGAATTTGTTAGTCATACATTACAGGGATTACTTACCATGGAGGGTTGATGGGTTGTTCAATCACTATTAAAATGCTTACATGAAAGTACTCATGAATTTCAAGAGTAGATAGTAAGTAATGGTAAGTTGACATAGAGAATTGTTTATTATGAATTTGAATAAGGGTCAAGTAATGGGAACTAGAACTTGCATATTTTTGCAATTATAAATGCTTATAACTATTGATATTTCTTATGTTATAACATTACTATTTTGTTTATTGTCATTCCTTGTAATGAAATCTTTGATTTTAAAGAGGAAGGATCACTTTTTGTGTGGTTAGATGGTTATATCATGAGTAAAATCTTAAGTTCCAATGAGAGATGAACACCGAGGACGGTGTTCTTGTTAAGGGGGGGAGTATGTAATATCTCTCTTGTAAGTAACCTAATGTAAAATGTTGGGTCCCTATAATACTAGTTCTTACCCCATTACTATTATAGTTGTATCCCGTATTAATAATGTTGTGCCCCTATTGCCCCTATATTTTTATTACTGTGCCCCATAGAATCCCTCTATTGTTATTATTGTGGCTTTATATTATTATTGTTAGGTCGGTTAGGTTATATTGTGACTCCTTAGACTCCTATATATAGAAAGGAGGTTTTGTCATTTGAATCATCCAAGAATTGTTCATTTATGTAATGTAAAGGAGGTTTCCCCCTTGAAGAGGCTGAATTCTAAGGTGTGGATCTATCTTTTCTATCTTTTTCTTGAGCTAGTTCATAACATTTGGTATCAGAGCTTTGGTTTCTAGGATTTCACTACTCCAAATAGGTCATCGTGGCATTTTCGCTATAACTTTTTTTCTGCGATGTTTCAAAAGCTAAAAAAAAACCCATTTGAGAAGACATCGCACTGAATCTCGGGTCTAAATTTCATGTCTTTTCGCAGTATATTTGCGGAGATATGATCTAAGGAAGTTGGTATTTTTGCAGACTCCTAAATTACATTCAAAACAGGTGACCTAGGTAAAATCATCATAACTTTCTCTCTAAGCATCGGATTGAAATTTCGTAAGAAGGTATAGAAAGAGGATAGAGTGTGGTTTCTTGTATATCTTTTCCAGAGAAAAGGTCGAAACAGGGACATGCAGCACGTTGTACAAGTTTGCCTTACTGAACTAGTGTATAATCAGGTCACTATGGGAGATTTGACATAACTCTTCCTTGGAGAATCCAATTGAGATCAGACTAGTGGCATTGGAAAGAGGGGACAGAGGGATACTATAGATTACAATTTCAGAGCTGGATGATCTGAAATTACAGAGAGACATTAGAGGCAATATCGAGCTCCTACAAAGTGAAAAAAGGTGTGAAGATTTTTTTAAATTTTTGCTTAAGCTTGGTTTGAAAAATTATTTTGCAGGAATTAAAAGGGCATAGTAGAGCATTGTTATCGGTAACTAATGCCCCAAGGAAATAAAATGCAAACACCTAGTAAGCAACTTGAAATCCCTAGCATGACTCATGAAGAAGAGGATGAAATGCTACATGATATATCAAAATTACAGGACCAAGTGCAACAAATTTCACTCTCACAAAAGCTAACAGAAGCTAAGATAAATGGCGTGGAATCTAAGATAAAGAGCGTGGAAGCTAAGATTGATGATTTGAAGACAGATTTGAAGAGAGACATGGCAGATTTGAAGATAGATTTGACAAATTTTCTACAAGAAATACTTACTAATGGTGAAAAGGTAGTAAAGGAAACTCATGATGCTAACAAAAGAAATGTTAATCATGATTTCATAGACTCTAATGTGGGATTGAAGACCCACCATATTCCAAAAATTGATATGAGGAAGTTTGATGGCAAGGATCCCACAACATGGATATTACAGATGGAGCAATTTTTCAATCTCAATAATGTGCAAAACACACAAAAGGTACATATTGCAACTTTATATTTGGAACCAAATCAATTTGTATGGTATCAATGGCTTTGTTCTCGTAAACAAATATTACTTGGGCAATTTTTACAGAAGAATTGACAGCACATTATGAGGATACAAAAAGCAACACGTTTCTTAGCTAATTGATAAGTCTCAAACAAAAGGTCTCAATAATGGATCACATTGAGGAGTTCCAAAAATTGAACATAAAGGTAAAAAATATTCCAGAGGAGCATAGGATTGATGTGTTCATAGGGACTTTAAAGGATAATATCCAACATGATGTTCACCTTTGGGAACCTGATTCATTAGATAAGGCATTCAGGTTAGCAAGAAAAATGGAAAGCAAAATTATGGCAACCAAGAAGCATACCACTCACAACTATAAAGATGGAAGTGTTGTTGCCCCTAGTCTTCCAAAACCTATAAGGTTGACACCACAAAAATTGAGAGAAAAAAGAGCAAAAGGGATTTGTTACAGTTGTGATAGAAAATACACTAAAGGTTATAAGTGTGCTGAGAAGAAATTATTCTACATAGATTGTGAAGAGGAAGAAGAAAAGGAGCAAGAAAGGTCAAAAGAAGAGGATATACTCCAGGAACAAAGCCTAGATAAATAAGAAATTAATCCAACCATATCTTGTAATGCGTTGGCAGGAATTACCACTCCTCAAACCATCAAGATAGAAGGACAAATCAAGAAGAAAAAGGTAATAGTGTTGATTGATTCAGGAAGTACCCACAATTTTATTCATTGTAAGGTAGCAAAAGAATTGAATTGCTTCTTATATCCAGCACCAGAGTGTCAAGTGATGGTTGCAAATGGAGGAACAATAAATTTCTCACGAAAGTGCCATAATATCAAGCTATCCATGGGAGAATATGTATTGACTAGCCCAATGCTTTCCATTCCAATGGGAGGTGCTGATGTTGTACTAGGAGTCCAATGGCTACAATCCTTGGTTACAATAGCTTTTAATTTTCAAGAAATTTTCATGAAATTTTCTATGGAAGGAAAGGAAGCTAAATTAAGGGGTATTGCAAGGAAACCGAGAAAGGTAATCAACTCTAACGGTATGATAAAGCTTCAAAAAAAGGAACAAAGAGGTGTAATTGCACAATTATGTTCACTAGATGTTTCCACATTGGAATCATCTATTTTTCCAGATCTCCAAAAAGTCTTGGACAATCATTCCAAGGTATCTGAGACTACCAAAGGTCTCCCACCTATTCGTGATCATGATCATGCTATTCATCTGATTCCAGGAAGTCTTCCTCCAAACATCAGGCCATATAGATATTCCTATGTCCAAAAGAGTGAAATTGAACGTATGGTTGCAGAAATGCTAGAGGCTGGTATAATTAAACCGAGTCAAAGCTCTTTCTCTGCTCTAGTAGTATTGGTGCACAAGAAGGATGGATCATGGCGCATGTGTCCGGATTATAGGGAGCTCAACAAGCTCACTATTAAAGATAAGTTTCCCATTCCTGTCATTGATGAATTATTGGATGAATTGCATGGATCAATTGACTTCACCAAGTTGGATCTTCGTTCAGGATATCATCAAATCAGAATGAAGACTGAAGACATTTCGAAAACAACATTTAGAACTCATGAGGGTCATTATGAATTTTTGGTCATGCCTTTTGGCCTTACCAATGCACCTTCAACATTTCAAGGTTTGATGAATTCCATTTTCAAACCATTCCTTAGAAAATTTGTGTTAGTATTTTCTGATGATATACTAATCTACAACAAGTCTTGGAAGGATCATGTTGAACATGTTGACAGGGTGCTACAACTATTGGAAGAGAAACAATTATATGAAAAAAGATCCAAATGTTTCTTTGGAGTACAAGAGGTGGAATATTTGGGTCATATTGTATCTCATGAAGGAGTTAAGGTAGACCCTAGCAAAATTAAAGCCATTAAGGAATGGAAAATCCCCACATCCATAAAGCATCTGCGAGGATTTCTCAGGTTGACAGGGTATTATCGCAAGTTTATTAAGAATTATGGGAGAATAGTAGCACCTCTAACAACATTATTGAAGAAAGATGCATTTTCATGGACTCCAACAACAACAAAGGCCTTCAAACATCTTAAAGAGGCAATGTGCCAAGCACCGGTCTTAGCTACACTAGACTTCATAAAAACTTACCACAGGGTTAAGAAGGAATTTTTTTGGGATGGCCTTAAATCAGATATTTAAAAGTTTGTGGTGGAATGTTTGGATTGCCAACAAAATAAAGTTGAAACAATTAAGACACCGGGTCTATTACAACCTTTATCCATTCCAAGCCAATGTTGGGAGGAGGTTTCAATGGATTTTATCACAAGTTTACCCAACTCTGAGGGAAAGAGTGTCATCATGGTGGTAGTTGACAAACTTACCAAGTATGAACACTTTTGTGCATTATCACATCCATTTAAAGCCAGTACAGTTTCTTCTGCATTTATGCAAACAATTCAAAAGCTACATGGAAACCCAAAGATTATTGTAAGTGACAGAGATACCATTTTCACTGGAAAATTTTGGACATAATTATTTTCTTGTCTTCGTACTTAATCAGCTCATAGCTCATCTTATCATCCTCAATCTCACGAGAAAACTGAGATAGTAAACAAATGTTTGGAGGGATATCTTCGTTGCTTTGTATCTGATAAACAGACACAATGGGTCAAATGGATGCCTTCGGCTGAATGGTGGTATAAAACTTCCTTCCATACAGCAACAAAAAAGACCCCATTTATGGCACTTTATGGATATCAGCCAACATCCATGACATCATGTTTAAGAGAAAATTCTAAGGTTCAAGCAGTGGAACATCACATTGAACATCAACAACAAGTCCTCCAACTCTTAAAGGATAACCTCATGTTGGCATAGAATAGAATGAAACAACAGGCAGATAAACATCGCAGTGAAAGAAGTTTTGATGTAGGTGATTGGGTATTCCTACGACTACAACCATATAAGCAAATGTCCCTCAAGAAAGCTAAGAAGGATAACAAATTATCACCAAGGTATTATGGTCAGTACAAGGTGTTGCAAAATGTTGGTACTATGGCATAAAAATTGGAGCTTCCTACACCTTCTTGATTGCACCTAGTTCTCCATGTTTCATGTTTAAAGAAGGTTATACGCGACAAGCTCCCAGTTCAAACAATATTTCCAGAACTTGACGAGGAAGGGAAAATTATATTGGAACCAGAAACAGTCACAGAAACAAGAACTCGACAGCTACAAAATTGATCAATTTCGGAGTATCTTATCAAGTGGAAGAACTTATCTGCTGAAGATTCCACAAGGGAGGATGAGAATTTTATACAGAAGCATCCAGAACTACTCAAGCGTTGAGGACAACACTTTTTTGATGGAGAGGGGCATGTTGGGTCCCTATAATTCTAGTGACTACCCCATTACTATTATAGTTGTATCCCTTATTAATATTGTTGTGCCCCTATTGCCCCCATATTGTTATTACTGTGCCCCATAGAATCCCTCTATTGTTATTTTTGTGGCTTTATATTATTATTGTTAGGTCGGTTGGTTTATATTGTGACTCCTTAGACTCCTATATATAGAAAGGAGGTTTTGTCATTTGAATCATCCAAGAATTGTTCATTTATGTAATGTAAAGGAGGTTGCCCCCTCGAAGAGGCTGAATTCTAAGGCGTGGATCTATCTTTTCTATCTTTTTCTTGAGCTGGTTCATAACATAAAATCACAAGTTACGAATCAGTTATTAACTAATTCTTGGTAGTTGTGAAACTAAACAAGAATGAAGGAAAACAAGATACGAGGGAGAAGTGCATTAAATGAATCTTTAATGTGTGAAGTAGTTTGAGAGGTCTGTTACACTTTTTCTGCTACAGGTGTGCTCTCTCCCATATAATATTGATGGACATGTTGGGCTATTGGGAGAGAAGTCAACTGTTTTCATCCTTGTATCTTGAAAATATGCTGAAAACTAAGAATTATAAAAGAAGCTTTGGGAAATAGAATTTGGTTAAGAAAATCATATCTACTGTTTCGCAGGCGTGATGAAGTTGTCGCCTAAGATTTTCCAGGCATGATGAAGCTGTCTCATAGTAGTGATCATAGTTCGATGATGCTTTCTCTCGGACAACTTCGGAAAGAAATGAACTCAGAACAGCAGTTGGTGGCCAAGAGGAAAATAGGGCCGCGACACCAGGCCTTTTAGGAGGGCTAACAAAACAAACAATAATGGCACAATAGTGTTTATTGCCAACAGATTTTCAACAGCCAACTATCTTCCTCGATGTCTCCCTTTTGGTGATTTTGGGTTGTTATAGTGGGTATCAGGCCCTTTAGTCTCGACACCATAACCATTGAAGTTCAGTTTGTGGCTGGTGTTACGAAAAAAAATCATGCATATGATATTCCAAGGCTTTTCAAGACATAGTTCGGATAGGTGATGGAGGCAAGGAGGCTGCCAAGGATAAGATAAGTACTTGCTCTCTTTCTAGAAGGAAAAATATATGTGTGTTTTGTTATCTTTCTGAAGGATTTCCTTGTGTTAAATGCCGAGTCACTTGTCATTTTCTTGAAAAGGGATATATGCTTAAATTATTTGTGATACTAATTAATTTCGAAGTTTCTTGTGAAATAATTATGCATTTCATGCATGATATAAATTGCTAATGATGTGCTTCTAAGCACATAGATAATCATTCTAACTATCTTGAAGAAAAAACATATGTTTTATATACACATAAATATAGTTTATTTTTAGAAAAAGAGTGCATTCTTCATGCATGAAAATAATAACTTTATGCGAGATTTCTTGAAAACAAAGATAGAGATTCTTTCCTTAAATGACATGTATGAATAGTGTTCATGCAAGAACAAGAATCTATACTTGTTTCATGAAAAGATTATTTTCATTGAAGTAAAAGTAATTGTGTTAGGAAAAACACATGTTGCATGCACATAAGGGTAGCAATGTAACATCCTTGGAAATATTAATCTTTTGAAAAGATTGTATTGCTAGATGAGTTGGGACGACTTCTTGATTTTGGTGCATAAGAGGTTAGATTAACCTAGTTATGGTTTCTTGATTTTTATGCATAAATATAAGGTATCTATAATAGTTTCTTGAAAGGAAAAGCATGAGAAACTTACTTATAGGAAGATAGAGAAATGGGGTTATGATGACTTCCTTCAAGAAAGAAGTAAGTAATTGCTTACATGAAATGATGGTAGGGTTCTAAAGAAGGGAATATGCATTGCATATATTAAAGAAGGGCTATTAAGATAAGCTAATGGATGCTCAAAGAACAGTGCTTGTGTTATGGAGATATGTTCTTTGTATGTTACAGAAACTATGTTAATTTATTGAAAAATAACTATGTGAAAGGAACACATGTGCAAAATCGTAGAAACAATAGTTTATTACCTGTATGAAAAGATAACTATTGTGTTATATGTTTTAAAGGGAAACATGGATTTGTAGAACTACATTAGTACGAATAGGCATTATGGAAAGTAGAACAAGTATTTACTTGAATATATGTACTAGTTAGTTATTATGACATGCTTGCACATGCACATGAGTAGAAGTCAAAAGATCTCTTTTAGAGGTTGATTATTGAATGTTTAATATTGTATCTAATCTTGTTGCCAAAGCTTGTTGATGACAACATTAACAAGAAACGATGGTGGTTGGTGCCAAAGAAAAGTGATGTTTTACATTGTGGTAGGAAAAGGATTAATGGTCCATGCAGATGAATATGAGTTGCAGGATCGTACATCACTAGTACAATCATGCCACCAGGATTGTTGCATGTGGCTGTATGTAAGTAAAGGGTTTATATGGAAAATGTATTAGCTTTTAGCTAGTTAGGTGACAACTTAATGATAATTCATTGTAATAATTTTATAACAATGGTTAACAGATGGAATCCCTTATAATCCATTGAGTGAGGGGTAAAAACCCTCAAGAGCGTTTAATAAAGAGATTAAACGTTTGCTGGTTTTCACCCTACGGGGTTTCCAGGGTATATTGGTGTTCAATAGTGTGATTGCCTTTTGTGTCAGATTGATGATGATGATGATTCTTTATTTGATGTGATAATCATAATGTCCAAGTATGTGTTTAAGTAATATGGCTAAGGAAATCAGGAAATGGTTGCAAAGTCCATAAGAGAATTTATGTTATTACACTACAATAGTGGTTGTTAATGGTTATGCAACTTACTGTCCTTTATTTCAATTCACTTTATGTTCTAATGAACATTATATCTAATGGTTAATAAGTAATGTGGAGTTGTGATTTGGATAATTACTTGCGGTTATTTGTATAAAAAAATTCTAATTCCCTCCTTTTACATGTGAGGTTACCGGGGTACATTACATGGATCGGATGAGGAAGGACTAGAAATTAGGTTGTTGATGTCGGTCCTATTGGCTAGTAGCAAGCCTAATCTACAGATTCCAAATTACGATGGCAACTTGTCCACAGAACTTCTGTTGGACTGGATCTGTGAATTGGACAAATATTTCAAATGTGAAGAGGTCAGCAAAGATCGGAGAGTTAAGTTTGCTGCAACCAAGTTGAAAGGACACGCAGCCTTATGGTGGGATAGTTTCCAAGCAGAAAGAAGAAGGATGAATAAGTTGCCAATAAAGAAATTGCCAAGAATGGTGGCAAAGATGAAAGGCAGATTTTTGCCCAAAGATTACCAGATTTCTCTGCATTGGCAAGTGCAGAATTTGAGGCAAAAAGGGATGACAGTGAGAGAATATACTGAAGAATTCTACTGGGTAAATTTAAGAGCTGGTTACACGGAGGATACCCCAGAAAAAACAACAAGGCATGTAAATGGTCTGAGATTGGAAATATTGGATGAGATAAGCATTCTTTCCCCAAAGAATATAGAGGAAGCCTGCCAGAGTGCCATGAAGGCAGAGGAGAAGATCACCAGAAAACAAAATGCTAGGAGAGGAAGGGGAACCGATAGAGGAAGAGGACAATCCTATGGTAGAGGACGAACTGCCAATAATAGTGAAGAGGGCAGCAGTTCCAAGACTTCAAGGACAGCAGAAAAAGGAGACAACACTAGAGGAGGAAGGCCATATCAGAGAGGAAGAGGAAATGGCTGAGGCAAAGGCACTGCCTATCAGTGCTACAGGTGCCACAAGTGGGGGCACAGGTCTTTTGAGTGTCCTGAAGCAAAACAAGCTGGTCAAAGAGGATTGTATGTTGCACAGCCAGAGGAAGCAGAGGCACCACTGTAGGAAGCAGAAAATGTGCTGGAAATAGGGGAAGCCTTAGTTCTGAATAAAGTGTTGTTGAAACCAACCAAGGAAACAACTGAACAAACTCAAAGGAAGGCATTATTCAGGACAATTTGTAAGTCGCACGGATAATCTGGTTGCCATAGAGATGGTAGAGAAGTTGGGTTTGAAGCGGCTGAAGCACCCCACTCCCTACAAGGTATCATGGTTGCAGAAAGGCCATCAAATGTTGGTTGACGAACAGTGTGAAGTTGAGTTCCATATTGGTAGGTATAAGGACAAGGTTGTTTGTGATATTATGCCAATGGACGTATGTCATATACTGCTAGGAAGGCCATGGCAGTATGACCGGAAGGTAGTGCATGATGGGAAGACAAACTGTTACAAGTTTGTCAAGGATGGGATTAAGCACACACTTGTGCCCATCAAGGAGGAAGAAACAACAGAAACAAGCGGAACAAAAGTGTTATTAGTGGGTGGAAAATAGTTTTTAAAGTAGATCGAAGACAACGAAGTGAATTATGTTGTAGTAAGGAGGCCAAAGATAGTGTTACTACACACTGAAATTTCAGATTTACCAGAATAAATTTAGGAGATGTTGCAGGAGTTTAGTGATATAGTAGTGGATGATCTACCAGATAAACTGCCTCCTAAGAGGAGTATCATTCATCACATTGACTTTATACCTAGAGCAAGTCTACCGAACAAGGAAGCATACCAGATGAGCCCTAAAGATAATGAGGAAATCAAAAAATAGGTGCAAGAATTGTTGGATAAAGGGTTGATAAGGGAGAGTTTGAGCCCCTACACAGTTCCGACAGTTCTCACTCCCAAGAAAGGAGGAGATTGGCGAATGTGCATGGATTCGAGGGCCATCAATAAGATTACCATCAGGTACAGGTTTCCACTACCACAGATGGATGATATGATGGACTGCCTGAGTGAGGCAACATACTTCTCAAAGATCAATCTAAAGAGCATTTATCACTAGATCCAGATCAGGGAGGGGGATGAATGGAAAACAACATTCAAGACTAATGAAGGGTTGTATGAGTGGCTGGTAATGCCATTTAGATTAAGTAATTCCCCTAGTACCTTTATGCGACTGATGAACGAAATGCTGAAAGAGTTCATTGGAAAGTTTGTGATAATGTATCTTGATGATATATTAATTTTCAGCAAGACTAAGGAGGAACACTTTTGACATGTTCAAAGTGTGATGGAGAAATTGCGATAGAATAAGCTGCTGATAAATCTAAAAAAATGTACTTTTTTTCAAAGAGAACTGGTTTATCTGGGTTTTGTGATTGTAGAGAACGAGTTGAAGATGGACCCAGAAAAAGTTGCAGCTATTATTAGCTGGCCATCCCCAAAGAGCCTATTTGAGGTTCGTAGTTTTCATGGGTTGGCAAGTTTTTACCGTAAATTTATCAAAGATTTTAGTGGAATCTACATGCCTATGTTGGATACTATTAAGAAGATGAGTCAGCCTTTTCATTGGACTGAAGCAGTAGAGAGGAGCTTCCAGTTATTGAAGGTAAAAATCACTGAGAGGCCAATCCTAAGATTTCCTTATTTTAATAAGCTCTTCCAAGTCCATTGTGATGCAAGCGGTATGGCCATTGGAGCTGTACTTAGCCAGGAAGACAAACCTATTGAATTTTTCAGTGAGAAGTTGAATGAGAGTAGGCAAAAGTATTCATATTATGACAAAGAATTCTATGCTGTCGTCCAAGCACTGAAGCATTGGAGACACTATCTGTTGGGCAGTGAGTTTGTTTTATTTTCTGATAACTCTGCACTGCAATACGTGATGCAACAGCATAAGCTAAATCACAAGCTTGCTAAGTGGGTTGAATATTTACAGAGTTTCAATTTTGTGTTGAAATACATTAGCAGGCAGGACAATAAGGTGGCATATGCATTGATCAGAAGAGCTTTGCTCTTGCAGGAGAGTACGATCCAAGTGTTAGGCTTTGAGCATTTGAAATACTTGTATCAGACCGATGCAGATTTCAAAGAGGCTTATGAAGCCTGTCAGTATCCTTTGCTAAGAAACAATAGTCCATGGTTGGACTATAATTTACAAGAGAATCTATTGTTTAAAGGGGGACAATTATGCATTCCTAATTGTTTGATGAGAGAGAATATCATTTGGGAGAAGCACAGTGGAGGACTAGCCGGGCATTTCAGCATAGACAAAACATTAGATCAGCTCAACCATTTTTATTATTGGCCAAGGATGTGAAGGGATGTGCAGAGATTTGTAACTAGATGTAAAGTGTGTCAGTTGGAAAAAGGACACAGTCAGAATACGGGACTCTACACATCATTGCCTATTTCGAGTAGACCGTGGGACTCAGTCAGTTTGGACTTTGTCTTGGGTCTACCAAGGATGCAGTGGGGTTATGATTCTGTGATGGTAGTAGTAGATCGGTTCTCAAAAATGGCACATTTCATCCCTTGTAAAAAAACTAGCGATGCCACTCATGTGGCCCACTTATTTTTCACAGAGATCGTCAGGCTACACAACCTGCCTAAGTCCATTATTTCCGACAAGGACATGAAATTTACAGGGCACTTCTGGCACACCTTGTGGAAAAAGATGGACACACAATTAAGTTTCAGCTCTGCTTATCACCCGCAGACCGATGGGCAAACAAAGGTGGTAAACAAGAGCTTGGGGAACCTGTTACGAAGTTTGATCAGGAAAAATTCATGGATGTGGGATCGTGTACTTGTCCAGCCGGAGTTCGCTTACAACGACTCACCCAATAGCAACACGAGGCACAGTCCTTTTCAGATCTTATATGGCATGCATCCTCACAGAGTGCATGAGTTACGAGATCTAGGACAGTAGGAAAGATGGAGTGCTGATGGGGAAGATTTCGCCAAAGCAATGAATGACCTACACAAGCAGGTAAAGATGAAGTTGCATGACAACAGTAAAAAATACAAGCAGTGGGCAGATCTGAAACGGCGAGAGGTACAGTTTAATGTGGGGGATGAAGTCCTCGCACATTTTCACAGAGAACGTTTTCCTAGGGGTGAATACAACAAATTGAAATATAAGAAGATTGGCCCTTGTAAAATTCTGTGTAAATTTTCAACAAATGCTTATGAATTACAGCTACCTCCAGGGATAGGCATATCGCCCATCTTCAATGTGGCAGACTTGTTTCCATATACTGCCAATCCTGAGGAAGACAGTACAACACGGCCTACATGGGGACACATAGGAAGGGAGTGAGACTTGGATGAGACAAATGCCTTCAGCTCAGCCCCTTGAGATCGAGAGGATCCTCGACACTCAGGTGGCCAGGTGAAATCGACAGAAGGAATACCTACAGTATCTGGTCAAGTGGAAGAACCGTCCCATTGAGGACAGTTCATGGCTTGACGCTAGACAAATACAACAGGAAGGCTATTCAGTCGAGAAGCTCATGGACCGGAGTCATGAATTTTTCTTACCCCGAGAGCTTGATGCAGGAGCATCCAGCTGGGGGTACCATGACCAAGTGTTTGGTCTCAGTCAAGGAGAACAGGTTCATTATCATTTGGTTCCATTTACTGATCAACACAGTATTTAGAAACTTGTTTTTTTTTATTATTTAGTTATTAGTTAAGTTGTAATTAGGAACAACACAGTTAGATGAAGGTGGTTACAGCCACACTGTTTGTTTTCTTTTATTTATTTTATAGTTGTCTTTCATTTAGAAAAAAAAAAAAAAGATAATATATATTCCATGGGGCAAGAAAACCCAAAATAGTTATCAACCGTGTAACTGCAGATGTAACTGCGAGTAGTTAGGAGAATTGTCTCGAAAACAATACAAAAGTGAATGTAACACATTTTGAAAGGGTTCAATGCACGAGAACAAGAATACAAAAAGAAGAAAATAATTTTCAAACACCTGAGTATCTGAATCCATCTGCAAACAATCTTTTTATTATATTTATTTCTTTTCCCCTCTAATTGCTACCTGTGTCAATTAAACAACACTGTGTGTTTCTATAGATCCTTCCTAACAAACAGAGATATAGTTCCTAAGTTCGAACAATGAAGCAATAACAGAAGATTCCTAACACGGAGTTCTGGCAACAACAAAATCTCCATACACATGAGAGCAAGCAACAACTACGAGATAGTTCTCAACAAACAGTGGATAGAACACAATTATAACAAAGGTAACCCATTTACACGAAATCTTCTTGTTTCTTCCTTCCTTATAAACATAATGCTGGCATACATAAAGAACAGTGTAAAGTGCTAGACAATAATAGAGTAAGGCAAGATGACCCTCATTTGTGAAAGAAAATCAAACCCCGAAGCTAGGGTTAAAGCCTAGTCGGTTACAAGAGTGTAAGCAGAATAAATTACATATAACCAAAAACCAAAAAGCAGATAGAGTTACATAAAATCCGAGTCGAAGGTCACTCGATAGCAAAAGACAAATAAGCGGAGCAGCACTCGAACTTTCCCAATGTCACAACAGAGAAAAGAAGGCTACAAACTAAGTAACAGTAGCAGAGAACGACCCTACCAGAATCATTGGGTTGCAACCATTTTAGAGACCAAGTCTGGAGCAAACCCCAACCTGCCATAGAAAACCAACAGAACCATATTAGTCATTTGTATGCCAAGAAAACTGAATGTGAAAATTGATGAGCAGAGAAGGAAAAGCCAGCTTACCTGAGGAGTCACAGTGCTGGAGGAATGAAACCCCAACTGAGTCACAGTCACAAGTGAAAACCATGCACACAAAGGAGTGATTACCTTAGTGTCAAATAAAAGCAGAGAAGACCAGCTATAGCATCAAAAAGTAAGCTTACATTGCCAGGACCAAGTGAAGCTGAGGAAGTCCACTGTGACTAAGACCTGCCAGGACAGTAAAACATTCATACATCAACCAGAGAACCAATAACCGAGAGCTTAACTAGAGAACTGAAACAGAGCGAGATAAGGGAACGGTCGAAAGAGCAATAACCATAAAGAATGTTAAAGAGCCAAAAAAAGAATGAAGTAAACCCTCTCACAAAGTTGACGAAGCCTCCAACACAGTGCCCAGGCAACCGGGTAACGAAACAGCAAGTGTGGGCGGAGCTACCTCACCACCAGGTAGGGGAACCCATAGCCAGGTGTAGACAGAGCACTACTACAGAGTTCGACACAGTTGTAAGCAGGCCAACAAAAGAACACAAACCCTCACCACGACAGAGAGAAGCCAAAATTCCCAAGTGAAGTGCAAATGAGGGTTATAGCATAACCAAAGAGCGGGAAGGAGAAAATCAAGGCGAGTACAGATGTCAGCATACCAGTAATAACTACACAATCAATGCCAACAAATAAATATCTATGTTAATCAACTGCTTAGGGCTAATTATGTGTGTTTGACTTGAACCTTGAATTAATCATTGGTTAAACTAGGTTAATCCGCAAGTTAAAGGGTTGGTCCCATCAGTGGGTATAATCTTAGCATCTCTTTGACCGCGCATTTAAGGTATTTCATGCTTGTTACATCAGATTCATTCAGTTTTCAATGTTTTCCATGTACACAATCAATTTCTTCTTGCAAACTGTTCATCGCATGGGATGTCTAGGCAACTCACTATTGAGATATTTAATATCATTGTTTGCTAGATGTCATGATATTTAATTCCATTATCTTCTAGGTGTCATAGTCAATTCAGATTTAGTTAAGTTACTTGATTTTTTTCTAGTCATTTATTGTTTTTTGTTTCCTTGTCTCCTATGTACTCTATTTTACTGATTTTGAATGATGAGAAGATCTAATTTGCTCCATTCCAGTTTTGTGTTCATTATGTCTATTTCTGCCTTTGCATGCTTTTCCATAGTAATAGAGCACCAGGTTGCATAAAACTCTAGGGAGAGAAGCATTTCAAATTTTTATATGGTCACATAGAAATAGCAGAGCTCTTGAGGAGCTTGAGGACAAGAGGCTGAGAGAATGTGAGATAGTAGCAAACCTTCTCACTTTTGAAGGAAAAAAGCTACAACAAGAGGTGACAAACTTACAAAACTGTTGCAACCTGCCAGCGAGTACAATGCGAAATATTACGCACCCAATCTGTGTCGTGATATGTGACAACCTACCCAAAAGATAAAACATGAGGATCAAGCAACTCGAAAAGTCAAGTCTTTCAAAAAAGTTTAATAATCAAGCCTTCATCATATTATAGCCCTTCATTGGATATTCAAAAGGCAAGTTTCTTTTCTTTTATTTTTTATTTTTTTCTTTCTTTTAAAAAACAACAAAGTTCCTTTAAAAGGACCCATTCCTATTTGTTTTAAAAGGAGAATATGAATTGTCTTCATATTAGTTTGTATTTATTGTAAGAAAAGGCGTTTTGAAAGAAGGTTTTTAGTTTCAAGATTTAAAAAAAACAGGGGGGGAGGGGGTGGGCGGAATTTGAATAAGGGGCTCCTTTATTAGAATTTTTTTTTGTAGTTAAAAAAAATCAAATGATTTGAGATAAAATTTGTAAGCATTTTACTTAAGGAGCTTTGCAAAGGAGTTGTTTTATTGAAACAAAAAGGCCTTTATTAAAGTTTTTTCTTTAAAAGAAGAGAGTGTTGTATTTTTTAAGGTGATTTTTTTAGTCTTGAAAAGGAGATTGTAGAAAAGAAAGTGCACATACATTTGGATTTTAAAAAAATGGCTTCCTCCAGCTCTTTGCCACAAACCCCGATTTTGCGTGGCAAAAATTATGAATTTTGGTTTTCACAAATGAAGACATTTTTGCAAGTCCAAGACTGTTGTGATACCTTGCAGAATGGTTTCACAAATGAAGTCATTTCTGCAAGCCCAAGAGTTTTGGCATACTTTGCAGAATGGTTATGTAGAGCCGACCCAAGAAGCATTAGCAACCATGAACAATAATAAGAAGAATTTCACTGCAAAACTAAGAAAAAAGCACACATAGCCAAATGTTGGGTACAAAACTTAGTCGATAACTCTATCTTCAACAAGATAACTGATGCATCAACAACAAAATAAGCTTGAGATATTTTGAAAGTTCAGTATTAGGGTCATGATACAGTGAAAACTATAAAATTGAAGAGCTTTATGGCTTAGTTAGAAACCCCGAATATGAGTGACACAATGAATGTTAACCATTTCATGACTAGAGTCATGGGCATCATCAATCAATTCAAACTTATTGGTGAAACCATTATAGATTAGAATATAGTTGAAAATTTTCTTTGAATCCTACCTAAGAAATATGACATGGTTGTAACAACCATTCTAGAATCCAAAGATTTTACAACCTTCCTAGTAGAATAGTTCATTGGATCACTTTTGGCACATGAAACAAGACTTACCTTGGAAGAATATCCCATGGAACAATCTTTCAAAGCACTAGTCTCTCTTGGCAGAGGAAGAGACAGAGGATATAGAGGCAATAGCAAGTGAGGCAGATCAGAAGATCATGATGTAGTAGAGCAGTCAAGACCTTCACAAAACCAAACACAGAGAAGCAGAACACGGAGAAAATATTATGTCTATTGATATTACTTTAATAAATTTTGGCATTATGAACATGAATGTAGAAATAAATAGTTATACCAACAAAGAGGAAATGTCCATTTCTCCAAAAATGAAGGAGAATCCTCTGACACAATGTTTATTTCCTACCATCTTTTTGAAGACACTCATAGTGAGGACCTTTGGTTTCTAGACAATGGTTGCAATAATCATATGGCAGGTAACAAAAATCTTAGACTTTCATGTCTTCATGCTTCTATAACATCATAAATTACTCATGTAGATCACTCTCATATAAAAGTTGAAGGGATAGGTACTTTCATTTTTCTTACTAAACAAAATCAACAAAAATATATACATGATGTTTATTATGTTCCACATATGAATCATAACCTCATTATGAAGGTCAATTGATGGAACATGGTTATGATGTGATATTCCAAGGGACCACATGTTATATCTATGACAAACCTCCAAAACGAAAATTGATAGCAAAGGTTGAAGAAAACAAGAATAGGATGTTTCCCTTGACTCTTAGAAGTCAAAATCTCTCACAGTCTTTTTCCCACAATGTGTCAAAAATATATGAGTCACAACTATGGCATTGTAAGTATGGACATATTGCTTTCAAGAGTCTAAGTCTTCATCAAAAACATGTTATGGTCATTGGTCTCCCTATTGTAAGTGAAAAAGATTGGAACTGTGAAATTTGTATTCTAGAAAAGCACAAAAAGGATAGGTTTCTGACATCTTTCACTGGAGAAAAAGAGTCTTTAGAGCTATTCCATACATATATATGTGGCCAAATGAAAACACAATCTATTAGTGGTATTCTTTATTTTATGACATTCATTTATGATTATCACAAGTAGATATGGTAAATTTTCTAAAAAAAATTGAGATACTCTCTCGAGATTCAAAGAATTCAAAGCATAAGAAAAAAAGCAAAGTGGAAATCCTTTGAAAGTACTGTGGTCCACCCAAGGAGGAGAATATAGGTCCAATCACTTCAAAGTTGTTTTTCAACAACAAGGAATCTTCATGCATAATAGAACAAGATACACTCCATAACAGAATGGAGCAGCAGAAAAGGAAAAACGAGTCTTCTACAGAGATAGAGTATGTAGCTGCAAATTTAGCAATATTTCAAGAAGTGCAGCTAAGAAGGCTATTGAAGGATTTTTGAAATGTTGAAAAGGAGCCAACTCCTATTTACTATTATAATAGTTATGCACTTTCTTTATCAAAAAATCATGTCTTTCTCAAAAAGAGCAAGCACATTAACACACATTTTCATTTCATCTGTGATCTTGTCAATGATGGAGACAAGTTACTTGCTTTTTGTGGTTCAAGATATCACCTTGCAGATATTTTCACAAAGCCATTGGGATAAAATGTATTTGAATTTCAAAGAGAGCAATTGGGCATTATAAGTGCCAATACTTGTAATGATTGACATTAAGAGGGGGTGTTGAGATATTTAATATCATTGTCTCATAGGTGTCATGATATTTAATCCCATTGTCTATTGGGTATCATAGTCAGTTGAAATTTAGTTGAGTTAGTTGATTTTTTCTCCAATCATTTATTGTTGTTTGTTTCCTAGTCTCCTATGTACTCTATTTTATGGATTTCGAATGATGAGAAGAGCTAATTCAATCCATTATAGTTTAATTTTCATTATCTCTCTATTTATGCCTTTGCCTTCTTTGTCACTCACTCATTTACCATTCTAACATAGACAATGTCTTCTCAAAACCACCTACGAGCATGTCCTGAACAAATTTGAATTTAATAAATGAGAAATAATGAAAGATTTAAGTTTAATAATGAGGATCATAAATGATAAAAGAATGATTGAGGCTAGTGAGACATACAAGAAAAAAAACTTTGATTGCTTCCCGTGTGATTTTAGAGTCAACCTCATCTTTCTCGAGCAAAACATCAACGAAATATTTAACTTAGGTCTCTTTCTCTTTATGGTGATCTGAAATCAAGGCCATGAGATGAGCAACATGGTCATATTTTATTTTCTCCACAAATTCATTGAATGATTTATTGATATTCTTCATGTGTAGTGTGATACCTTGCAAATCAAGCCAATCCAATCAAACAATAAATTCTTTGATGTTAAAATCTCTCGGTCATAGATATAAGATCTAATATTAAATCCTTAAAAATTTTGAAATCACCACCCAAATCAACATCAGTAAATTTTCTCCCTGCCAACATCTACCAAATTATATTGAAGTTGAGAGTGGAGATAAAAAAATTTCTATCCCTTCCTTCATAGTCTCCTTCTCTTTTGTATTCTCTTGGAACAATTAGAGAGACTTACTATTTTGAGATTAGTTTCTTATTAGTTTCATTTACATAAGTCACTTTTATTATTATTTAGGAAGAAGATTTCAAAAGCAATTTTTTCTTATTTAATTAATCAACTTTTTAAATGAGTATTGGTAGTTTCCAACCCCTCCACCCTCAAACATCTCATGAACCAAAATACCCTTGTGACTCCCACATGAAAATGTGCAATATAATAACACCAAATAATTATCTATATGAAATAAATTAAATAATATGAAATATGTCTCTTGTACCTCCTAGCATAAAGTATGCTTATAAAAATTAAATTTGTGCATCATAAAAAGTATCTACTACCATGATTACTTTGCATAACATATATTATGGTTGTTATATAGATACCATGGGTTTCCATAGGTGGGAATTGCACAATGATCGAAGAGGACATGGAAAATATAGGAATGTCTTGTGGAGAGAAAAATACAATAAAAGAATATAGTTTTCCATCCATTTTGACAATGACTCCAAATAATTTAATCAACTATCCCAGATATGATATATTTACTTGGGATGCATTCCACCTTAACCAACCTCGCAACCATCTCAAAACATGCCACTACCACACCCCCGTATTGTTGAGATATCTCACCAACAGCCTCAAGCCACAACATCTACCTCTGTTTGACAGATGCAACCTAAACCCCATTGCACAACCTTTTGGACATGCACGATGATCATCCATTTCTCATCATACAGTGATCCCTTTGCCTTCCGGTGATCAATTTCCCTCTAATGCTTCCTAAGCCATGATTCAACACCATGAGTAGCATTTGTAGTCTCCTCCTCACATAGTTGTATCTAATCTTCATCCTTCTTTAACCCCCAAAACTTTCTTCATTAGAGGCTACCTCTTCACATTCCCACATATCTTCTTTTGGGATGGATGACATGAGAGAGATTTCTATTGAGGTTGTGTTTCTAGAGATACATTCTAAGAAGAAAAGGTAAGACAGTGAGGGAAAAAGCTAAATAATAAATATATCATAGATCCTCAGCATCCTTGACTTATGTGAGGTGCATACTTACTTCATTGTTTAGACTTTATAAAATTTTATATGTTTAGAATATGTTTTATGATACAACTTGAAACACACTTTCTAGCCTCACAGACCTCGTTTTTTGGTATATTCTACAGCAGAATTTTTGTGTAGTTTGTTTTATAACAACAACATATTTTTGGGCAAATAAATAATTGATAAAATACTATTTTTGTGGAGATACAAGTGGCTGATATAGTATTTTTATGGGTTGAATTTTCTATGGCTATACATATGCATGTTAATAAAGGGAGGCACAAGGTGTCTTGATGATGAGCCATATATGGTAGATACTTTTTATGATGCACATATTTAATTTTGATATGCATACTTTATGCTAGGAGGTACAAGAGACATATTTCATATTATGTAATTTATTTCATATAAATAATTATTTTGTGTTATTATATTGCACATTTTCATGTGGGAGTCACAAGTGTATTTTGGTTCATGAGATGTTTGAGGGGGGTGGGTGGTCACCTACCAATTATCATTTCAAAAGTTGATTATTTAAATAAATAAAAAAATTCCTTTTGAAATATTCTTCCTAAATAATAATAAAAGTGACTTATGTAAATGAAACTAATAAGAAACTAATCTCCAAAATAGTAAGTCTCTCTAATTGTTCAAAGAGAATAAAAAGAGAAGGACACTATGAAGGAAGGGATATAAAATTTGTTAGGAGAGGTATGCACCATATTTGAAAGTTTTCATTATTTTCCTTCGGTTTATTATTTATGTGAATATAAGAGACTAGCTTGTTTCATGGAAATAAACCTTTTCAAAGGTGTGACAAGAAGGAGAGTAGATTCATCCCTTAATTCTGTGATCCTTTCAAGTTGTCTTTCATTTCCTGCATTTATTTATGCTTATAAAAGGTCTAGCATTTTATGTTAGTACTAATAGCTAAATTTTTTTAGAGATGCTTTTGATGATTTAATCATGTCATAAAGGCCCCAGAATGATTCCTAATGTTGTTTTATCTTATTTTTTCCCCTTAGTGTAGTTGTAAGAGTCCCTTAGATTATAAGCACTTTTGAAATAAGATTTTGCCAATATTTCTCATAGGAACTAGCTAAACAACAAGCTTTACTCTCATTTATCAATAAAAATCAGTGATTTCTAGCCACATTCATTGTGCATGTGTTTCACGATTTTAATTTATATTTCATGAACATATTATGTTGAAATTTATTTTAATCTTTATGAGTTTTATATAGCAGTTTGTTATATGCTTGCGTAGCCATATGGTTAATGAGGAATTTCCTTGAATTTTCTCATAAAATTACCTTTATTTCAGTTTATTACTATTCATAACCATTTTTTATTTGTTGTTTTACATTGTTCATGTTATTCATAATTTTATTTATTTGTTATAATAAACTATAATTAATACATTTTCTACTCTCCATGGAAGTTTTCTACATTTTCATATTCCTTTTCTTGTTCTAAATAATTTGGTAAATAAATTAAAATAAAAAAGAAAAACAAAAATAAAACATAAAACCAAGTGTACTAAAATCCGGGCCTGGTCCCATTATCCCACACACTGAGTGATATTCTATGGTTTGTTAGTGAAGTATAAAACTTCATTCGTTAACATAAGTGCCTAAGGGTGAAAAAGGATCTGATTAGCTGATATTAGTCATCCCATTCTCTTGCAACTAGAACAACTCTTGACATACTACTTCTCATCCTTGAAAATGCTTTGCCAATAGTATCCCAAATCTAATAGATTATAAGGTGTCATTTGTCAGTGAGGTGTCCCTTGCATGGCTCATCATGGCATGCCTTCAAACTATTTCACATTTCATCTGATATGGTATGGAAAATATCACCATGAATCCATGAGTAGTTAGCATTTTCCAAGTGATAATCCTTTATTTCTCCCTAGATGAAATTTTTTTGGTACGTTTCCTATAGACAAATAGTTGGTAACATTTCTAGCCAAGAAGAATTAGTGGATACAACAAATAAATGTGATATAGAACTCTATCATCTACAATAGTAATCTCACCCTCAACATGATTTCTAGAAACATAATTTGTAGTGAAATTTCCTTACCATACGGATATAAAATGGTGGTATTGAATTCCTATAGCAATAAAAGCATCTAGTAATCCTAAGATTAATGACTATATCATTCACTAAGTAGAAAATGGTTGAATGATCAGAGAGAATGAAAACTTCACGTCCAATGATATAACACCTAAATTTTTTGATTGCATGAACAACTCCTAGAGAGTCTTTCTCACTGACCGTGTAATTAAGTTCAGTAGGTGCGGTATTCTTACCCATAAGGAAAGTGGAATAACATAATTGTATTACTTTCTTCCCTAAAATAACTCAAAGTGTGTTGTGAAAAGCATCTATGAAGATGTGAAAGGGGAGACACCAATCTTCTCTCCTTATAATAGGTGCAATATAAATCTTATCTTTTAAAATTTCAAATGCATATTGACAATGATCATCTCAAGAAAAGTTAGCATTTTTAGAAAGTAAAATTGATAATGGTTCAACAACTTTTGTGATTTTTTTAATAAAGCATATATAATAAGTAGTTTGAATAAGGAAATTTCATATCTCTTTCAAAATTTTGGGAACTGGAATATTTCAGAGCACTTCCATTTTTATCGTATTTACCACATCCATGTATAAGAGGTAATATGTCCAAGAACAACAAACACATATTTCATTAAAATTGGAAAAATTATATTACAAAAACATCATTAGAATTGAGGTTTTTTGGCTATTTTTAAATTCTAGATCCACTATTTAATTCCAAATTTAATGAAATATGTGTTAACACATTTAGTTAGCAACATGCAACATTTTCCATAACTTAAGGAAATGTTGGTTTCTTGGAATTTGATTAATAGTTTTTCAAGGTTCTCAAATTATTCCTCAAATGAGTCACTGTAAATAGTAAAACTATACATTTACACCTCAATATATTCATGGAATAAGTCTAAAAACATTCCTAGAAATACTCTTTGAAATGTGGCCGGAGAATTACATGATCCAAAGGGTAACACTTTATAAGAAAATTTCCCCTAAGGGAATGTGAAGATACCTTTTTTCTTAATTATATAATGTAATCTATATTTTATTATACCAATAAAACCATCTATAAATCAAAAATGCATTTTTTTGTGCTAGCGTGTTTACAACTTGGTCAGTGAATGGAAGAGGGAATTTGTCGTTCATGGTGGATTTGTTTAATTCTTAATAATCCGTAGGAATTCACTGTTTATTTTTCTTCTTGGGAACTACTACAAGAGGTAAGACCCATCTGTGATCAGAAATTGGATAGATAAGTTTGGCATCAAGAGTATCTTGTAATTCATCTTTAACTACTTCTTTAGGGGCCTGGTTCATACAACTTTAGAATTGTCTTATTGAAAAATAGTTTGAATTTAATATAAAGAGAAAACGTGTAAGGGTGTATACCTATCGTATCATGGTAGTCTCATGTGCAAGAACTTGATTATTTTTGTAGGATATGGATCGTTTTTTAGTGTTGAGATTCAATAAGTTGAGAACTTATATGAAAAACTTACCTTGGTTGATTTCAACAAGAATGTTGTAGCACTCTACCTTTTCCATTGTATTATGAAATGAAAATAAGGTTATTGTATCACCATCTATGCACATCAACCTTCAAAATTTGATCTAACAAGAGACAAAACAAATCAAAATTTTGTGTAATAAATTAGATAGAAATGTGTTAATTTTGCTTTCCTTGGTGTTTTGTTTGAAGTTCATTACTGATCTATTTCAAATATAGGATGAAAAAATTCTCCATCATCATTTTCATTGTCATACCATATAATATTTTCCAACATAATGAGGGAATTTTCATATAGGTATAAGCTCACTTTTTTCATTCAATCCCCATGTGAAACAAAGATGTTTTTGGATCAACAACTTATAAAAGCATATTTATTAGAAATATAATGCCTACCAAGGATTATACGATCTCATATGAAAGAATATTTTGGCTACAATACCATTAGGTATATGGGGTACTCCCAAGAACCCAAGGAGACAACAAAAACTTCCAATACTCTCTCTAGTTTTATCTTGGATTTGTGAGCTAATTCAAGGACCATAGCATTTGGATGAAGGTTAGATAAATTCAATTGTTTCATCATTTGTGGTCATGATGTTGATGGCTACTCCAAGGAAAATTGAATAATTTGGAACACAAATCCTATTAATGTGCACATAGACAATAAGAGTACTAGACTCTACATATTTATCCACAAAATGTTTCCCAGGCATCAAATCTATAGATTTCCAAATGAATTAGATGGTAGGTAATTTATTATTCTCTCTTCTTGGCTTCTTTAAACATGATTATTTGACTACTATTTCTTACACATGTATGTCATTAAAGGATTTCAACAAAGTGACTTTTATGAAACATTTGTTATTTTAGTGATAAGACAATATTCAAAGTGAGTTACATTTTTATTCAGATTTAAGATCTCTAGACAAGGAGGTTCTTTGGATGAGTCAACCTACTCTATATGATTACTTGTATGTTTTATTATGGTAGGAGTATCATCATTGACTTGATGATTAGGAGTTTCCTCCTCTTGTCCATCTTCAATGATCATGGGTCATTGTTTTTGGAATACCTTTCCTAATCACAAGTGGATATCCTGCAACCATGCCTGTGTGACTATATAGGTGGGAAAAGATTGTAACATAGTGTCAATAACAGGTTGATCTACTTTATTGTTTGGGTTAGGGACAGTCTGGATAGGGAGTTGTGTTGGTCTAGAAGGTTGGTTGGATGGAAATTGTAATTGTTGGGTTGCATAATATGTTGTGGGACTTGTGTTACATAAGGCTCTGAAGGGAATTGTTCTATAATTTTTTGTTGTTTTGAGTTTTCATCAAATACAAATAAGAAATCATGTTAGAGTAAATGGACCCTCACCAATTTTTTTCCAATGATGGTTTTGTTGTTGGGGCCATGATTTTCAAGGCATTGTAGGATTCGAATGTGGATATTGTTGGCTAGGATAATATGGAAAATTTCAAAACGTAGGTTTTTATGACATGCATATTGTAAAAGTAGGAAGATAGTCACATTCTTATAACAATCATCCCTAAAAACAAAAGGTATCTCTTGCTTGAATTTAATGGGTAACTAATAAGCATGAAAGTCTTAAGATGGTATGAAGTCACAACCTCATTCAAACCAATAGAATCCATTACAAAAAGAAATTAGATTTATAAAATACATCATTTAGCATTGTCAAGTGAAGGTGCTTATAATTTTTAAATGTTTGTAATTTTATTAGTAGAAAATTAACAAAAAAGTAAATAAATTAAATTGGATTGATTTATTATTTTTATTACTTTTTGAATTTTTAGTGTTTAAATTGAGTCTACATTATTGTTTTATTTTCTAGGTAATATGAGTCTTGAGATGACTAGTACTCCTAACTTTTGGCTTGAGTAACCATGACCCATCACATCTAAGCTGTCAAAATCACTTGGAATTTTGAACTAATAACTTTTACACCAGGAAATACCTTAATATAACACCATGTCACCATCTATGCTAAGCCTCGTGGACACTTTTAATTTCATTTTATTTTCATTTCACAATATCTATTTATTAACCCTTCTACTACATATTGGAAATGATAATAAAAGTTTATTTCTATTAAAAATTATGAATATCTCACATTTATTTTAATTTGTATTTATAATATATTAAATTTACCATATTATGCATTTTTACTTTTAATATTTACAATGTTTCCTCTTCCTTTGAATCCATGTCTCATATAATGTTAGGTTAAATAAAATTAGCTCACATCATGCCTTATAAAATCCCCATATTCATATTTATATCTAAATTAAAACATATCTCACAATACCTATTCCATAGGAACATTAAATACCTCTTTCATCTCTTTGTTAAAAAATAATATGTTATTAAACTTTCAAATAATTTTAAAAGGAATATATTATTCAACTATATGTAAGGAATTTCCTTTCAGTAGGCGAGATGGTGTATTTAGGTAAGGGTGCATGTTGTGGCCTTGTCGGTCATGGAACTAGTATAGGTGGTAATAAAATGAGAGTTGGTCATGCCTTAATTGAGTAGGATGTTAATATACAAAGCATATGTTGTGTTTTGGAATTGAACATGGAGGCTTGGTGGTCTAAATATGGAGCTTTGGGCATGAAGGAAATTGGTATGTCGACCCAATGAAAGTGCTACTGGGACCCTAGCATAAGAAGTTTCTTCTTGAAAACTTATCGAGGGACCAATGGGTTAGCAGTGTTGAAGGGATTTTTCATGGTGGAACGTTGTCCAAATTCATCTCAAAATCACTGGCCTAGATTAAGGTATAGAATATTGATCTCTCTACATGGTTTTCTTCCATAATAGGTATATATTTTAGCTATTACCTCTACTTTGGGGAGCTCTGGATTATTTTTGTTAATTCAAGTTGGATTTTTGAACATTTTTGGGCTAGGTTGTTAAGGTTTAATTATTTTACTAGTGTTCTATTGGGTTTAGATAAAAGGGTCTATGTCTATTCTCTCCTCAATCAACCAAGCTAGTTGTTTGGTTCCTAGAACAACAGATTCTTCATGAATATGGTGGGGTTTGAGGTCTCCCATTATCTTGTGTGTCTCAGTCGTGTACATAGATGAGTATGTTCCTGTGAATTTCAACATGTTTAAGAGAAATTCTAGAGAATTTAAGCTTTTTTGTAGACTCCAGGGTCGAATTGGGGGTTCAGGGGTCATTGCTTATTGCTTGTGGCATGTGGTTTGGCATTGGGGATGGTGACATTTCTTTTCCTTCTTGGTGGTGTTTGTTTGGTGGTAAGACAATCTTTTGGTGGGTTCTGGTCATTTTCTTAGGGGATTTGAGAACACTCTATGCTTAAGTCCATTGCTATTCTATTGTGCTTTTGTCTGAGTTGGGGGGCCAGTGGTACCAATTTTTCTGGTATTTGGTGGTACGCTGGGAAAAAAATGTTTGCAGTGTTTATTATAGTGTAGCCCAATGGATAATTCATTGTCATCGTACGCAAGTGATCCAGGAAATTTTCGTGAGTGCTTTCAAATAAAATTTCCCATCATACAAGACCTTTTACTAACACTTACATTTTCTTGTGAAATCATGAGAAATGCATGTTCTAAGAAATCCAAGAAACCATCAACATGAAACAAGGAACAAATAATCATGAAGGACACATAAACACATGATATGATAATGGAGTTCGTCTAGTGTGGACTGTCTCTGGCCCCTTGGTCATGAGGTGGGAGTCAACTTCATTAGTTGTTGTAATAAGATGATGAGTACATGATGTAATATTTGTCAATACAAGGATGGACCCCGTTATCTAGAGTGGCATGTCTCTACAAGAGACATTCTTATATAAATAAATCTCACTCACAAGATGTTCTCCTTCAACATGACAAGGAAAAATCTCACATAAAGTGGCATACAATGATCCTCTCACAATGTGGCATACATGGATCTCAGAATCAAATAATCATCTCAATGAAAATCAAATGAACACATGGAAACAATGCACCTTATACCTCCAAGTCTGAGGACAAACATCAAATCAGCTACTCGGATGAAGAAACAGCTTACGCCAATGTGTTCCCTGTGAAAAACCATGAAATCTAAGTATAAATATGACCCCTTTCTATCTTGGTCAAATTTTGGCTCCACAAGAATCTTTTAAATTCCTCAAAATATTCTCTTCTCGACATGGGTGATAAATACACTACTCAGATGAAGAAATGGACTACACCATCAGACTCCTAGTGAAAAATTGGTTCAAATGAGTATAAACTTTGGCATAATTTTGACACCTTCAAAAATTTTCCTCTAGGGAATCTCCAAGATTCCTCATAAAGAATATTATTTGGAATATTCCCTAATGTATGCTCTAACATTATTCCTAGAATCTTCTTCAGATTCGCTTCTTCATTGGCATACCTACGGCCTCATCTCTCATGTATTCTATATGGTTCTCCATGGTTCCCTTTGAACTATTTGAATGACATTTTATAACAAAGTGTGAGGGTGAATAAGGAAAAGTGTGTGGTTTGCACATTCGTTAGCATATTTATATTAAGTGACTTATTGTTCAAGAGGTTTTGGTTTCAAAACCCATGGACTCCCAATTTTTCTTTAATATGGTTTCAAAGCCCAATTTTGGTTTTAATATAGTTTTCAAACCCTATAAAAATGGTAAACGTATGTCCATATGCTAACAACTCCCCAATTCATGAGAGTAAGACAAAAATGGAGGTTTCGCTATGAGAAGGCCACTTGGGCCTAATTTGAGGTTCCATGTGGCATCATGTGATTGGACCATGTGGTAGGCTCTCATTGGTCCACATCATATGTCACTTTTGTCACCTACCTGTCATGTGTTGACTTGTGATGTTTCCACATCACCTGCTTATGGGTCCACCTGGTTTGCTGACTAAGATGCCACATTAGCTTTATGAGTCCCAATAGGTTTGTTTACTTTACTTCCATGTGTCATCTATATGGCCTACCATGTGGCAAAATGTTGACTTTGAATTTGAATTTTTCCCAATTTAACTAAAACCTTGACTAAGCATAACATTCACATACAAACTCGAATTGAGGTGTTGTTTATGTCATTAGAATTAGGAAGATGAGATCTACGACGTGGTCCTGGTTTTGATGAAATCCAAATAATTTTGTTTTTGAGCCTTTATGGAGCCACCTGGATCATTCCTTTTGACTGAGGAGCTTTTGGCGCTCCAAAAGAGTAAACACAATTTACAAGTTGATGTAGTGCCTCATCTTCACAAAACATGCCCTAACATGACACACTTCCTTCTCCTTCACCTTTGCACTTCAAAGCCATAAATAATGAACCCCCATCAATATCCTATGCAAATTGTAGCACAACCTTGCAAAATACATGTTCTTTTACAAGACCAAACATGATCTAAGAAAACCCCTTACTTGACAAGAGTTTATAACATACCCTTTGGTCAAGTTTACATCAAAATCAAAATGTGAACTAATACCCAAGATAGCAGCAAAAAGGCTAAAAACATCATCATATTGCATTGATAAGTGATGGTAAACAATTCATCACTTTTACAGACATATTGCAACATGTGATTTACAAAATTTGGCCATGCTTAGCTATTTAAAAATTCCACCCATCTTTTACCCAACTAGGTTGATGGGCTCTCTTCCTGTAGATGCCTTTCTCATTGATTTGCTTCACTGATAAGTTCCTTTTCAGGTTCCTTTTGGTCTTTCTTCAGGCGTTTCTCTAGATGGAGCTCCCAACATGTGGATCTCTGATGTACACCTCTATTGCAATGACTACAAAAGTTCTTCTTCCTTTAGACTTTTAAGACCTTCTTCCTACCCTGATGTGGAGAAGGGTTTTCATGTCTTTTCCTCTTCCTTGCTGCCATTCTTTTCCAACACTTGGCAACAACATGGTTATACAAACCCCAAAAACTAGATGGTTTTCTATGCCACAAGTTTGGCTCATCATTAATATTCTTGTAATCAAAATGAATATTAGAATACCGAGACCTTTTATACCTTTCATGGTTGTCTCTAGTGCGAATTTGGTGAGATGAACTTCCTTAGCTCTTCTTCTACAATGCTCATTTTCATGGGAATATTGTGATGTGCTTACATCATCCTCTTTTCTCGATGCTTTCAACAATGGCTTGGATTCTTTATTTGAATAATCCCTTGCTTCTGCTACCTTGAAAGACTATGCTTCAATGTACCCCAATCCTACAAATCGAGGCCTTTGTATAAGCTACAATGGCTCAGTCATTCCTCATCCATTAACACCAATTCCTCCTTTATACCCCAGTTTGGTAAGGAGTCTCATGTCGGTTCCTAAAATGGGTACCTGAATGTTTACAACCAAAATAACATCATGTGAAAATGAAATTGAAGAACTATCAACATTGTTTAACTCAATTGTTGATTCTGAAGTAGGTAATGATGGTTTTTCTAAGCCTTCGTTGCACTTAATCTTTTCCAAGGCCTCTTCCGTGGCTCATATTTGAAGGTGTAATCTCTACTTCTCATGTTATTCTTCTTGTACAAGTCTTCTCAATTTAGCATTCTCCGCATTCTAATAATCCTACCATTGGTGAATATCTTATTCAAGAAGTAAAAAACGGTTGAATGATCAGAGTGAATGGAAATTTCATGTCCAATCATATAATGCCTAAATTTTCTGATTACATGAACAACTTGTAACAGTACAAAGTAATTATCAGGTTAATTTCCTAATTAGAATCATAAACAAACAAATAAGCTCATACCTATATTACCTGTGATCGAAGTCTGCAAATGACAACAAAGTTTTGGGGACGACTCTCCACCCAACTGTAGGCTCAATTGTGCAAGGATCTACTACAACTAGCCACCCTCGAGCCCTCAATCAATGTACTACTGCCAGTGACTCCTAAGTCTTAGAAAACCATTCTCCCAAGAGAATGAAAGATAGAAATTTGGAAAGATGGAATGCCTCCCATCCTCCTCACTCTCTAATAAATAGAGCAAACATTGGATGGGGAACCACATGCACACACTCCATGTGTCTGCATGTGACTTTGATTTTTATCTTTCTTTACTTTTCTTCTGATATTTTTAGTTTTCTTGTTTTATCTCTTTTCTTTCTTTACCTTTCTTGTTTTATTTTCTTCTTTTTTCCTCTTTTTCTTGTTTTATTTCTATTTATTCTTATTTAGAGAATAACCATTTTTATTTTTATTATTTTTATTTATTTTCTTGTATATATTTCAAATATCATTTATTTATGATTTATTAGTTTTATTATTTATTATTAAGTGATTTATTATTTATTATTATATTCTTATTTATTATTTATTATTAAGGGGAGGGATATTACACAACTCCTATATATTCTTTCTCATTGGTCATGTAAAAGTTTAGTAGGTGTGATATTCTTACCCATAAAGAAAGTGGAATAATAGAATTTAATTAATTTCTTCACTAAAATAACTCAAATTGTGTTGTTAGAAGCATCTATGAAGATGTCAAAGAGGAGAGACCAATCTTATCTCCTTATAATAGATGCAATAGAAATATTGTCTTTTAAAATCTCAAATGCATTTTGACAATGATCATCCTAAGAATAGTTAACATTTTTAGAAAGTAACTTTTACAATGGTGCAACAACTTTTGTGATATTTTCAATAAATCTTATATAATAAGTAGTTCAACCAAAAAAATTTCATCTCTTTCAAAATTTTGGGAATTGGAATATTTGAAAGCACTTACATTTTTACCAAATTTACCTCAAACCATGTATAATAGGTAATATGTTTAAGAACAACACTTTTAGTTAGAAACATGTAACATTTTTCATGACTTAAGGAAATGTTGGTTTCTTGGAATTTGATTAATACCTTTTCAAGGTTCTCTAATTCTTCCTAAAATGAATCACCATAAATAGAAAAACCTTCCATTTACACCTCAAGGTATTCATGGAATAATTCCAAAAATATTCCAAGAAATAGTCCTTAAAATGTGGCCAGAGCATTACATGATCCAAAGGGTAACACTTGATAAGGAAATGTCCCCTAAGGGAATGCAAAGATAGTTTCTTCATAACCATATACTGTAATCTATATTTGATTATACCAATAAAACCATCTATAAATGAAAACTAAATTTTTCCTGCTAGTGTGTTTACAAATTGTTCAATGAATGGAAGAGGGAAATTGTCCTTCATGGTGGCTTTGTTTAAATCTTAATAATCCATATAAATTCACCATTTAGTGTTCTTCTTGGGAACTAATACAAGAGGTGAGACCCAACTACTATCAAAAATTGGATAGATAAGTTTTTCATCAAGAATATTTTGTAATTCATCTTTAACAACTTCTTTAGCAACCAATTTCATACACCTTTAGAATTGTCTTATCAGAAAGAGTCTGAATATAAATATAATGAGAAGAAGTGGTAGGATATATACCTATCTTTTCATGGTAATCTCATGTGAAAGAAATGGATTATTTTTTTAGGATTTGGATCATTTTTTACTGTTAAGATTCAATAAGCTAAGAAATAATATGCAAAACTTACCTTGGTTGATTTCAACAAGCATGTTATAGCACTCTACCTTTTCCATGGTGGCTACCATAGTATTACAAAATGAATATAGGGTTATTGGATCACCATTGGTCCATTTCTGCACATCAACCTTCAAAATTTGATTTAACAAAAGACAAAACAAATCAAAATTGTGTGTAAAATGAAAATTAGATAGAAATGTACTAATTTGGCTTTCCTTGATGTTTTATTTTAAGTTCATTACTGAGCTATTTCAAATATACGATGTACAAATTCTCCATCATCATTTTAATTGTCATAACATATAATATTTTCCAACACAAGTAGGGATTTTGCAAATACTAGTATAAGCTCAATTGTTTCACTAAATCCCCATGTGAAATAAACATGTTTTTGGGTCTAAAATTTATAAAAGCATATTCAATAGAAATAGAAGGCCTACCAAGGATTATGGGATCTCATCCGAAATAATATTTGGGTTATAATACCATTAGGTCTATGGTGTACTCCAAAGAATCCAAAGAAACAATAGCAACTTCCAATACTCTCTCTAGTTTTATCTTGGATTTGTTAGTTAATTCAAGGACCATATTAGTTGGATGAAGGTTATATAAATTGAATTGTTTCACCATTTTTGGTCATGATTTTGATGGCTACTCCAAGTAAAATTAAAAAATTTGGAATACAAATCTCATGAATGTGCAGAAAGACAATAAGGTTACTAGAATCTTCATATTTATCCACAAAAATTGTCGAGACATCAAGTCTATAGATTTAAAAATGAATTGGATGGTGTGTCATTTATTGTTCTCTCTTCTCAGATTATTTAAACGTGATTACTCGACTACTATTGTTTAGATATGTATGTCATTAAAGGTTTGCAACAAAGGGATTTTTATGAAAACATTTTTTAGTTCAGTGATATGATGATATTCAAAGTGAGCTACTTGTTTATTCATATTTAACGCCTCTAGACAAGGAGGTTCTTTGCATGAGTAAATGTACTCTATATGAGTACTTGTATGTTTTATTATGGTAGGAGTATCATCACTGGCTTCTTGATTAGGAGTTTCCGCCTCTTGTTCATCTTCAATGATCATGGGTAGTTTTTTTTGGAATACCTTTCTTAATCACAAGTGGATATCCTATAACCATACTTGTGTGACTAGATAGGTGGGAAAAGGTTGTAACATAGTCTTGATAACAGGTTGAGCTACTTATTGTTTGGGTTAGGGATAGTCTAGATAGGGAGTTGTGTAGGTCTAGAAGATTGGTTGGATGGAAATTGTAATTGTTGGGTTGTGTGGGGCTTGTGTTATATAAGACTGTGAAGGGAATTGTTGTGTAACTTGTGGGTGTTTTGAGTTTTCATCAAATACAAGTAAGAAAGCATGTTAAAGTAAATGGACCCTCACCATGTTTTCTTCCAAGGATGGTTTTGATGTTGGGTGTATTCTTTTCAAGGCATTGTATGATTCCAATGTGGATAATGCTAACTAGGACATGAAGAATTTCAAAATATAGGTTTTCATGACATGCCTATTGTAAAAGTAGGAAGATAGTCTCATTATTATAGAAATCATCCCTATAAAGAGAAGGTGTATCTTTCTCATTTGATGGGTAACTAATAAGCATGAAAGTCATAAGAAGGTAGGAAGTCACAACCTCATTCAAACCAATAGAACTCATTACAAAAAAACTGAGATTTGTAAAAGACATCATTTACCATTATCAAGTGAAGGTGTTTATATAATTGTGTTCCCCTATGGAAAATGTTATATTAGAGAAACTTAGTGTTCATTTCATGTGATAATTAAATAACATGGAGTATACATAAGGAATGAATTCACTTGAACTTTGACATTGGGACAATATTCCTTCAAATTCATGTACCATCTATGCCATAGGAAGACAAAATCCTTCCTACTGAAGATCATTATTAGAAACATCAACTCATAGAAGATTTTAAGATAAATAAGCATTTGAACAACCTTAATTAGAATTTAACACATAATTCTTAATAATTTCAAATTAACATTATAAAATTGGTACCTAAATAATATATTAATTAAAATGAAATATATTTTAAAAATGAATTAATTTAGGGTTCTTTTTGCTACATGAATTTGAAATTGGTCCTACTCGTGTGAGACAGGGTTTATTGCAACCTATACCACTATAACCCCTAAGTGAACCACATTGTCCCAGCACTCAACCCACAGGTAAACTTGGGGGATTTGAATGCAAAATCCCTTAGAACTGTTTACAACCATTGCTAATTCAGCTACCCTCAGAGATTAATTAATTTAGATTATTAAAAAAAATGTTATTTTAATATTAATAACTATATAAATTTAACTTATTTAAGATAATTCCACTTTTGTTTAGTTCTTATTAAAAAATAAAAAAATAAAAAATATTAAAAATGGAAAAATTAATTTCCTTAATAATGCATTTAATATTGAAACTAATGGCTCGATGTATGAATAGGGTGGTAAATTTTAGTAGCTTTTACTTAAATAAATGGATTCTATTTAATAACAAGGAGCCACTGCCGTGGCGGTAGTCCCTGCCGAGGTCTCCAAGGACAACACAAATGGATTGTATACTATCTGATCCCTGCCGAGGTCTCCAAGGACAACACAAATGGATTGTATACTATCTGATTTGAAATGGGATTTGAAATGGAACTGAAATAGTTCACCTAAAGCTGTCAAATCCGGCGATGTGCGGAATTTGATATGCAATTGGGTTTTATTCGAAACCTATGGATTTTGTTTTAGTTAGACCTACTGATTAGCTGAAACAGAGCTTATGAAGGGTGCAATTTTTCCTTTTCCTTTTGCTTTTGCGGTCACAGATTGTACTTCCATTAACTTATTTACATGGTGTTAGCATAAGGTTGCTTATTGAAAAGACGAAAACATAGGTAAAATAATACCAAATACAACACAAACCTATTGTCATGTAAATTGTTTGTCTATTGTCATGTAAATTGTTGTATTACAGTAATATGCAATGTAAAAAAACACAAAGAACATGTTAAAATGTAAAAATATTTTGCTAAAACTCATTGCTATCATCTTCCAATCAGCCAATATTAATTTATTCTGAATTAAATTAAATACAGGACAGAAACAGTTCAAGCCATGTAAAAAACTAAAAATTCTTTTATTGTAAATGTTGAAAAAAAAAAGATGTAACATAGCATCCACAAGTAGTGTAGACTTTAAGTGTTACATTATTATTTCTTATAACATATTAGTAGAATAATTGAATACATATATATATATATATATATATATATATATATATAAAAGTAATATCAAATTTCAAATACAATTATGTAATGATGCATAACATAAATACTAAAATTTATTGACAATTTATAATAAAAAAATAAAAATAAATTAGTTAAGACAATTATTTGGTAAAATTGAATACACATTTTCACTCGGAAATTTAATTAATTCATAAAAAATAATAAAATTTATTAAAAATTTATAATAATAAAATAAAATAAACTGGTTAAGACAATTATGTGGTAGAATTAAATAGACATTTTCACTCCAATCCAAACAACAAATATTACTAAAGTGAAAATACTAAAACATGGTCTTACTTTTCTCATCTACTTTTCTATTCATTCATTAACTTTATAACTTTATATACCTATGACACTTACTTTAAGACAAACTAACTAATAAGTAATCAGTAACATAATTGCGTTGCCAACTTGAGACAGAACTCTCATTATATTATTATATACTTGCATATATTATATTATATATACTTGCCCCATTGGCACAGTTATATATACAACACGCGGCACCATAAGCTCTATCCCATTTTCACTGAGGTAGGGAATTTCAATGTTTTAAGCCGAAGTGAATTTGAAAGATGGAGATTTTCACTTCGAAAGATGGAGATTACAATCTTGAACCATAGGTTTTATATGATAAAGACTTTCCAGCCTTCTTTCCTGAACCCTTACCCACATTATCCAAAAAACAAAAACTAACAAAACAAGATGGCTTACAACAAGCTCATTATGACTAAAATTTGAAGCGACAACAGAAATTTCAATTTCCATAAACATTTCAGCTTAATATATTAATAATACATTAATATGTAATATTTAGAAAAATAAAAAATATCAATAATAAATAAATATTTCAGCTTAATAACTAATATAAATTCAATTTCCATAAACATTTCAGCTTAATATATTAAAAATACATTAATATGTGATATTTAGGAAAATAAAAAATATCAATAATAAATAAATATTTCAGCTTCAACGTGAAGCAAGTTAAACATTGAAATGCATAAATAAATATTTCCTCTTCAACGTGAACCAGGTAAAACACTGAAAACATAAATACATGTTTCTATTTGAACATGAACAAGGTAGAAAACTGAAATAAATATGTAAAAATTGGTTTGAAGTAGCAATGGAGTTTAAAATATTGAAAGTACATTTTCTTGGTAAATGAGTGGAAATTGCAAGTTAAATAGTTCTATTACAGTAAGACCATAATCTGAAGAATTACTTGCGAAGTGCAGAACTTTCGCAGGGGAAAAACCAGAATGAGTGCTCATGTACACATGCGTACGAGTAAGTTACTCTTCCAAATTTCATGTTTTATAAAATATTTTAAGCAATGCTAAAATTTTTAACAAAAGCATTTCAGTATTTTTTCATGATAAAAATATGAAAATTACATATTCAAGTGAATTCTACCTGCGGTCAGACGTGGTTGGAGATGAAATATTTTGAATGGTTATTTGGCCATTCGGACCCGTCTCTGCCTTTTAAATATTGGCCATGTCAAACTATCCTCCAAAGGAAAGGTCGGGCTCTGCTTGTCGTGTGGGAGTATGCGGCGACTTGCATGGACGATCCCCATATCGCGGCTGATGGTTTCACATATGAGTACAGCACCATCAACACTTGGCTTGAAAACAAGATCAATACGTCCCCAATGACTAATAACCAGACCCTAGACAATAAGTTCCTCATTCCAAATCATGCACTTAGGTCTGCAATCCTAGAGTGGAAAATTAAATCTGGATTCAACAATGCAGATTATGACACTAAACAATACTTGGAAAGACATAAAACTTCAAATGAAACCACCAAATTTCAGAATAAAAGAGATTTTCCATTCATAGTCAGGCTTGCAAAGGTTAATAATGCATATTTTCAATAATAATAATGCATATTTTCAATAATAACTCTTTTCAAAATAGAAAGATGATACTATTTACCGCAAAAGGCTCGGGATTTTGGAATGTTTGACACATTGTCTGCTATGATAGAAGGTTAGAAACAGAAGCATATGGACAAACCTTAAATATGAAATCGGAAAAACCACCTCCGAAGCATATATCAAAGAAATAATAATGAAATGAGAGTGAAATTAATTCCTGATGAATTAAGAAAACACTTTATATAGTGAAAGCTTGAGTGATAGAAGCAAAACTATTACCATGAATAGACGAAGGGAACAGTGCAAAGAGTTACATGCCATCAAATAACCATGTTAAATGTTTGTAGAAATTCAACATTTTTTTATGGTGAATATTACATTAGATGGGGAATGCTTCGTTCGGTCTGGGAACTTACAAGTTGTAAAGGTGAAGCTCCGCTCGACGCTCTCTGCTCCTCTGCTCCTCAAGTTGTAAAGGTGAAGCTCCGCTCTCTGCTCCTCTGCTCCTCAAACTAGCTGCTCCACACTCTCTGCTCTCTGCTCCTCAAACTAGCTGCTCCACACTCTCTGCTCTGAACTTACTCCGGAGAATTAGCTGCTCGATGCTTGACACTCTCTGCTCTGAACTTATTCCGCACTCCTGACAAGGCATTTGTAGACCACCATGGACGCCTCTGCATATGCAAACAGCTGGCACTTGCAAGATGCAGGACACTGCATGCATGCCACGGAGAATAGGTAGCAAAAACTTAGGACAAACTAATAATGAATGATATTTTAATTTATTTTAAGACTTGATTTGCAATGAAACATTATATAATAACATGACATATATGTTAAACTACGCTATCTTAAAATATAAATATATGTAATTATGAAATTTAATTTTTGCATCCTTGTATGCCATTTAAAATATGCTTGGTTATTTATAATTATTTATTTCACATATTCACATTGATGTTAAAATAGGAAATAAATTTCCTAAACCTTAAGGATCAACCATATTTCTTCCGCTTACTAATGGTAAAAATAATGGATAGAAAAATATCAACTATTATTATCAAATGTATACATATACAATAAATTCTCATTTTGCATAATAATTGAGAGATATATTAAAAGAAGTAATTTTTTAAAAAAGAAAGCATAATAATTTTTTAGTTTGGCCCTATAGCACCAAAAATAAATATATTGAGATTTAAGTGATTCTTGAAAATCACCACAATTTATAAAAGTGATGCTCCAAACATAAAGTTATGTCAATTAGAGAAGGACAACACCTAAAAATAAAATAATAATGAATGGTATTTTAATTTACTTCAAGACTTGATTTGCAATTAAACACTATAGAATAACATGGCTTATATGTTAAATCACACTATCTTAAAATATATGTAATTATTATAGAATTTAATTTTTGTATCTTTACATGCCATTTAAAGCACGTTTTGTTATTTATAATTGTTTATTTCACATATACACATCAATATTAAATAAGAAAAAAAATTCTAAACCTTAAGAATTTAATCTACCATCAACCATACTTCTTTCGCTTACTAATAGGAAAGTTTATTACTAAAGAAATAATGAATAAGAAAAATTCAACTATTATCATCAAATATACTTATATACAATAAATTCTCATTTTTAATAAAAATGAATAAAACACATTTTTCAAAATTTTATAATTATTAAAGACATAGTTTAACAAATATATAACAACAATGTAAAACTAGAACCTGACACTACGAATTTTCTTACGTTTATATAATTTCCATTATCTTCGTCTATAAATTACTTATTAGCAAACTACTTATACAAATTACTCAATCTTTATCTGTAAATTACTTATTGGTAAACTACTCATTTATGACGCGCACCCTAAATAATTGGACCTCAAATTTAAAGTAATTTTTGTTCACCCTCAAATACGTTTGAGAATAAAAAATTGTTCCACAAAACGTCAAATTTCCGCGACCCACACTCCAATTTTCACATTCCACCGGGTATTCCGGTCCACCGATATGGCTCTGATGTACATTGCTATGATTTTCATGGAAAATATTTTTGCATTTAATTAATGATTTGAAAGATGTTTTCTTTGTTACAGTTTACTATACACAGATGTAGAAAACAGACTTTTCTACAGTATATATTTTTTTGTCAGTTACAAATTTGATAAGAATTGGGTAGAATCCCAACTATGGTCGAAATATAATCAATTTTTTGAGCACCCAACAGTTTTGTTCCATTTAAATAAACTTAAATTATAATAAAATATGAAATTGTAATTCAATAAAAACTCTGCTTTTCCAGTTTTGCAGAATATTTCGGCTCATTCTCTCGAATGCACCAGAACACGTTAAAGATCTTGAGAATACTAAATGAGAATACTAAATTAGGCATTTACCGTTATTTACGGTTGAGTTTTTGAGTAAGTTTTTCATGTTCAATATCATTAATATCGCCGGCAGTAAATAAAAACAGTTAAAGAAAAAAAAAATGATGCATTTAAAGCAGAGGAAATTAAAGCACAAAATGGATGCATTTCTCGTTGAGTTTTTTATTAAGGTTTTGGTAATTTCACCTTGAAGCCACGGTGCTAAATTTATGCTTTAAATTAACAGGTTCTCCATGATCCTCTGCAGGTAGATCCCTTGCAGCTAGCGTAATAACACAAAATAACAAGTAAAGTACTTCTCCGAGTTAGCTGCATCTGAAGTTTGCCCAAATACATAAAGATAGTCTGGTACATACCAGGTCTGTCAGGTCGCAAACTACAATGCCATTGCCTTCCACAATGCCATCTTGCAGACTCAAGCGACTCAAGCTTGTAGATAACAGAGCACGTCCAAAGACTGCAATTGTAATCTTGCAGACTCTTCTGAGCACGTCCAAAGACTGCAATTGTAATCTTGCAGACTCTTCTGGGCACGGGGCGACTATCTTTTACCATACCATACCAGAGTTGCATGCTAATAGCCATATGGAAGGGCCTTGCATGCTAATAGCCATGTGGAAGGAGCCTTGATATACATGTGGAAAGGACCTCGAAAGGGCTACTAAAGGGCTACTAGCTTCGAAGTATATTGCTCTCTCTCTGAACATTAATTATTTTATAAATTGTCATAGGCCCTTTTTTCATTTCCATAGTTCTAAAAATATTCTTTTAATAAAATAGTCATACTTTTTAATTATTTAAAATTAAGAAAAAACTATAAATTTAAAAAGCAACATTGTAGGTTGTTATATATCCTTTTTTTATATAGTTAAACATTAAGGGTATGATTGTTTTTTAAGATGTAAAATATATTAACAATATATCAAGGTCAAAGAGGGAAAAATAAAAATATAATATTTTAATTAATTAAAATTAAAAAATTCTTTAATAAAAAAATAAAATTAATTATATATTTTTACGATTTAAAATTGGAAAAAAATAACTAATTATTCTCTAAACATGAAAGTTTTCCATACCTATCTATAACTCAAATTTGCCCCTATGATTTTTTTCTACCATGCAAAAGGGTGCAAAATCAAATAAACTTTTTACATCAAAATCCATTGAACAAATGATATGGATAAAATAATCACAGCGTACTTTGGATAAGATGAGATTGTCTCAATATTTTTGCATCGGGCAACGTGAAGGCTACAATAAGACCTCAATAATTTGCCGAACCAAAAACTTTGGATAAAATTTTGTTGAATAAAATTGGGAGCATCAAACTTAGGTTAAAATGTGAAAACACGAAAAATAAAACCGGTCAAAGTATCAAATAATGGTAGGTCAACGATCGATCGATCGCTATTAGTCCCAGGCAGGGACTAATAACAAGGGTTATTGTTGTGCAATAAGTCCGTGCTAGAAGTTATTGGATGCGGGAAGTTAAATTTGCAAGTTCTTGAACTTCCACGGGTTAAATTCACAAACATGGTATTTTGGTTGTTTATTGTTTATAACCAAAGGTAATTAACTTATCATTACTAAAAGGTTCACAATATAATAAATTTAAAAAATATAATCATACCAAACAACAGTTTTGTATGCAATGTCTTTAGTCAAATTAGAATATCCATTAGTTTATGCTGTCGCAACAAGACTTGAGAACGACACAAGAGAGTCCTAAATCCAACAAATCTTGTGATAAATTTCCTTATTATAGATCAAGAGATTGGTTGTTGTTTCAAATATTAGAGATAATTAGTAGTCAAATATGGGCAATCTACTATGTCGACATGGGGAACTATCACTTTCTCGAAATCATCTGTTAAAGTCAACCTATTGTAATTGCATCTGTAATTGGATCATAGAACTCACGTTAGATCATAAAGGGCACAACCTAGTTTATTAGCGAGACAAGCCAGTATATTATGTCGATTTGTTTGAACCAGTTGAGTACCCTTTAAATGGTTCTAACGAACAATCTAAGGAGGTAGTAAGGGAAAAGAAGTCTGGAATATTACCACTTAGTCATTAAGCTAGGAGGGCATGCAGTTTGGTATGCAACATGCTTAGTCTAATTCGAGTATCCTTTAGTTTTTGTTGTCGCAACAAGACTTCAGAACAACGCAAGAGAGCCCTAAATCCAAGAATTGATAGATTTCGTTTGTGATAAAAAATTTTTTATTACAGATCAAGAAATTGATTATTGTTTCAAATATTAGGGAAGAGTCAGCAAGCACCTGTATCTGCTAAGGAAAAAAATTGAGGATTGTAAGTTATTTATTTTGAGTTCTTTGGATAGTAGCTTATTACATGCATAATTAGGTATGATGCTAGGTCTGATGATCCGGTCTATGAGTGTCATCGAGCCTCGAGACGTGAGTTGTTTCGATAGTCTCTACCTCTGCAAGAAAGAAGGGAGAGTAGCAGTATAGGTATCTGCCTTCTAAACAAGGACCCTTCTTTATGGGGCTGCAAAGGAAGGTGCTCTTATTTATAATGTCTATAGGGAGAAACCATTCAAAAAGTAGTTATAAAGGCCGGAACACGACTGGTTGTTCATGAAGCAAGCCCCGACCTTTCCTCTTATCTATATTACCATAGAAGCTTGTCCAAGCAATGCCCTACTATTATTTGAGTGTAGATAGGTGCTTGCTTCTAAAGAGTGGTTATGATTGTTCAATTCATATTGCAATACTGGAAATTTGTTTTTCAAAATTTGACATGAATTTGTTACAAAACTAGCACATATCCATCTCAACCCAGAGCAATATGTTCCCTGAGGTTATAAACAGACTTCGACGTGGGGTCTCATATGCATCTCGGTTAGAAATTTGAAATGGATTTGCTGTAGATCCGACACATATCCATTTCAACCCAGAGTGATATTGTTCCTTGAGATTGCAAAGTAGCTAGTGCAGACCGCGGGTTTGATTTGCATCCAATGCACAGGGTGTCCATAAATAATATATCCAATGCACAGGGTAAATTCAATGCACTGGTATGTGAAGCAGGTGTTGTTACCTGATATAGCTACCAATTCAAATAATATATCCAATATATCTATTATCGGAAGCTGGAATGGGGATAATGATGCTTGGTTGATGCACCATAAACGAAACAACCCAATACTGCAATGGCCCGTGGCCGAAGTAGAAGTTGCAATGCGGATAACGATGCCCGATTGAGATGGGTATGCACCAGAAACGAAACAACATCAAACTGCAACTGCCCACGGCCAAAGCAGAAGTTGCAATGTCGATAATAATGCCCGTGGATTGAAGGGTATGCACCAGAAACGAAACAACCCCAAAAAGAAGCGTTGGACATGGGTTGTTGTAGCCAGGTTGTTTTGTTACTCTGGGCACGAGCTATTACAGATTGCAGTGGTTTTCTTACTGAATTAGATGGACAGTAGGCAATGTTGTCTGAGGTAATGAATGTTTAGAGTTACAGAAACCATAGGAATGTGACTGTAATGTCGAGAACGATGCCCACGGGTTGAGATGGGTATCCACCAGAAACAAAACAACCCCACAAAGAAGCTGTGGCCATGGTTCATTGCAGTCGGTCCGTTTCGTTACCCCAGGCGCAGGTTATTTTATTTTGTTGTGGTTTTCTTACCGGATTATTTGGAGTTACAGAAACCATAGGCAAACCTCACATGCTTAGAAACATGCTAAACAACGCTTCTACATGTCAATTTAAAAAATTAATAAAAAGTAAGATAAATAATAAATAAAGTAAGATTAAAATAAAAAGAAACGACTTGTCAAACAGACCTTGCATGGAATTTACGTGTCCAAGGGATTGAAAGAAGCCACCATAGCTTTCACAAGTTCCAATATTCATGGCTAGAAGTGTTGACCCTCCAGCGCTCCATGAGTAACCACAATTTCAGTTAAGGTTGCAGGCCAAATTTTTGTATGTTGTACTCTGGAGCAGTGAATATAGTGTTTACTCTTACTTCCAAGTATTTAGGCACCTAGATCGTTTGCTGCTTGACAACTAGTTCCATTTATTATTCTGCAAACGTTATGTTGGCATTCATAATTCGGGCCTAAGGGATTCTCTTCTAAAACCGGAGTTACTTAGTGTATTGTAGGCTCTGGATTTTAACATCCATCAGAAGGTATTATTGTTTAAATTATTGGTGCTATAATATAGTTGTTCTCTCTTGCTTTTGTTGCCATTATCTAGTTACAGTAATTCAAAGGACATGATTATATATCATGTTAAACGAAATTTTGTTGTCTGAGTTATTATTTCTCTGTTTGATGTTGCTATTATTTGTTTTACTTGCTTGGAGTTATTATTTTTCTGTTTGATGTTGCTATTACAATATTAACAATAGCATATTAACTAAGATTATCATTAAACTTAATAAATCATAGAGGAATAATGCCATACACTGTAACTACTGCCATAGTTATTACGAGATTGTAACCAAGGAATAGATAGGACTGAGATTTTCCCTTAGTAGTAAATAGGGTGGTGTTATTTAACCTATGATTAGACCGGTAATTAAGTTGAACAACTATCAAGTTGGCTATACAAACACATAACACATAAAATAGACTATTACATATAGTGGTTAAGGGAAAACAAGATAAGATTTATGGGATAATTAATACTTATTCATATCTAGCTCTAAATATTTAGATCACAGTTAACAAGGAGTTGTGTGGTTAATGAAAAAGTCTGTATATATTATAGATACTTTCTATAAATCATTTTATTCCCTTAATACTTCCACAAGCGAGCAAGAGAGCCAAATCACATGTCCCCATGCAAGCAACAAAGATGTGGATAACAACGTGAGAGAGGGGGATAACCAAACAAACAAGAAAGAACCATAACACGGAAGAGTAAGTCTAATATCAACAAAGATGGAAAAAGATGGAAAAATCTCACTTGGTTGCAGCTTTGCACCATGTAATGAAACAAAAGTCAGGATACAGGTCAGCCAGGTTGTAGCTTTGTGGTTGTTGCATAGGGAGCAAAGCTGCTTTGACCGAAGCTTCAAAAAGGGGATTTTCACCGAGCTTTAAACAAAGGATTCATAGATGTGGGAGGCAGGGATTAGTAGTTGTGCAAAGCTTGACAGATGGCTCGTATGCGAACAACTAGTTACACGATACCCTATAACAATTATTGGGCTCCGTAAAAATGGGTTATATGTTTTGGGCTATTTTCAACATTAAATGCTTGAGAATTAATGCTAGCATTAAGCTAGCATTATTTCTATGTTCTATATTTGAAGTAAAAATTATCTTATGTATGACTTAAGTATGCCTCTTATGCTTTGTACACCTTGATATGAAGCCAAATAAGATGGAAAAATCGTTGATTGGGTCATAAGGAATTTTCATTTGAATATTGCAAAAATACTTTGCTTAAAACGGAAAAACCTTCCTTGATTTTCGTGTCCAACAAATAGTCACTTAAAAACGATTAGTATAATCTCTGCAGTGGCACAGGGCCAGGGACTAATAATGACACTTGTTATAATTTTATATATTTATATTACATTTTTAATAAATCTAAGAATTTTATAGTAGAATTTTGTTCTATTAATATTTTTGGCAATTTAAATTTATAATAATTGATGCACGTAAGATTATAACATATTTGATTGGATCATCATGCTGAATTAATATGCATGTTAAATAGCATAAAAAAATATGTTATTATATTTTTAATAAATTAAAAAGTATTAAATTGAAAATTATAAATATTATTGAGTATTTAATAATGTTAGGAATTTAAGGTTAATTGAAATATATATATTGATTTTTTATTTTTAAAATATATTTTTGAATGCATAAATGGATTTAATATTCTGAAAAAAAAAATTGAGCACTCGAATTTTATAGTTTGAATAATTTAAATTCAATTTTTTTAAAATACCTATCGTATTTTGGTTAAAATTAATGAGAAAAAATGCCCTTAAAAATGTCATTTCATGTACAAGTTAGACGATGCTATCCATATATATATATATATATATGAATTTTATTGCCTGCAAAAAATTAGAGTTTACAGTATGAGTAAAAACAATTTTTTTAGTCTTTCACTAGAGAGAATAGACCATAATCAGGAAAAGTCTCTCGATAGAGAGGACAATGATAACTAGAAACAAAACAAGAGATTACAAAATTCAAAATATAACTCGAGTCTCCACCTTAGATACATTTCCTAGAAGTATTTATATCATAAGACATAAAAAACATCAACTTGACATAACTACTTTAAGGGATCCAAATACAAGACTATAATATGTACAAGATACTTTGAGCCTTCAAGAGTTTTTCCTGTGAAAGGAGGTATACCAAGGTGCTACTCTATTCTTTCCAATAGGAATTTCAAGTCTCTTAGATGCCGATGAAGAAACTCCAAAGAAAGGACATCATCTTAGTGCTCATGTTGGTCCACCAACATGCACCCTAATAATAATTTCATCCACCAATAAAGGTCCATAGTTTGCATGTACTCGTTGAAACGACCCCTCGTGTGCCCTGTGTCTAGGTTTCAATATACCCATTCTACCAAGACCTTTGCATTTGAGAGAGGATTAATTATGTGTGTGGGCATTTTTCCCTTAGCTCTAGCAATTTCTTCCTGGAGAGGGCCTGGCATCAGGTCCTGATATTGCCCAACAAAATACTCTCAATGATGATCCATGAATGTGTACCCCTTTGGGCTCATTCTTTGTAATATGTCACCTTCCTTCAAGCCAACGCTCATTGACAAGGTATTAAGGCGAGACATAGTTGATTGACATCCTGGATCAGAAATTGAAGAAAGCATATGGAACCTATAATCTGACATAAGAGCTTCCCCACCAAATATACCTCAGGCTAATAACTTTCTCTAGAAAACTGATGAATTTGGAAGGCTTCCATAAAGGCTCGCACTATAGAGGATGGTGCAATGAATACCCAACAACATTTCCTCCAAAGTATTTGATGCCACTGTAAACCAGTCCTACAATAAAACCCCCATGAAGGTTGAAATTGCACTACTGAACCATCAAGTGATAAAAGTAAGCAAACACGAGAAAAAAGGGGGTCATGGTCCTGAAACTCCATTGTAAAAAGTAGGATAGGTGATATGACTTTGATATCCCCACACACCCCTAAACTAGATTAGACATAGCACATATTTCCTCCCTCTTTCATTGAACACACATAAATGACTAATACCAAGTAGGGAATAAATCAAGCAGGCATTCTGATAGGTTGGCACAAAGAAGGATTAAGAAAGAAATTGTAAACACCATTCTCTCCAAATCATCCAGAGACACCATAAATGGGATTTAAAATAAAGCTTCAATGAAGATAGTAGATTCATCTTTAAGGCAATGGTCAATAAAAACAAGTTGAAAACTACATGAGACAATTAAGTGTTGTGGACATAAAAATATAACCAACCTCAGGGGCCTGATACTTCACAATCAAACACAAAGTGAGTAGCCATATACTAAGGTCTCCACAAGCCTCGAAACAACTCACATAATAGCACAAACTTATTGGCGCATTACAGACGTTGGAAACCTTGAAAAATGAGAAATGAAATATAACAAAACTAGAACTAAGAAAAGAAAGGATATTACCCATAGGATGGTGCTTTTGCGGCATATGGACAGAAAAGGCCACCCAACTAAACTACAAAACCCATTGTTTTTCCTTTGTCTCAACATACTCGTACCCGAAACCAACACTATTACACCACCAATAAAACATTATTTCATCTCCTTTAACCTTCACTGCTCACACTAGGCTCTGCAAGTAGGTAAGTGACGATCCACAAGAAAAAATGTTGTGCTTGGCATACACCATGAGGGAGGCCTTGTTAACACCCTCTACCACTGGAGTTTTAGGCTCAAGAAACATGCAATACATCCACCACGTTTTCTATTATGTATTTTTCTCAACCATATGATATCCCATTAATAATATGGTCCTATAGACCATCAATATGCATTAGTCTTTGTGGGGAGGAGCTACGATGTCCCCTAGTTCTTCAATCAAGTGGGATAGTGAGTGGCAGTCTCCCCCCTGAACTAATTCACATGCACCACCACCAAATCAAAATCGCATCTTTATTCACCTTCATTCCCCACACTAAGCTCTTCAGGAAAGTAAGTGACAAGCCACAGTAAAGAATGGTGTGCATGGAATACACCATAAGAGAGACATTATTAACACACTCTGCCACATGAGTTTCAAGGTCGAGAAATATGAGATACATCCACCACCCCGTGTTTCTATATTCCACTTAGCCATATAATGTTCCATTAATGCCATATGATATTCTATTTAATGATATGGTCTTTCATACCATCAATATACATTAAAATTCATGAGGATGTATTACCACATCCCCAATTCTTCAAGCAAGTAAGACAATAACAATCTATACTACCCCTATCTACCTCAAGGTTCAAACCTTTTAAAACATATTTTATATTTATATAATTATGATAAAATATTATTAAAATATTCTTTGGATCAATAAAATTAGCTTATGCTCTAAGAAATTGTGGCTAAGTGATCTAGACTATCGATCTTAAAAAATGAAACCCTCAAATTTATCTATAGATAAATTATAAAATGATTTAATATAATCTCTTTAAATATAATCATATAATTTATCACGACTTTAAAGTGTCTTATTTAATGTTAAAAAGTCAAATCTTTTTCTACCATTATAGATTTAATGTTAGCACACTCATTAAGAATAAGCATTGTTAGGGCGACGCCATTATCTACACTAATTGATTATTAATTGAACGAATCTACAGTTTTTAAACATCGATTTGATTATTAAAAACGTGTGATTTTGATGATTAATATTGTTTGGAATCGAAATTTGATAAACCAAAAATTTGCTAATATGAAAACTCATTAGAATCTTCAGAAATCAGAACGAAGATATTAAAAGTGAAAAAAATCTTAAATTTGTCTTTGTTCATATTGAAAAAAACTTGATCCATATCGGCTCATATCGAATGTCCCGCTGTGTGGGGTATTAAACTGCGGTAAATCAACTCCAAGAGTGCGCTCATTATCATTTTCTAAGAGTAGGCTCATCATCATTTAATATATATCGAAGGTAATCACCATTTAATATATATTGCAGGTATTTATGTGGTATGTGTGTTTGGATTTTCCTTTTCCATATATATATATTAAATTGTGGAATTTTGTACCATTTATATGTTTTGAATTTATTTTATTTTTTTACTAATCAAATTTATTTACACGTTTGAAAATATATTTTAAATTATTAAACAAATGAATAAAATTCGATAATATTAAACAATTGGTACTATACGTGGATAGCGTATATGAAGCATATCTATAATTACATTTACTAGTGTTGTTGATATATGCCAATAGGCAAACATATATCAATTACATTGGTAAACGTAGTTGTAGATATGCTTCATATACACCTATCCGCTTATGTCAACAACATTGGTAAACATGGTTGTGCTAATTATTTAACATTATTGAGTTTTATTTATTTGATTAATGGTTTAAAATTTGTTTTGGAATGTATAAATAAATATAATTTGTTTAAAATATAAAAAAATTTAGAGCATTTAAATTGTACAAAGTTTCACACTCTAATATATGGGGAAAATGAAAATCCAAACACAGATACCACATAAATACATGCAATATATATTAAATGATAATTACCTGAAATATATATTAAATGATAATGAGCGTATATCAACCACATTAATAATTATTATGTGTATTTTTTTTAAAGACCAACTATTTATGATTATTAATAACTATATAAATAATAAGAATCATATTCTTATTATATTAATATTATATTATATATTAAAATAATATTAACTTATTGTATAGTATTTTATTTAATTTTAAATTATTTCATATAATTTAAATATTTAATAATAATATTAACTCATAATAATAGCAATAATATTACTTTAAAAACATAATTTTAATAACAATGATTATTTTAGTAAATATGGTTGATATACACATAAGGCTTTATTTTTATCTATGACACAAACCATTGATAAATATATAATAAAAATAATAATATTTTATTATTCATTTTTTATAAAATGTAAATCTATAATTACTTATTTTAGATTTTAAGCTTTTGTGATCCATAATATAATCATCCTGTCTTTCGAATTAATCACATCAATATTATTCGGTCGATGTTTTAAACCAACTAATTTGGTACATGCTCACCTTTGTCCTGAGGATGAACCACATTAGTTGGTTCGAAACATCAACCAAATAAAATTGATCTGATTAATCTGAAAGACAAGCTCATTAAATTACTTATTTTATTAAAAAAATAATAATTTTTAATATTATATTTAGAAAAATATAAATATAAATATTTTATTTTATTTTATAATTTATAATAATAATAATATTAATAATAATAATTTACTAATAATAATTAACAAATAATAGTTAATTATTTATTTATTATGGAACAATAATATTTTTTTTAATTAATATTATTAAATATTAATATTAGTAATATTAATTAATTAATTAATTAATAATAATAATAATAAATTCATTTTTACATAATAATAATTATTAATTATAATAATTGATAATAATAATTAATTCTCTGTCACAATGTGACATTGGACCATGGTTGGCAATGGTTGACCATGATTGATTTTGATATTTAGACAATCTTTGTCACAAAGCAACATTTGACCATGATTGATCTTGATATTGAGACAATATTTGTCACAAAGCAACATTTGACCATGGTTGACCATGGTTGTCTATGATTCACCATGTTTGACCCAAACGAATAACAAACCATTGTGATTAATATTAAAAACCCAATGACTATAAACCAAAGTGAATAATATTAAACCCTAGGAATGTGAACCCTTAGATCAAAAAACCCAAGGCACTAATATTATAAACCGAAGGAAATAATAAACCCAAGGGATAAAAATTATAAAATCAATGTATATAAACCCTAACATAAATATTATTAACCCTAAAATAAACATGGTTGACCATGGTTGATTTCCATATAGAGGCAATCCTTGTCACAATGTAACATTGGACCATGGTTAACCATGGTTGACCATGAGTGATATTCATATCGAGACAATCTTTTTCACAACACAACATTGGACCATGGTTGACCATGGTTGATTTCCATATTGAGACAATCTTTTCGGCAATGCAACATTTGACCATGGTAAACCCAATGGACTATAAAGCTAAGGGAATAATATTAAACCCTAGGAATATGAACACTTAGATCAATAAATCCAAGGGATAAATTTTTTAAACCCAAGGTATATAAACCTTAACATAAATATTATAAACCCAAAAATAAACATGGTTGAGCATGGTTAATTTCCATATTGATATAATCCTTGTCACAATGCAATGGTGGACCATGGTTGACCATCATTGACCATGATCAGTTTTCATATCGAGACAATATTTATGAGAACACGATGTTGGGCCATGGTTTACCATGGTTGATTTGCATATTGAGACAATCTTTGTCACAATGCGACATTCAAACATGGTAAGCCCAAGTGACTATAAACATAAGGGAATAATATTAAACCGTAGGAGGATGACCCCTCAGATCAATAAACCAAAGAGATTGATATTATAAACCCAAGGGAATAATATTATGAACCAAAGGGGTTAACACTAAAACCCCAAGGGATTATGAACCCAAGCGACTAATATTATAAACCCAAGGTATATAAACGCTAATATAAATATTACAAACTCAAAAATAAACATGGTTTATTTTCATGGTGAGACAATCCTTGTCACATTGTGGAATTCAACCATGGTTGACCATGGTTGACTATGATTGGCAATGGTTGATCATGATTTATATCATAAACCTAAGGGAATAATAAACCCAAGGGATTGATATTATAAACCCAGAGGAATAATAAACCCAAGGGATTGATAGTAAAACCCCAAGGGATTATGAACCAAAGGGAATAATATTATAAACCCAAGGTATATAAACCCTAAGACACATATTAAAAATACTAAAATAGACATGGTTGATCACGGTTGATTTTCATATTGAGACAATCCTTGTTGCAATGCGACGTTGGACCATCGTTGAACATGGTTGACTAAGGTTGACTAATGTTGAATAATATTAAACCCTATGAGTATGAACCCTTAGATCAATAAATCCAAGGGATTGATATTATAAACCCGGGGGAATAATAATCCTAAGGGATAAAAGTTATAGACCCAAGGTATATAAATCCTAAAATAAACATGGTTGACCATGGTTAATAATAATGATAAATTTATTATTATTCATTTAAACCTAAGGGGATAATATTAAACCTTAAGAGTATGAACCTTTAGATCAAGAAACCCAAGGGATGGATATTATAAACCAAGGGATAAAAATGATAGAACCAAGGTATTTAAACCCTAGCATAAATATTATAAACCCTTAAATAAGCATGGCTTTCCATGGTTGATTTCCATATTGAGACAATCCTCGTCACAATGTGATGTTGGACCATGATTGACCATGACTGAATTCCATATCGAGACAATATTTTTTAGAACGCGACATTGGACCATGGTAGACCATGGTTGATTTCCATATTGAGACAATCTTTGTCAGAATGCAAAATTCGACTATGGTTGAACATGGTTGGCTATGATTAACCACGGTTGACCATGATTAATATTATAAACCCAAGGGACTAATATGATAAACCCAACGTATATAAACCCTAAGATAAATATTATAAACACTAAAATAAACATCATTGACCATGGTTGATTTTCATATTGAGACAATCATTATCATAATGCAATGTTGGACCATGGTTGATTTTCATATTGAGACAATCTTTGTCACAATGCGATGTTGGACCATGGTTGATCATGGTTGATTTTCATATAGAGACAATCTTTGTCTCAATGCGATGTTCGAACATGGTTGACCATGTTTGATTCTATAAAACATGGTACACCATCAACAAACTCAAGGGATTGATAATGTAAACTCAAGGGAATAATAAACCTAAGGGATAAAACTTATAAACCCAAGGTATATAAATCCTAACATGACTCTTATAAACCCTAAAATAAACATGGTTGACCGTGGTTAATAATAATGATAATAATTTATTATTATTCATTTAAACCTAAGGGAATAATATTAAACCCTAGGAATATGAATCCTTAGATGAATAAACGTAAGGGATTGATATTATAAACCCAAGGGAATAATAAACCCAAAGGATAAAAATTAGAAAGCCAAGGTATGCAAAACCTAACATAAATATTATAAACCCTTAAATAAACATGGTTGACCATGGTTGATTTCCATATCGAGACAATCTTTGTCACAATGCGATGTTCGACCATGGTTGACCATGTCTTATACTATAAAACATGGTTGACCATGTCTTATACTATAAAACATGGTTGACCATGATTGTCCATGATTTTCATATGGAGACATTTTTGTCACACTGTAACATTTGACCATGATTGACCATGGTTGACCATGGTTAGTTATGGTTGACCATGATTGATATTATAAACCCAAGTTAATAATAAACCCAAGGGATCAATACTAAAATCCTAGGAGATTATGAACCCAAGGGAATAATATTAAACCCAAGGGACTAATATTATAAACCTAAGGTATATAAACCCTAATATAAATATTATAAACACTAAAATAAACATGGTTTATTTTCATGGTGAGACAATCCTTCCCATAATGAGACATTCAACCATGGTTGACCATGGTTGGCTATGATTGACAACGATTGACCATGATTGATATTATAAACCTAAGCGAATAATAAAACCAAGGGATTGATATTATAAACCCAAAGAAATAATAAACCCAAGGGATTAATATTAGAACCCCAAGGGATTATGAACCCAAGGGACTAATATTATAAACCCAAGGTATATAAACCCTAAGATAATATTTAAAATACTAAAATTAACATGGTTTAGCACAATTGATTTTCTTATTGAGACAATCCTTGTCACAATGCGACGTTGGACCATGGTTGACCATGGTTGAACGTGGTTGATTATGGTTGACCATTGTTTAATAAAATTAAACCCTAGGAATATGAACCCTTAGATCAATAAACCCAAGGGATTCATATTATAAACCCAAGGGATTGATATTATAAACCCAAGGGAATAATAAACATAAGGGTTAAAAATTATAAACCCAAGGTATATAAACCCTAACATGACTATTATAAACCCTAAAATAAACATGGTTGAACATGGTTGATTTCCATATTAAGACAATCCTTGTCACAATGTGAGGTTTGACCATCATTGAATTTCATATCGAGACAATCTTTTTCAGAATGCGACATCTGACAATGGTTGACCATGGTTGATTTCCATATTGAGACAACGTTTGTCACAATGCAACATTCAACCATGGTTGACCATAGTTAATATTATAAACCCATGGAATTGATATTATAAACCCAAGGGAATAATAAATGCATGGGATTATGAAACCAAAGGAAAAATATTAAACCCTAGGGATTAAATTATAAAGCCAACATATATAAACCCTAAGATAAATATTATAAACACTAAAATAATCATGGTTGACCACAGTTGATTTTCATATTGAGACAATACTTATCACAATGCAATGTTGGATGATGGTTGACCACGATTGATCATGGTTTACTGTGATCAACCATGGCTAACCATGGTTGTCCATGATTGTCCGTGATTTTTATATGGAGACAATTTTTGTCACAATGTGACATTCGATCATGGTTGACCATGATTGATATTATAAACCCAAGGTAATAATAAACCCAAGGGATTGATATTATGAACCCAAGGGAAAAATAAACCCAAGGGATTAATACTAAAACTCCAAGGGAATAATATTAAACCCAAGGGACTAATATTATAAACTCAACATATATAAACCCTAAGATAAATATTATAAACACTAAAATAAACATACTCAATTTTCATGGTGAGACAATCCTTGTCACAATCTGACATTCGACCATGGTTGTCTATGATTGACAATGGCTAACAATGATTGATATTATAAACTTAATGGAATAATAAACCCAAGGGATTGATATTATAAACCCAAAGGAATAATAAACCCAAGGGATTAACGCTAAAACGCCAAGGGATTATGAAACCAAGGGACTAATATTATAAACCCAAAGTATATAAACCCTGGGGCAAATATAAAAAACACAAAAATAAACATGGTTGACCACAGTTGATTTTCATATTGAGACAATCCTTGTCACAATTCATTTCCATTCATTTTCGAAACAGAAAACTCAGACTATTCATTTCCAAAACCCTCAATTTCACGTGTTTGATTGTGGATAAGTTGAAGAATATTCCAAGTTTCTCAAATCTAGAAAATCCAAATAATATTTCATTTGATTTATAAATCCCAATACCATAACCCCAATATTATAAACCCTAAGATTAATAATATAAACCCTAATATTAGTATTATAAACCCTTGAGATTAATATGATAAACCCAAGAGATTATTAAACCTAAGGGATTATCGATATTATAAATAATAAACCCTTGAGATTAATATTATAAACACAATGGATTAATAAATCCAAGGGATTAATATTATAAACCATTGGGATTAATGGACCCAAGGATTAATATTAAAAACCCTATAATGAAATATTTATTTTCAAATACTATTGAAACTAATATGTTCATCGACATATTGTAAATGGTTGTTGTTGCCACCTAACATGTTACATAGAATCTCACCATTCATTTCCAAAACCCTCAATTTCACCTGTGTGATTGTGGTTAAGACGAAAAACATTCCAAATTTCTCAAATCTAGACCATCCAAATAATATTTCATTTTTAAATAATTTAAATTCATAAAACCCAATTCCCATATAAACCATATCTCATATATATTAACGTAATTAATATTTTAATTAATTAAAATATATTTAATTATAAATATATTAAATATATTTAATTATAATTTTTTTATTAAATATTATTATGAAATTTTAATATGTACATTTCCCATAACTTAATATTATTCTTATTAATAATGCATATATGTATGCTGTAGTAATTTTATTAATGTTTTAATAATGTTATACATATTTCTTAATATGATTTTAATATCTTAGTAATATATTAAATATTAATAAATTAATGTATTAATTAATATTTTTATTAAATTAATTAAATTATCATTATAATATAACATTGTTTTATTAAACATTACTCATAAATTTTAATGGTTATACCAATAAATCGATCACAGACAACCGATAATTCGTCACCATTTGGATTTTGAAATTAATTTATTGGTTAACATATAAACATTAAAATTTATTTAAATGTTTAATTAATTTATAATATACATTATAATTAGTTTATTAATACATTAATTTATTTATTGGTTTAATAAATTACAATTGAAATTTATTAGTGATCCGAATTGGATCCCTCAGAATTATCAGAGTTCTATCACTGTTTCAAATTATGTTAGATTCCAAAATCTTGTGAACAACGAGCTATCAGGAAGGACCTTTGGACAGTGGTAATATGAAGCCAACATGGAACAACGAGGACCCTTGGTCAAAGCGCACTGACCGTTGGCCCATGGAGACTGCGCAGTGGCGCAAACTAGGTAATAGGGAGTCCAGATCAGAAAACAGAAGTCGTTTCTGATACGCGATTAGTGCGAATCACATATCCTAGGATAAAAACCTCAGAGAAGGAAAAGCCCCGGTTCCTGGTCATGTGAAAAATAGGGAAAACCATGGGAAAAGTGCTAAAACTGACATGCAAGTCCCACACTCCAAAACCGACAGAATATCGGAGGCATTTCGGGCAGTAAGCGAGTTTGGCAGAGAACCCAGCGATGCCATACACTGAATGATGCGTGTCTGGGGGATGAGAGAGAAAACCGCTCTCATCACATGGTAACGGTCGAGAAACTCACCCGTGCAATAAAAGCAATGACTATAAGATTTGGAGGCCTTGGATCAACGGCAGAGATTGCACCCAATGGGAGACTGGATTTGGCGGAAGAATAGGCTGAGGCATATGAAATTTGGGGTCCGACATGACCGCTGAGCTGGCGGATGAATCATTTGATGGAATAACAAAAATAACGACCGTTCGAGGAAGAGCTGGCGCTCAGTTCATAAGGAGACAAGTGGCCACCTCTCAGTGAAACGTTACATAGTGGCGATGAAATAGAAGCAGGGAATTCCAGCAGATGGAGGCAGGCAATCTAAAGAGCCAGAAGAGAAAGGGAATAGTCAGGGAACAGATTGGCTTTAAGCCACGAACAGGCAGAGAACAGAAGGGAGACAGAATAGAGAGTGAAGAAAGAAGCAGAGAACAGAGAAATCGAGCTGACCTGCAGAGCTAAGGTAGCATCGAGCAGACAGAACCGAGAAGGCTTGAGAGGTTCAAGCAATCCCTATGAGGATATCTGTTGGGAATAGAGTACCAAACTCGATTCATCCCATTAAGTCCAGTTGACGTCGAAGATTTGGTAAGGGAGAGTCTGTGTATTCTAGTGGCTTGGGCAATCCAAGTACCACCCTACTAAGCATCATCTATTATAGGAGACTCAAATTGAGCTCCTCATTGTAAAAATTCTACTTAAAAACACAATAAGAAAAGACCATCACTGAAAGCTGGACCAGGAGACGTAGCACAGGAGGAATGGGTGAACTCCTTATTAAATTATTGTGTTTTTTTGTTGAGTTTACTTGCTATGTTTCTCTTACTGCTTTCCAATGCCTATGTATTTCACAATCTTATCGATCTGCTGCTTAAAATAACATAGGCATATCCCAGTGCATGAGTCTGTAATACCTTCATTAATTTCCTGAGCTCACCTAGGGGTGATTTTAGATCAAGTGGTATCAGAGCTATAGGTTGTTAAGGTTAGAAAATCTTGTGTTGGATTTAGCTGTTGATTGCTATCTAGATCAAAGCTCAAATTAGGAGAAGGAGAGTTGGTCGAAACTAATCCTGAAATTGGAAGAGTATATCCTCAGAAGACAATGTCGGAGGAAGGTTATGTGGGGCCAGACCCTCAATTTATAGATAGTTTCCTGGCCATAAGGTCCATGGTAGAGGAAATGTATAAGGACTTTAGAAAACATAAAGATGAAGATTCATCATGCTCCAAACAAGATAAAGGAGAAGAAAAGTCTTTCCTCCATGACCACTCAAAAGGCAAAGGGAAAGAAGAAATATTCCTCACACCTCCTAATAGCCCTAAACATAAAAAGAAGACATCTTTAATTAAACTAGATGTTAAATTTCATTTACCAACATATGATGAAGAGTTGAATGCAGAAAAGCTAGACAATTGGATTAGACAAATTGATGTTTATTGCAGAGTGAAGAGTATTGATTCATACAAGAGCAAGATTCAGCTAGCCAGCCTATGCCTTGGAGGCACTGCCTTGGTTTGGTGGGAAGGCAAGACCCAAGCTGACATGAAGAGACATGGTAAGACTCTTTCTGTCTAAAGTGAATTTGTTTCTGAAATCAAAAAGCAGCTCTATCCACTGGCCTACATGCAGCAAGCCATGATGAGCTGGCAAACTCTTCGACAATTGAAAGGACAAAGTGTACAAGGTTACACCCAAGAATTTAGGAAGAGAGCTTTGATTCTAGGAATCTCATTAGACTCACCTGAGACTCTGTTGAAGTACATCAGTGGTCTACACAGCTACATGAGGCACACTATCCTCATGTTTAATCCCACTAGTATAGATGAGGTATTTGTTCAAGCTACACATCTAGAAGCTAGAGGAAAGAATGGAAACCCAAAAGTTAGGGGATCATCCCAACCCACTACGAGCAAGAACAAGGAGAAAAGAAAACAGAAATGGAAAGCAAGGAAGGCCAACACTGCACAGAAAAACAAGTCTTCATGCACTCACTGTAAGAAGGATGGGCATGATGATGAGCACTGTTGGATTCTGCATCTGGAGCTGAGACCTATGAAGTTCGAGGGCAAGAAGAAGAAGACTGTTGTAGCTATTCAGAAAGATTTGGGGTCGAACTCTGGAGATGAAACAACCATTGCAACCACAGGTATAAAAGGTAAGAATTTTGAAGCATCTACTAGTAATTCTGCACAATCTACTATTGATGAAGAAAATGAGAGAAAAAGACATGAGATTTTCCATATTCGAGTTATTTCCAAACATCAGAAGATTGATACTTTGTTTGATAGTGGCTCACAAGTAAATTTAATTTCTGAAGCAATTGTAAAGAAGTTGGGATTACTAATCACACCTCACAAGAAACCATACCCATTACGATGGTTAAGTGATAAAGCACAACTGCAAGTGACTAGACAATGCAAACTCAAGTTTTCTTTTGGGTCAGTATTTGTAGATGAGTTTGAGTTAGACATAATTATTTTGGATATATGTGGAATTGTTTTAGGAAGTCCTTTCTTGTATGATAGAAAAGCTATTTTCTATAGAGCTGAGAACAAGTATCTACTCGTTAAAGATGTAATCGAATACTTTATAAGAGCTCATCAGCTCAAGAATAACTACACTCTCATAAACTCAGGGTAGAAGAAACAAATTATAAATTCATGCAAATAATTTTTACTGGTGGTTGTAAAGGAAAATAAACCTAATAAAACCAATGTATTTGAGGGCTGTGATGCTAAACAACAAGCTGATTTAGAAAAATTTGTTTCAGAGTATGATATCTTGTTTCAAGAACCTAAAGGTCTGCTACCCAAAAAGGAAATATTGCATGATATTAATTTGCAGCAAGATGCTCCATTGCCTAAAATTGGAATATACAGGTTGTCCGCTTTAGACAATGTAGAAATCCAGAAGCGGGTGTGGGAGTTGCTCGAGAAGGGGTTCATCAGACCTAGCACATCACCAAGTGGGTCCCCAATCGTTTTGGTGAGAAAGAAAGATGGCTCGTGGAAAATGTGCATTGATTACCGAGCACTGAATAAGATAACAATTAAAAATCATTATCCCCTTCCTCGCATAGATGATCTATTAGATCAATTGAAAGAAGTTGTTTATTTGTCCAAGTTAGACTTGCATAGTGGATATCATCAGGTCAGAGTTGCAGAACAAGATGCATGGAAGACTACTTTCAAGACAAAGCAGGGATTGTATGAGTGGTTGGTTATGCCTTTTGGCTTAACTAATGCTCTTGCTACTTTCATGAGAATAATGAACGATGTACTTAGACCTTTTCTTGATGATTTTGTTATTGTATATCTGGATGACATTCTGATATTTAGCAAAATGTGGGAAGAACATTTAAAGCATGTTAAGTAGACACTAGATGTTTTGAAAAGAGAAAAACTTTATGTTAAACTCTCAAAATGTGAATTTGGCAAAACATCTTTGAATTATTTGGGACATATAGTAGGGGGTGGTGAATTGAAGATAGATCCCTCTAAGGTGGCAGTGATTGTAAACTGGCCCAAACCCAATCTGCTACAGAAGTTAGGAGCTTCTTAGGAGTAGCACATTATTGGAGGAAGTTCATTTCTCACTTTTCCTTAATTGCAGCTCCCGTACATGCTTTAACAGAATTGAACAAGGTGTTTTAGTGGGGAGGCAAACAGAAGAAAGCCTTCGACACCTTAAAGGAAAAAATTAGTACAACACCAATACTAGCACTGCCAGATATTCAAAGATCGTTTGAGGTCCAAACAGATACCAGTGACTATGCCATGGGAGCAGTGTTGATACAACACAGTAAACCCATATGTTATCATTCCGAGAAATTTAATTCTGCAGTAGCTAACTATCACACATATGATAAAGAATTGTATGCATTAGTACAGAGTGTGAAAAGTGGAAACATTACTTAATGGGCAAAGAGACAGTCATACATACTGATCATCAACCACTTCAATATCTACACTCCCAAACTAAGTTGTAGCAATCGAGACACTTTAATGGATGAGTTTTTTAAAAGAGTTTCATTTAGTCATCAGATATAAAAAGGGCATACATAATAAAGTTGCAGATATGTTATCTAGACCCATTATAAATGCATCTACTATACTTAAGCATAATTCTGTGTTACATGAAAGATACATTGAAGAATATACTCAAGATATAGACTTTAAAGATGTATATGCAACTTTAATTCAAGGCAAGCGAGTAGAAGTATTGGATTATCATATTAAGGACCGACTCTTATATCATTGTGAGAAGCTATGCATTTAAAGATAATTCGAGAAGCACACACTTCTCTAATATCACGTCACTTTGGGGTAAGTAAAACAGTTGCACAGCTACAAAGATTTTGGTATTGTCCAAAAATGAATGAGATAGTTTCTAGATATGTAAGAGGGTGTACTATGTGTGCTAAAAGCAGGATCAGTTCCTTCTCATCCTTGGGAAAGTGTTTCCATGGACATTGTCAGAGGACTGCCTAAATCTAGGAAAGGTCATGATTATCTGTATGTTGTTGTGGATAGGTTCAACAAAATGTGTATCCTGATACCTTGTAATAAACAGATTACGACTGAAAAAATTGTAAAATTGTTCTTTCAACATGTATGGGTTCATTTTGGATTACCCACTTCCATTGTATCGGATAGAGACACCCAATTTGTGGGAAAGTTTTGGTCAAGTCTGTGGAAACTGATGGACACGAAACTGAAGAAAAGCACAGCTTTCCATCCACAAACCAATGGCCAAACAGAGGTAGTCAATAGAACAGTGATCCAATTACTGAGGGGATATTGCAATAAGAATCCTAAGCTTTGGGATGAACATTTGTGTTATGCGCAACATGCTTACAACCAATCCAAACATTCTTCCACACAGAGATCTCCTTTTGAGACCTGTTTTGGTTTCATGCCAAGGTCTCCCTTGGATTTTGTCTTTAGTAAAGACACAAAAGTTGAGGGAAACATTGTGGACAGGGCAACTAGGTTCATTGAACAAATCCAAGAGATTCACTAGGCAGTATATGAACAACTAGAAAAGAGCCTGGCCAAATATAAGGCAAGGCATGACAAGCATCGGATGGAGCATAGTTTCCAAGTTGGTGATCAAGCCTATCAGGTATGGACCTTTCAAGATACTTGAGAAAATTGGTGAGAATGCTTTTTGCTTTGATCTACCAGCTTACATGGAGATCTACTCAGTCGCAAATTCAGATAGCTTGAAATTGTTTGAACCTTCACTAATTGAGGATCCCCAAGAGCAGAGTCAATTGCCTTCTGTTGATGACCTATTTCCTGAATACCTTAATGAATTGAAGGAAGATACAATTCTGGATAGGAAGGTAAGGACGATGTGCAAGGAAGATGTTGAGTACCTCAGAATTGGGCTCATGGGTTCAAAGCCGAGCAGTGCAAAATGGATAGATATTGGACAGGTGAGAAAGTTGTATCTTCACTTAGTCGATGCTTGAAAACCAACTTTTGGTGGTTGAAAAGCTTTTTCAGTGGGAAGGTCGTGATCCGAATTGGATCCTTGAGAATTATCAGAGTTTTATGACTATTTCAAATTATGTTAGACTCCAAAATCTTGTGAACAACGAGCTATCAGGAAGGACCTCTGGACAGTGGTAATTTGCAGCCAGCACAGAACAACAAGGACCCTCGGTCAAAGTGCACTGACCATTGGCCCATGGAGACTGCGCAGTGGCGCAAACTAGCAAATAAGGAGTCCAAATCAGAAAACAGAGGTCGTCTCTGATATGCGATTAGCGTTAATTGCGTATCACAGGATAAAAACCTCAGAGAAGGAAAAGCCCCAGCATCTAGTCATGTGAAAAATAGGGTACACTGTGGCAAAAGTGCTAAAGCCGATAGGTGGGTCCCGCGCTCCCAAATTGGTGGAATATCGAAGGCATTTCTAGCGGTAAGCGGGTTTGGCAGAGAACCCAGTGATGCCATACACTGAATGACGCGTGTCTGGCGGATGAGAGAGAAAACCGCTCTCATCGCAGTGTAACGGTCGAGCAACTCATCCATGCAATAAAAGTGATGACCGTAGGATCTGCATGATCGAAATCAACGGTGGAGATTGCACTCGATGGGAGACCGGATTTAGCGGAAGAATAGGTTGAGGCATATGAAATTGGGGGTTCGACATGACTGTTGAGCTGGCGAATGAATCATTTCACGGAATAATCGAAATAACGACCGTTCAAGGAAGAGCTGGCGCTCACTTCGTAAGGAGACAAGTGGCCACCTCTCAGTGAAACGTTACACAGTGGCAATGACATAGAAGTAGGGAATTCCACCAGACAGAGGTGGGCGATCCAAAGAGCCAGAAGAGGAAGCAAACAGTCACAGAACAGATTGGCTTTAAGCCACGAACAGGCAGAGAACAGAAGGGAGACAGAATAGAGAGTGAAGCAAGAAGCAAAGAACAGAGAAGTCGAGCTGACCTGCAGAGCTAAGGCAGCATCGAGCAGACAGAACCAAGAAGGCTTGAGAGGTTCAAGCAATCCTTGTGAAGATATTTGTCGAGAACGGAGTACCAAATTGGACTCATCCCATTAAGACCAGTTGAGGTCGAAGACTTGGTAAGGGGGAGTTTGTGTACTCTAGTGGCTTGGGGAATCCAAGTACCACCCTACTAAGCATCATCTGTTACAGGAGACTCAAATTGAGCTCCTCATTGTAAAAATTTTGCTTAAAGACACAATAAGAAAAGGCCACCACTGAAAGCTGGACCAGGAGACGTAGCCCAGGAGGAATGAGTGAACTCCTTATTAAATTGTTGTTTTTTTGTTGAATTTACTTGTGTTTCTCTTACTGTTTTCCAATTCCTGTTTATTTCGCAATCTTATCAATCTGTTGCTTAAAATAACATAGGCATATCCCAGCACATGAGTCTGTAATACCTTTATTAATTTCCTGAGGTCACCTAGGGGTGATTTCAAATCAATTAGTGTAATATATAACAATTTAAAACACCAAATACATCATATAAAATAAAATCACTAAAATAAAAACATGTAATACATCATTTAAAATAAAACAATGAAGATTAGAGTTTGAAAAATCGTTAAGGTATGTTAAGAGAGATTTTTTTACTTCAAAATGTTTCATAGCAAAAGCATTTAATTGTATTGCAATCAAAATGCCGTGTAAAGAAATTTGATAGTAAAATTTGACAAAAGGTAACGATAAACACATGTATTTCTAAATTAAATAAACAAATCAAACTACACCCGCAGTCTCATGGATATTGTATAACTGGTTGCTTATTTTACAATGTCAGGTAGCGTTGTAGAAAAAGAGTGGAGATGGATTATTGGCCAAGTAGAATAATTATAGACAACTTTCCGAGGCTGACATGAATTGTTATGTTGTAAATCCACATCCATTTAATTGCAAGATAACTCTTAATATAATAACATTTATTGACTAAGACTGAAAAATACCATGAAAAAACCCAGCATCTATCTTTCGACAATACTGAAGCTTGTATATAGGAAGACTGGAAATAATGAAACTTCCATTTATTATCAATTTTCCAAACAACAAATATCATTCAATCACATATCTAGTTTTCTAGAACAAATATCAATACAACCCAACCATTAGCTATCTGTGAAATGTCAAGAGGTTAAACCATAAACGCTAAAGAATCACCCTTGGTGACTGATAAGCAAATTATCAAAGATACCCCTCCGTCAGTACTGAACCAATACACACATTCTTGCCTGTAACTACAAACAAACATGGATGGCGTGAGCCAGTACATAATTCATACCAAACCTTGCGTGGAAGATGAGGTGAAGAAACTATGACCTAAACTGGAATGCTGAAAACACAAAAAAGATGTCAAGAGCGTCGTAGAAGCCATGGTGGTTGTTATGAACAAATAAACCCTAATTTTAGTATAACAGAAAACATAGTATGATATTGATATTCATTTAATTGAAACAAGATGCATCTCCACCTGCGATTTGAAATTTTTTCAGCCAGCATTGAATTGATTGATGTAATTTTGTTGAACCATTAGGTTTTCAGGTAAAACGATTATATCATCAGGATGTGTAATAATATGAAAGAAAACTAGTTAGCATTATAGGTTTTCAGCAAAATGATAAAAGAAATGATATTGTATTATAAAATAAGCGACTTTTTAATCTTTAGCCACACTTACAGAGTTATTATTGACAGATTTTCTTGCACAGGTTCCAAATATCCAATAAGCCAAGGATCAGTAAATTTAATTAAGTGCCAAGATTCAGTAAGATTTAGTAATTCGTAACGGATAGGCAACCACGCAGGTAATCCTTATAGGTGTCCGCAAAACACTTGGCAAATGGTTGAACACACACACTTTTGAGAACGTGAAAATGTATAAGAGGGAATTCACGATCCATAGGAAACAACAGAGGTAATCGTCACATTAATGGACAAAACATTGGCAAACAGTTGAATATGCATGTTGTTTCTAGGTAATCATTACATTAATGGACGAAACACTTGGAAAATAGTTGTGTAGACATAATTTTCAGAATGAAATAGTTTTCAGAATGCTAAAGGTTATAGACTAAATTTTTAATGATGTTTTGTAAAAAATTAATTTTAATATAGTTTAAATATATGATTTATATATGCAAAGAAATTATGACTTTTAATTTTATCATCAATAAAATGGCTAAAATAAAAATACACTGACATTTTTCAATTTAGATAATTTTATTAAAAAATTTATTTAAAAAAAAAAAACTTCTCCTTTCGAAATAAGACGCACCTTATTTATCATTCCGAATAGTACGCACCTTATTTATCGTTTATCGTTAGGGAGGGTCATTTTCTTTGGCCACATAACTACAGATAACGTTGATTATGGCAACGTGAAAGATAAAACTTACTTAAAAAAAAATAAGATGCCTTACCGTACTCGCTGAACTTGGCCCTTCAGTGTTTTCAATATTCAACACTCAAAAAATGCCAGCCTCTCCTCCGTTGGGAGGTCACATGATAATTATGACCTCTCTCTATCTTGACGGTTGAGGACAAAAGGTAATGCTCAAATAAATGTTTTTTTTTAACACAACGAAAAGGAAAGATAATCGATGCAGGGAAGGAGTAATGACATACCACTGAGCTTCAAGATTTCGTTGTCCACTCTCTTTGGTAATCTCTGGAAATAAACCAGGTCCCAAACTATCATTTGTTAAAACAACCTCGTTGGGTTAGACTAGTTTGATTCTGAAGCACGTGTTTCGTGATGTTCGGCGCCGTCAAATACGAACATATAATGTTGAAAGTATACTGGAAGGGGTCACAGCGGGGGATTGTCGAGTTCTAAATATCTTATTCTCTAACGTCGAGAAGTCGACCTAAGAATTTTAATTGAGTACTTAGGTGTAAATTTGTTTTTTCAGTTTTCATTACGTGGGAAGGTTGAGGGTGTTAGTAATAAGGTTATATAGTTAGAGTTTTCTGCGGTTTAGTTTAATTATTGAAATTTGAAAGGTATGAATCAATTCTCACATTTGAACAAGGGTTACAAACTTTAGCTTAATTAATAGAGGAAGAAATGACTATATTCTTGTCAATTTTTTTGGTCAATTTTGCCCAAAATTTTATTTTTAAGAATTTTAAGTTTATCTTCTTTAATTTGCAAAATTTAAGTGGCTTGGAACTTTTGGAGATTGCTGAACCATTTAAGTATTTAAAAGTACCTTTTAAATAACAAAAAAACAAAATCTCCCTTACAATTGTGCTACCAAATTCAACCAAAAAAATCATTTCATCTATTAATTAAACAATGCCTATCTTAGGTATATGCTTTAAAGATGCTTTAAAAAAGACAAAAACCAAATTGTGCTCAACAATTTCACAAAATCATTACAGTAGGAAATTCAAAGCTTGTAACAGAACTGAAAATAATACGAAATTGATTAATATTAGACTGAAAAATACAGGGCTAATCTTCTATCAATGTGATATCCATAACAAAAATTCCAAAAGCTAATGTTATGAGCATTGACAAATTTAGAAAAGCGTGAAGCGAAAGAAATGGTACAAATTAGAAGAGCATATTGTTGAATTTCGACGACCTTGGGTCTAGGTTAGAGTCTTAAAATAACTGATGCTACCAAACGAAGAATGTCAACCGTAAACTACTTGACACAGCAGAATAAAATAGCTGTAAATCACACATGGATAGAATATAGACAATTTTTTACAATTTTTCAACCCAACTTCATTATATTAATCCAACTGATATAATACAATAGTCTAAAGCTCCCGTACGAGGGATAATGGCCATCATACATCCACTAGTACAATAATACAAACTGAGGCTTGGTGTGAGTACATCGATAGCCAATCTGCCCTCAACAAGATACTCAGGCCATCTAGCTGATGAAATCGACTCTCTCAGCTCCCATCGGTCATACCTTGTACCTGCCCGGTCCTGCAGCTCTCGATCTGCAGCTCTTGCCTCTATCAATGCTCCAAGTCCATTTGGCCACTAAATCTTGGTAATCCAATCTGCTCACTAGTTCATCGTTCGTCCATCAATGTATCAACACATCGAAACTCCTATTGAGTTGTTCACAGCTCCACTTGTGAACAACTCTCAACTGCCCACTGTTGCTCCTCAGCTACTCAGGGACTTCATCCCACTATGGTCTTCCTGTGCTACTCCAATGAAGACCAACATCAGACATGGAGGGATGCCACCTATCACTACAAGATGTCCATCTCCCATAATGAACATGGCCTATGAGGACTACCCATCTTCTGCTGTAGATGTCATTCCCCACACACAAGTCTCGGTCTCCACAAAATTCTCCTGGTTGATCAAACCCTTGAGCTTATCAACTACCTTTCTTGCAACCACCTTTTTCAATCAAGGTGTTGCTCACTAGGCTCCAACTCGGACACTATCACATTTTCTTCAAGTAGACCATAACTGCCCAATCTCATCCACACTTGCTCTTCTCTCATGCTCCCCTCCAACAGTCCACGAGAGACCAATTCCATGCTGTAGCATCCACAACTAGTTAGGGAATCGCCACACCTAGGAGACCCTTACACATGGTTACCCACAAACTCCACCAATTTGCCCTTTGCTCTGCAATAGAGGAGCTATTGCACAAATCTAGCCACATCAATATGTCCTCACTTAGGACATCATCAAGCCATCATCTAAGAGAACATTTGCAACTCTCCTTGTTGTTGTCCTCTTGCCTCTCATCTGATGTGCCTATTGTCACCTTGGTTGCTTGGTAGGCTTGCCAACAATCCAGGTGGGCTCGTCCAAACAACTCCTAAGGTCTTCTATAACTGCCCATCAAACTGTCCATGCCCTGGTCAAAGTCTTTGACCCAACATCACTCCAAAAATATTGTTGTAATGATGTGAGCACTTTTTTTTTTGTGACACTTGGTTAGGGCACTTGTTGCAACCCTAAATTCCCCCACAGTCACTCTAACAACCTCCTTCTAACTATGGCCTAAGCAAGGAATGCTCCTCTTCATGCATGCTATTGTTCTGGGCACGTTACATCCCAAGAAACCTCGACGTTTCCCTATTATGGGAGGCTAGGTCTATGGCCTACCTTAGCTAGCTACAGTCCTCCAACAACTCACCAAAATAGTCCTTCCTCACTGAGGTCTTAGCCTTCAAACAACCTACCAAAAACAATGTCTTTCTCCCAAGGGGATTGACCTAACACCCTGCCTTCTCGGCTCATAAAATAGCAAACTCAGATAGCCCAAAGACATTTTGCACTAGCCTCTTGTCTAGGCCTCCTTGGCAGACTTCATACCTACTCCTCCACCCTGTCTAGGCCTCTCCTTCTTACTAGGCTAGGGCTAATTTCAGAGCTCCTTTTCCTTGAGAGGACATTGCAAAAATGGATGCTAAAACAACTCAACTCACCTTCTTTTTATAGCCAAATGAGGGGCTCCAATGAATTAGTGAATAGACACATCTATTGGCTAAATTTTACTTCAAGCCTACATGACTTGAAAACTAATAATTATTTGTCAACTACAAAAATTCATTTCTCCACTTCTACAACTCAGAATTTGATGATTCTCAAATCGTTGGATTCTCCTTTCCATCATTTATCGTCTCATGCCATCACATGTAGAAATGTGCTATGAGAATTACCCCAAACATGATTGGGTGTGAAACCCCATACTTGGGTTCCAAGCCCACAGTCATACTTATGGGGCTTTGACCTCCAACCCTCAAACAGTAGGGCTTGGAGTACCTCCAAAAATACAAAAAGAATCAACACATATAGAAAAAAGCAAATTTACAAATTAGAACATGTAGCCAAAGCATTGCTCGCAAAAATAGGAAAGCCACTGCAGGGAAAGCAGGACGATGCCTTGGCACTCTTATGCTTCATACCTATACTAGAGTGGAAAGCTTACCTGCAACGTTGGATAAGAAAATAGAATTATAGTAGAACTTGGCTTGAAATCGAGGCCCCACACACTTCCACCATATCGAGCTGGGACAGATCACCTTCAACTCTCCAGTTAGAAATATGCACCATGTAAGACAATACATGTTCAATCCTAGGAATTGCCATCGGTTCCCTTGGGCATCCTCTCCTTCTTGCAGTAAACGGAATCATACTGAAGTCCGATTAATCTGTTGAATTGACATGCCCATCCTTCACGAATCTCTCTAGCTTGTAATTAGAAGCATTTCCCCCTAGTACATTGTGCTCCCTTCCTATAGCCTCCAAATTCATAATCAACATTGTTTTCTTAGGGATATAGTATCCTCCTACTATCATGGCTTCCACAAATTCATGACGAATCGCTATCACTACTGGTGGGTATAATCTTAGTGTCTGTTTCACCACTCCTTTAACGTATTTCATGCTTGCTACTTTAGATTCATTCACTTTTCAATTTTTACCGACGACCCATTTGATTTATTCTTGTAAACTCTTCATCACATTGGGATGTCTGATCAACTCACTCATTTCCCATTTTAACATAGTCGATGTCATCTCCAAACCACCTGCGAGCATGTCCTACACAAATACAAACTTAATCAATGAAAAATATTAAAAGATTCAAGTTTAAGAATGATGATCATAAATGATAATAGAAAAACTTAGTGTTCATTTGATATGAGAATTAAAGAAAACGGACTAAGCATTAGGAATGAATCTACTTGAACTTTGGAATTGGGACACTATTCCTTCAAATTTAAGTACCATGTACCATGTGTGCCAGAGGAAAACAAAATCCTTCCTAATGAATATCAATACTCCAAACATCAACTTAGAGAAGATTTTAAGATAATTGGGCATTTTAACTCATACAAGCTTTTAAGATAATTAGGTATTTGAAAAACCTACATAGGGATAAAGTCATTGGGATAAGTGAGAAGTTGCTCCTTTTAATTAACCAATAATCAACTCAATGCTTTATAAAAATAAAATTAAATAATGATAATAATAATAATTAAAATTTAACATGTAATTATTAATAATTTCAATTTAATATTATAAAATTAGTATATTAATATTATATTCATTAAAATCAAATATAATTTAAAAATTAATCAATTTAGGTTTTTTCTTTTTATTAGAGGAATTGGAAAATGCTAACCACCCCATAGCAACACACAACCCATGGGTGAACTCAAGAATTTGAATCTGGAAGCACATGAAACATAATACTTCATTTTCACAAATATTGCCAATCAAGCTACCACTAAGAAGATAATTAATTTAGATTATTAAAAATATTTAAAAAATTAAAATTTTATCTTAATATTAATAACTATATATCTTAAACTTATTTAAAATAATTCTATATTAATTTAATTCTTATTTTAAAATAAAATACAATATTAAAAATGGAAAATGTATTTTATTTTCCTTAATAATCTATCTATTATTGAAACTAATGGCTCGATATATCAATAGCCTGATAAATTTTAGTACCTTTTACTTAAATGAATGACTTATATTTAATAACAAAGAGCTCACACCTCAATGTCGCGTGCACCAAAGAGCTCGGAGCTCAACACCAGGTGTAGCAGAGAGCTCAACAACAAAAGGAAATTGAAGAGAAGAATATGTAGCCAATTTGGGCAGTGACATGTACCATGGCAATGGCATGTACCAAAGAAAATTTATTTTATTTTCCTTAATAATGTATTTGTTATCGAAACTAATGGCTCGATATATCAATAACCTGATAAATTTTAGTACCTTTTACTTAAATAAATGACTTCTACTTAATAACAAAGAGCTAAGAACTCAACACTGGGTGTAGCAGAGAGCTCAACACAAAAAGGAAATTGAAGAGAAGAACATGCAGCCAATTTTGGCAGTGACATGTACTAGGGAAATGGCATGTACCAGAGAAAGCTTAGGGGATGGTGGCTATCACGCCCCTTTCCTGGAGGTAGTCTTTCAACCACACATAGGCAGGTGTGGCGCCGCTACTTGATTTCTTTTCAACAATACTCTCAAGTACAGACTACGCCTAACATTCAACACTTAGATTATTCTTCAACTTTTATTAAGCTTTCATATTTTTAACACAATGGAAATACATTCATCATCATTATCATTTATAAACATATGCACATAAGATACAATCTTCTTTTAATGGGAGGGGCAACTCCCTAGTTAGAGTCTGCCCAAATAATAATAATAATACATTTTTACAAGTATTTTTATACAATCACAACATTTTCTAGGAAACACTAAGTCACCTCTACAATTCTATGAATTTTTAGTTTCGGGTTGTCGTTCAAGGTCGCCCCACCCTTGGTCACCCTTCGTTCAGCCGCACCCCTTTGTCATTTAGGGTCACCCTCGTCGTTCAACAACGCCCCTATGTGCAACAATGCCCTCAGCGGTTCGCCCACTGAGCATACGTGCCCCACTATGCAGCAACACCCTCAACATTTTTCCTATCGAGTAGACGTGCCCCACTGCAACTCGTTCAGGCAGGCGCGCCCCTCTGCATCTCATCCGCGGGCATACATGCCCCTCCACAGCTCATCTGGGCAGGGTCACCCCACCGTAGCTCGTCCAGGTAGGGTCGCCCCTCTGCAACTCGTCCGGGAAGGGTCGCCCCTCTGCAACTTGCCAGTTCAGTTTTCTGTTTTCGTCCAAGTGTTGCGACCCTCGATCTACCTGTACTTTTGGCCCTCTTCTTTGTTCGCCCTTCTCGCTTGTCCAAGTCTAGAGTACGCCTTGAACTTGCTTTTGAAGCTTTAACTTATGAACTCTCCAAGTGATTAGTAGGCCGACCACTTAATTTGGTCATCACACCACATCTTTATGTTGTCTCACCCCCATACGTTGGCTCATCGAGTCCACCTACCCAACTGTGCACTGTGTAAGCTTGCCATCGCAATTTCCAATACTTAGCCATTTATTCGACTCTTTGATTTTTCGACTCTCGAGTTGGCTCATCGCAACTCATGTCTCGGGTGTGCCTAACTGACCGCCTAACTCATCGCGCACCAACTCGTCCCATCATTGCAAACTTTTGTCACACACGACTCGCCCACTCACCGACTCGTCACACCCGGCTCATCGCCCACCAACTCATTGCACCTAGCTCGTCGCGTTTAACCGAGGGCACATCACCCCAAGTCATCGCACATTGCGCGCACGACTCATGGGCATGATGGTGGCCGCGGTGGACTCATTGATGGTGGCCAAACCTATTAGGAGTGTTTAAGTGATGCTCTGGCATTACATGATTATCTAAAATTATGTAAATGTTTTATCACAATATGCTTTATATTCCTAAATTTTGTGCCTCTCTCCCTTGCGAAGAGGACAAATAAGATGTGAAAAATTTTAATTTTTTAATTGACAAGCAAAAAGTGATGTTTAGATTTAATAGGGTGATGAAAATTTATTGTGACATTTGAATTAAAACCTTAGCTTTGATGTGTTGATTCATGTGCATGCACTAACACCCAACAACATATTGGTTACTATAGTCCTTTCTGCTTTATGGCAAGGACTAATAATAGGACTACTTTTGTTATAATTTATAACAGTTGACACACATAAGATTATAACATATTTAATTGGATCATTAATTAATATGTTATTATATTGAAAATTATAAATGATATTGAGTATTTAACTATAGTGTAAATTCAAGGTTAATTGAATTTTTAAGAGTAATCATTATATATATATATATATATATATATATATATATATATATATATATATATATATCAAGGTGAATTTTATTACTTGCAAAAGTTTAGAGTTTACATTATGAATAAAAATAGTCTTATGGTTTTCAAGACTATAATCAAAAAAAGTTCTATGAAGACAATGATAACTATAAACAATAAGAAATTACAAAATTTGAAATATAACTAGAGTCTTGGTCTAAGATACATTTCCTAGAAATATTTATATCATAAGACACACAAAATATCGACATGAGATAACTATGTTAAGGGATACAAATATGAGGAATTCCAAGAGGTTTAATCTCTGGGGGTGCTAATCTCCTACACATGCACAGGATGTTGAGCAATAGCAAGGGGATAAATCCAATGACAACTACAAAGGAGTACTCTGGGTTGCTAGCGGAAATTACGGTGATAGCTTGAGTTTCGAGGGCACTGGAAATCATCAAGCCATCCTCATGACATCGTGTGTTCAAGCCCAGTGCATTGACCATCATTGGATAGCTCATCCGATGTTAAATTCCTTTTTCGTTGTCAACATTTTTAATGGTTTATCTTCTATTTGGCGGTTACTTGTATGTCATGGTAAAAGTGCAGTGGGGGTGAGCATCAGTTTTGGGTTCTCTATCTTTTGGTGGTTGTTGGACCCTTCTTGGAGTCCTTTATTTGTCTCCCCCTCAGCATACCACTTCGTTATAAGCCGCCATAGATTTCCTTGGCAATTCGTGTTTCCGTGGGCATTATTTTTAGTTGCTTTTCTATTTTAGAGTCCATTTGGTTTTCAGATTTTCTGTGTGATATTTTTCTCTTAGGCCTGGTAACCTAGCACAACATGCCTCACCAGAGGATGTGTTGTTGCCGAGGATCTATTGGCAAAGGTCCTGAGGGTCATCTTTTCACTCTTCCATCCCTCTAGAAATCGAAGAGGAAATTTGACAACTTGAAGCCTTGATCACTAATGACCACCATGCTAGTATTCAAACTCTCAGATTCAAGTTGAAATAGCCAATTATGTTCCGAACCCTAAACATACAAGGGAAAGATAGAGAAAATATTTGAACTCCAATGCATTCAACATCATTGATGCTCTTGCCTTGCTAGTTTGGATGCTCAACTTTCTGACATAAAAGACCATCTCCAATGTGTTCTGAAACCTCCGACACCAACAAGAACCAATATTGAGGATCCAACGTCTTACTTCATTTGATCCTTGATGTTGTGTTGGCCACCCATATTTTTTATTCTAAATAGCTTAGTGTATTTTAGTGGTCATGGACTTAACAGTGATAAATGTTAACTTTTTGATAAATCTCGGTGATCTATTATCAACAATTTTGGTCTCCCTTGAACCAAAATGTGACTAAACTTAACATAAACAATATTACAAGTTTTTTTATATAAAACCATTTTAAAGCAATACAATTTCAAATTAACAAAAAAACAAGTGGAAAATTTTATCTTCTACTTGCAAACTTATCTATATAACATTTTCTTAAAATTTAAATTAAAATAATTCATTTTTAAATTTAATTAAATCTGATATAAGAAACAAATTAATGAAATATGCAATTTTGTATTATTTAATTTGTATTATATATTAATTCATTCTTATTAAACGATTAAACGTCTACATCATTGGACAAGAATGCCCTCTGTTTTTTTCCAGCACAAACCTAACAACAATGTACAACAGTCTGCTCATTTTGTTCGAAGGATAGAGTTATTACGTTGTGGAGACTGATGACTTCAATCCTTTACGTATCAAGATCAGCATTTCGCGTTTGGGAACAAATTTGAACAAAATCTGAAAGGTAATAGTTGTCGTTGAATAAATTGTACCCATCGACAATTACTCTGGAATTCGTTGTCGATCTTTCGGTCATTCATATATATATATATAACACATGACGGAACCCACCACGATGCGTGATGGCACCCATTTTTTAAAACGTACCCACACTGAAAAAAAAAAACTCAGATTTAATTTTTCAAAATCTTGTATACGTTAGTGTACAAAATTTTTACAATTATATATATATATATATAGACGATAATTATTTTAATTATATATATTTATTAATATATATTTTTTAAATAATATTAATAAAATTATATACTAATAAAGACCATTAATATTTTTCATAAAATTTTATTATTAAATTATTTTACTTATTCGAATTTAAGATTTTGTGATCTATATCTTCAAAAAGAGAAACTTTCGGTGGAAATCACATCAACATATCAAGATCTTGTGATCTATATCTTGAATAATGAGAAATCTTTAGGTAGAAATCACATCAAAATATCAAGATCTGATTTTTTGGATGTTCAAAACACGTAGACAAAATATGTTTTATGTGATTTCTACCATTTTTTTTCATTATTTTATTTATATATAATACAATTCATTAGTTTGTAGTGCCAAATAAATAAATAAATAATTTCTATGTAATATTGTTGTTATTTTATTTGTACATTTTCACATTAAAGTTTAAAATAATTTGTGAGCAATTTCTATGCAATTTTGTTTTTAGTTTATTTTGTATGTTTTTTTAAGTATGAGATATTATGAATATTGTAGGAAGAAAATAATTCTTATTTGTATAGAAAATTAAAATTAAATATAATATATATAAGTGATTAGAAAATAAGTTGAAGTTTATGGGTGCAATTTAATTGGCGATCATTGTGTTATGAATTATTGTGTAAATCATGAGATTAAATATTCAAATTCCTCATGGGTCAAGCCAACAAAAATAAATAAATTAGGAAATAAGTTATATAATTGAATTCCCAGATGCAATGACAATCAAGGCAAGGGAACATGTTGACATCATCCCACTTGACCAAAAGATTGGGGGACCTTAATTAATTTATCCTTATACAAAGTCTATGCCAAATTAAGGTATATTATTTTTACATGTCATATATCATTTGGTATGAAGGGGTGAAGAATTAGATAGATATACATATATATTTCTTTATTTTCAATTATTTTATGACATATGACGTGGTGGGTAATTAGATAGACATACATATATATTTCTTTATTCTCAATTATTTTATAAGTACTTTATCTTTATTCAAAGTCTATGCCAAATTAAAGTATATTATTTTTACATGTCATATGTCATCTCATATAAAGTGGTGACCATATATATATATATATATATATATAGAAAAATTAGAAATATTTTATTTATGGTACCAAATTTGGGGTTACATGGGAGTAAATATGTATATAATGAAACCCTATTGTTAACTAAAGTGTTCAATACACCAAATTTTAATAGAAGTTTCATCTGTTATATGTACTAAATTTATGTAAAACATTTTCTTATAGATTTTAAATAATAAAATCTATTTTATGTAATCCAAAAATTATAACACAAAAAGTCATAGAAAAGCCTTCAGAATTTAGTTCATTTAGATTTAAATACAAATATTAAGAATGGAGGTCAAAATTGTGTTGATAGTAAACCATCTAAAATTTATTATTAATTTAATTTTGTGTTTTCAATATAAAATCTATTTTATGTAATAGATTTAAATAATACATTTGGTTAATTTTGATTTGATATAAAACATTTATATATTAAAATTTTGTTCATTTAGATTTAAATAAATAAATTGAGAATCCATGTAAAATTTGTATTAATAATAAATTATGTTAATTTCTTATTAATTCAGTTTATTGTATTCAATACAAAATCTCTCTAGAATATATTAAACATCAATATATTAATATCTAATTTGTATTAATATTAAACATCAATATCTATTATTGTTATTATTATTATGATTATTTGCACAATATTATTATTTTTATTATTATTATTAAATATAGATATTAATGTTAAACATGGAAATCTATGTAAAAATATATGTTGCATCTATACATTGATGTGAATATTTTTTTATGAAGATATTTTTGTTAAACATTGCACTTAATAAGTTTAGCTTTATTTGGGTTCATTGATGTTAGGATTAAAATATTTGATAATTTTATATTATTTGGTTCATGTAGTATTGTGTTAATTTATAACATTAGGTTTTGAAGTTTAGGCTTTTTAACATTAGAAAAATTGGTTTAATGTTAATATTTATATTCAAAATGAAAAATTGATATTGACATTATAACTATATTTGTAGAAACATTATAACATCAATAATAAACATAGACCTTATAGGTTTACTAACATTAATAATCTTGGATTATAGAGATTAGATTTAAAAAATTGTGGAATTTTGTTCGGTGTTGTAATAATGTTGTAATGATCACTCATCTGTATATGTGAAGTTTTTTTGTATGTGGAGATGGTAAATTATGTATGTATGTTAATTTTAATTTTATTCAACATTAAATTGTTTTGTTGATATCAAATGTGTTTTTATTTTTTCTATTAGGTGATTTCATTGTTTGCTCAAGGATCCATGTAACACCCCTAGCTCCTTGAAAAGATTTACTATGGTTATTAATTCGATTTATGTTTTATTGCATTTATTTTGTGTTATGTTATTACCAAGGCTAGAAAGTGAGATATTAAATTGTTACCTAATTGTGAGTGATTAGAAGTGGAAACATGATTAATTAAAAGAAATTGTTTATTACAATTACAAGAAATAGTTAACAAGAAACAGTTATGCCCCTGCCCTGGAAAAGGGAAATATAGGGGAAAAAGGAGGAAGAGAAAACTATCCTAGAGCTGGAAAAAGTGTGACCATTGGGAAGTTGCTCATGAAAAGTCAAATTAAGTGCGGGACTTGAGGCTAGACCGTGGAGTCCGGAGGCCCAAGTCACTGACTGTAAGTGGAAATTATTCTAGCAGAGAAAGTGCTCGGGGGAGGACCTGGATGTAATTGCAAGGTTCATGGCTGGGAGGAGAGACTTTCTATAATTATTGACTACAGGTGGAATAGATAAGTATTATAGTCATTTTATTTCTAGAACTAATGCTAGAATGTAGAGATTAACATTTAATGATAGAGTAAAATTTATGATGCTTGCACTGTCATAGAATAAGTTCTGGAATAATAAACTATATTAGAAGGATCATTATCATAAGGAAAATCATAATTATAGGATATAGAGGCATCTTTTATTTTATGATAATTTAGACAGTATATACTAATATCTATAGAATTTCTATATGACACATCAAAAAGGAAAGAGAATGCTCATTCAATAATTATGGTTCACTGTTCCTGATTATCAAAGTCAAACTGATATGATATAGAAGCAAATCATTTACAATGTGCTTTAACCAAGAATCTGAGAAAGCTCATTCAGTAATTATGGTTCAGTGTTCCTTATTATCAAAGTCAAACTGATATGATATAGAAGCAAATCATTTACAATGTGCTTTAGCCAATAGTCTGTAGAATGGCCTGTGTAATTATACACACTTTGTTACTAATGACAAAAATAGAAAGACAATAATTATACAGTTGTTGAATGGATAATATAAATATAGTCATTATGTAATTGTTGAACGTAGATTTAGAAGATAAGATAGCAAGATTCAATTAACAATTTGAATGCAGGTTCAGTAACATATCTCGACTACGCCATCATGATAGTATAATAGAATAAAAGTTAAAACCTTAATATTATCTTGAATCAAAATTTGATCGAATTCCATCGGAATTGATTCATCAATCTAGTAAATACTTGCATGAATTAAAGAAGGGCCCTCTGTCACACCCTTGTTCACATATACACAAAAAAAAAATTAATGTATGCCATACATATCAACTTCGCTATACTATATGCTTTATACTTTGTGCATTGCCGCATCTTTAAACTCCATGCCGCATAGACCAACACTTTATGCCATGCATCATTGTAATAATACACTGGTTAGCCTAACGCTTAATTACTTTGCAATCTAAAATGCATATGCTGTCATGGTACCATGTTTACGCTGTAATATGTTTTATGAATAGCTTTTGACTTTACAGCTGAACCTAACTACTAGACCACCTCAGTATACGGTGTCTATTAATTAGGCGCGGGGTTTGGTGGTCTAGCCGCAGCCCTTGCAGGCGCCAACTCATCCGTTGCCTTAATGACTTCAGTCCACACCAGGGCAGGTGGGATGGCTTGCCCATCTGGCCATGTGACACCTCGGGTTCGGGTTTCTCGGCCTTCTCGCTTCATTTTCCTGCTTTGCTTGGACGGTCGAGATCTCACCCTTGGATCGAAGGGCTGGGAGGTGTTCGAGGGTTTCAAGTTATTACATAACTCATCGGAGCAAGCTCAGGGTTTATTTGTTCGCATTGCCCCTCCAGCTCCGCCTCGGTGCTCAGACGCTGGTTCGAAACCCCCAGTGTCGTCTCCACAACCTGCAACCTCTCCGAAAGCCGTGAAGTGCCCAGCATTAGGCTTACACAGGTAATGACCCTCTGCTCTAAATTTACTGGTTTGCATTTACAGTTCTATTGTTAATCGTAGCGATTCATGCTGATTTGATCCTTTTCACTGATAGCGCGTGCAGATGGGATTATTCAAACCCCTCCGATGGTGTCAAGGTGACTAATCTCGACGGTTCAACCCTCTCGGCGGCTACAGGTAAGCTCTCAACTCTTATTTACTTTTCTCCTGCATACGAGAGCTCAGAGTTCATTGATCTTGAGCTGTTCGCATTATGGTTTGTTGCAGACCACCATTCATATGCTGGTTTCTTTGCTTCGATTGCTGAGGTATTCTCCAAGGAGGACCCTCACGGTTTACATTTATGTTTTATTGTCTAGTTTGAGTCAATGACCCACCCTGATGAGTTATCATCCACGGCGGAACTCATGTGTTCTATTTCATGTATTTATGGATTAATTTTGTTGTATAACTGCCCTTGCGGCATACCCGGACTTGGTTTTTTGTATCTGAAATATGACATACGACACCGGATCTGGCCGTAATGCTCAGTTCTGGGTTAGCGGATTCAGGCTCTATTTTGAAGTTTCCGTTTATCATTGTATGTACAGTTGTTACCCTTCCAAGATTACACTAACCGGGTATTATTTTTTTGTAATTTATATATGAAAATGTTACTCTGTCTCAGCCCTCAGGGCAGCTTACGCTTTGAGCAATTTGTTAATATATTCTGAGTACTTAGCAACATTAATATATTGCATGGTTGTTTGCTGTGTTTATCGTTGTTTTCCGCCTTCAACTATGGTTAAGCTGCTCGTCTCAGCGACAACAGAGCTCATAGATTTACTCAAGTTATGCTTATCGTTTCGAGTCATTCGTTCTGGTATTCTATGCGGCTCTCGTCCTTGCTAATTTTGCAATGGATGTTCTCGGTTAGTTATATTAGCAGTACCATATTTCTTCCTTTCTTTATAAGAATGTCGGAATATACACATGTCTGGAGTTTTTTCCTCTCTGATGTAGCATGCACAGGGTTCTTGTTTGGATATCTCGGTTTTCCTTTATTGTTCTTTAATGAACTGGTTCCTCTGCTATTGTATCTGTGAGAGCTGTGGTTTGATAACATTAGTTATCACCGATTACGGTATGGCTCTCTCTCCGTCTCGTACAACTACAGAATAAATTTCCTTGTCTGGAACAGTATGTTTAATCTTAGCATTCAACAGTTCCTTATAAATCATAGAAGATTCTTCTCCTTCCTATCGAGGAGTTTAGAATCCGACTACAGCCGATGGTTTCTACCCAGGCTCTGAGGTTTTCTAGTCTCGTTCTTGTTGGCACATTATATTAACAGTTTGATTATATTCAAGGTATTCGGGACTGTTTGTCTCGCTAGTAGCTTTCCTTTACTTAAAATACTTCTGTCTCTCTGATTGTTTCGTGCCATGACTCTCATTCAATAATCGGTCTTTGAATCAAACTACACCTATGTAGCTTTATTAACAACATGACTAGTTTTCAGGTCATGTCTATCGATTGATAATCTGTCCTTTAATTTAATACTACACCGGTGCAGTTACATTAATAATATGACAGTTTCTAAGAGAATGAAACACAGACTTATTTGACTACTGTAAGTTCACTGTATATTTTTCATTTAAATTCAATAGAGACTCTGCGGTTTGAAACCATACCTGGTTCACCAGAGTCATAAATAGGCACTCAAGCAAGTCACTTGTACTTTGATTCTGCTCTTCCACCCAGCCATGAGATCCATCTCTCAGACAGAATTCTCCCCCCGAGCCATCTTGCAAGCCTCAAGCCCTCAACAAGATCTGTGCACCTTGTGCCTGGTGTTACACAGTAATTTGTCACCGTTGGTCACCGTCCCTATCGCCCCATTTCCATACATTGGAGGACATATACTGGGACCTGTGAGCAGTGACATAACCCAAAAACACTTGCATTATGTTCCCCTGAGTATGTACTTCATGTATCCCTAAAAAGTGCTCTTTTTCCATTGGCGCAGGTCCAGAGTATCTTACCCGCGCCAATAACTAAGATCCTCAAAATAGGGTGTGACCACTGACGCTCTGTCACAGAACAACACCCGCGCCAGCCCAGTTTAGTAATGATTTTTGCCAAACGCACGCCCATATGATTTTTTCCCTTCAGATCACGAAGCCTTTTGAGGGGAAAATCCAGTGGATAGAGGTCGAGAGTCATCATCTATCCTTGACAACTATCCACAGTAGCTTTTCCGAGATAATGCCAATGCACAATGGGTGTCCTGGTTCATCGAATCTTTCTACCCTCTCCATCTATAAATATTTGTCCTCATGCATTAAACAAGCTAGTGCTAGTTGTTGAGTTCTTGAGTCCTTGGAGGAATGCTAGTTGTGATTATCATGAGTGATAGTGAAGCATAGAGAGGTTATGCTGCCAGAGAGGAGGTACATTGCAAGACACATATAGTTGCTCACCCAGCCAGAGGAGAGGTTCAACGTCAGAACCTTGGTTGTAACTTTTCCTGTCTATTATTAATTAATGAGCGACTGCTATTATAGTTCCAATCTCATTGTCTATTATAGTGATGTGTTGATTTATTTCCTTTCTGACTGAAATATAGTTGTGCCTTGGTAGATTTTATGTTGGTATCTGTTTCTTCCTTTGCATGTGCAGGTGTCCGTTTATGATCTACTGGAGTGAGGGAGCGGGAATATCAACTCTGCTTCAACCATAGCATTGGATTCCAGGTTGGTCTTCTTAATTCACCTTTGATGCATAACTAGGAACTTGCGTGGCAGCATGGTTTGATTGTGGCTAGTTCTGTTTTAGGCTAATGGGATCGCCTCTGTCCGCGGAGGGGATTTACCTATCCAACACCTGGTTATCTGGTCCTTACCAGACTTAACCAGTTTTCCTTTGTATTTTTCCTTTTCCTTTTCCTTGGAAAAGATCCCTTCTGTCTGTCCCAACAACACAGAACTTCCTCCCTACAACCAGGACTTTTCCTATTTGGGAGGGTAGTTTCAATCAGTTATTACAACTGATCTCTTTCTTTGAAATCCACCTCCTAGAGGCTGCCAGCATTTCAAGAAAATATTTAAATTACTTTAATAAAATAGTTTGTGAAAGTTTTGTTTTTTAAACATAAAACAACAACTGCCATACTATCTTTTACCATAGTAAAATTTCACATTTACATCGTCTGGGATCATTACATCTCCCCCTCCTGTGATTGGACATCGTCCCGATGTCTGTTTCCCTTAAACAAATTCGGGTAAGCTTCTTTAAGGAGTTCCTCATCCTCCCAAGTGGCCTCTTCAGGCCCATAGTGCTGCCCACTGCACTTTAGCTTGGAAAATAACCCGCTTCCACAGCCGCACTTCTCTCCGGTCGAGAATGTTCAGTGGTTCGACCAGAACCTTGCCTTCCGGCTCGACCCGAACATCCTGCCATTGGATCACATGTTTAGGATCGTAGACGTACTTTTTTAGTACAGATACGTGAAAAACATTGTGGATTTTAATATGACTCGGCAGGGCGAGTTGATAAGCTACTGGCCCCACTCTCGCCAGGATTTGGAAGGGTCCAAAATAGCGAGGGGCAAGTTTGACACACCCGCTCCACTGCAAGGTACTCCTTCTGGTTTGAATTCTTACAAAAACATGGTCTCCAACTTGGAATTCTTTGAACCTTCTCTTCTGGTCTGCAAAACTTTTATGTCTGTCCTGAGCGGCCTTTAAGTTGGTACGCACCTTTTTCACCATGTCTTCCATTTCCTTGAGCATTTCCGGACCAAATCTTAACCTATCCTCAGGTCCACCCCAACTTGAGGGTGTGCGGCACTTTCGCCCATACAGGACCTCAAAAGGACTCAGCTGTGTTGACGAGTGATACCCATTATTATATGCGAATTCAACCAGGTGGAGGTATTCCTCCCATTGGGTTGGTTTCATCATAACACATGCTCTCAGCATGTCCTCCACTACCTGATTCACCCGTTCCGTTTGACCATCGGTCTGGGGATGATAGGCTGTGCTAAAGTTCAGCTGTGTTCCCAGTTCAGCAAACAATGTCCTCCAAAAGGTTGATGTGAACTTAACATCACAATCCGAGATTATTACCTTCGGGAGTCCATGCAATTTGAACACATTTTGCATGAAAATATGAGCAATTTGCACAGCCTTATACGTGGATTGTACAGGTATGAAGTGTGCTGCCTTACTTAACTTATCCACTACCACCATAATGGAATCATTATTTTTCTTCGTTCGAGGCAATCCGGTTATAAAGTCCATGGAAATATTTTCCCATTTCCATTTCAGAATGGGTAAGGGTTGTAGCAGCCCTGCTGGATGAAAATGCTCCACCTTAATCTGTTGACATTCTAGACATCGCGCTAGATATTCAACTACCTCCTTCTTAATTTTTGGCCAGTAGTATTCCTTCCGAAGTGCGGTGACCATTTTCTGGTACCCTGGATGCCCGGTATAATGGCTGATATGAAATTCATCTAGAATCAGTTTCCTAAGACTATCTTCATTGGGTACATACAACCTTTTATTAAAATACAGCATTCCGACATCATCCAGCTCATATCCCTGTTGTGTTTCCTTACCAGAAAGTTGTTGTACCTGCTGTTTAATTTGCTGGTAAACAACATCTTGATCAGCCGCTATTTTTATCCTTTCAAGTAGGGTACTCTGCCATTTACTGACTGAAATCCTGCACACGCATTGTACCTTTCGACTCAATGCATCAGCTACCCAGTTCTCCTTCCCCTTTAAATGCTTAATTTCAAAATCAAACCCACTTAAGAAGTCTGCCCAACGAGCTTGTCTCGTATTTAAGGTGGGTTGGCTGAAATAGTTTGTTAAGCTGTGATGGTCTGTCAACAACAGAAATTTCCTTCCCAATAGGTAATGTCGCCACATTTTCAGTGCATGGATAACAGCTGCCAACTCCAAGTCATAAGCAGAGTATTTCTGCTCATGTTCCTTTAGTTTCCTTGATTCGTATGCAATTACTCTTCCTTCTTGCATCAGCACTCCTCCCACACCTTCTTTACTCGCGTCAGTACAAACCACGTAATCCTTATTAGGATCAGCTATACTCAAAATGGGCGCGGTGGTGAGTAAGTGCTTAAGCTGCTCAAAGCTCCGCTGACATTCTGAGGTCCACTTAAATACCTTCCCTTTCTTTTGTAAGGAGGTGATAGGGTATGCTACCCTTGAAAAGCCTTCCACAAACCTTCTATAATAACCCGCTAGCCCCATAAAGGACCTAATATCTGCCACGTCCTTTGGTATGGGCCATTCCATTATAGTTCTGATTTTTTCAGGGTCTACTGCAATCCCCTCCTTTGTGATTACATGGCCTAAGTATTGTATCTCCTCCCGAAAGAAATCACACTTACTAAACTTTGCATATAACTGATGTTCTCGCAAAGTTTGCAACACCACTCTAAGGTGTTCCTCATGCTCCTTCCTTGATCGGGAGTAAATCAGAATATCGTCTATGAATATCAACACAAATTTATCTAAGAACCTATGAAACACACTGTTCATCAAACACATGAAGGTAGCAGGTGCATTGGTCAGACCAAAAGGTAGCACCACGAACTCGTAATGCCCATACCGCGTTCTGAAAGCTGTCTTAGCGATATCCTCCTCTTTAATTCTAATCTGATGATAACCAGATCGCAGATCGATCTTAGAGAACACCGTTGCCCCCTTCACTTGATCAAAAAGTTCGTCAATCCGGGGCAAAGGATATTTATTTTTGATTGTGAGCTTATTCAGCTCACGATAATCAATACACATCGAAAAGTCCCATCTTTCTTTTTGAAAAATAACACTGGGGCTCCCCAGGGTGATACACTGGGACGGATGTAATTTTTGTCTAACAGCTCCTGCTGTTGCATTTTTAATTCTGTTAGTTCTGGTACGCTCATTCGGTATCGTGCCCATGACACGAGTGCTGCCCCCGGAATCAATTCAATGGTAAAGTCCACATCTCTTTTAGGTGGTAATCCCGGTACTTCCTTTGGAAAAACATCTGCAAATTCTTGTACCACCAGAATGTTGCCCAGCATAGCAGTTTTATCTTTCTGATTTGCGTAACCCACCTGAATAGCGTAAATTTGACATTTCTTTTTGATGCATTTAGCTAACTGAGATGCTGTAATGGGTCGAATCTGTACGGGATGCTTGATTCCTTGCAGTTCCTGTTGCTCACCACGGTCATTCTTATAGTAAATGGTTTTTGTCTTGCAATTCACTAAGGACCAGTGTTTCTCCAGCCAATCCATCCCAATCAGAATGTCATATGAACCCAAGGGTAGTACGTTTAGGTCCGCCACTATTGGCTGTCCTGCTATGGTTAAAGAGCAATTATTTATTTTTGCCAAGACCCGTCTCTTGGCTCCTGTAGCTAATTGGACCAACCACGGATTTCTGAATTTTTCAGATTGTAACTTACACTGTTCTACTATCTTTGGGCTAATATAACTTAAAGTAGCTCCTGGATCAATAAGAACAGCTATAGAAAGGTTTGAAATTTTACCTTCAAATTCCACCATAGTCGGCTGGTATTCCGCTTGGCGGTCCTCCAAGGCTGCGTTAATTCTTGGTACACTACGTGCCACGTCCCCAACGGTCGATGCTTCATGAATTTGGGATATCTGGTCCGTCCCCTTTCGCTGTGGGCAGTTTTTAACATAGTGAGGTCCTCCACAGCCCCAGCATTGAACTGGGGGTCTGGTCATCCCTTCACCTTCTGGCCTAACAGGCTGCTCACTTACTCTAGATTCACTTATTGGCCTAGCTCGGGGCGCACTCTTTGCTACAGTTCTACTGTTTAATCCTTTACCAGCTCCCTTACCTCCATTGCTGCGACCTCCTTTGCTGCTTCCAACCATCCGACTACTCCTTTTTTCATTCCATCTTTTATTTGAAGCATCCCCCTTCTGTTTATTCTGCTGGTAGCAGATCCTTGCTTTACGAATAGCCTCATCCATGGTCCTAGGATTGTCAAACTCAATCCTCTCTCTTATATATGAAGGTAAGCTGCTCACAAACCTTTGTACCTTGGCTTTTTCCTCTTTGATATAAGGTACATAACGTAGCAGAGAGGTAAAGCGATTAATGAACTCGTCCATAGTCTGCTGCCCCAGTCTTAAATCATGGAATTCTCTTGCCTTTTCATCGTAGAAGCGCTCGGTCAGGTACCTTTCTTTGAAGTATTTCTGAAACTTCTCCCATGTAATGGTCCGTTCACTTACCCCCTTGACAATCTTGATTTCCTCCCACCACAAGGTTGCCTTACCTTGTAACTGGAAGATAGCCAGTCTCGCCTTCAAGTTATGATCATACTCGTACAACTGAAAATATTTGTTCATATTTATTAACCATGCTTCAGCTGCTTCTTCCTGTTCTCCATCGAAATGTGGGGGTTTAATTTTTCGAAATTCTCCCTGCAGCTCCATTCTCTGACGTTTTGAGGTTTGCTGCTCTGGTACATTATCAGAATGATCCTCTTTGCCTTCTGAATTTTCAGGTTCAATCTGATAGTCTTGTCCTTCTGTCATCCTCTGTTGTTCCGCGCTGGGGTTAGATAAGGGTGGGTTTTGCCTGTCCGACAAACTCTTCAGAATTCTCTCTTGTTCTACCGTCAAACGCGCGTTGTCTTCTCGCAATCGTGCCATCTCATTTTTCAACTCCTGAACAGTTTCCAGTATTGCAAGATTGGTACTTCGTGTTTCCTCACCCAACTGTACCCACAGCTCTGGGTTTTCCCGAGGGTTGCTGCCGGCTCCTTGCATTTCGTTACTTTTTCTGGCTTAACTATTAGCTGTTATAATTCTGTATTTCACCCCTAAATAGACAGAACAACAGTTAATGAATTTATTAGCTTTCATATGTATGCATGGTATAAGCTTCTGCACAGTGAAACATGTCATGCTTGAGGCCACAGTGTTGAAACTGGGCTCTGATACCAATTTGTCACACCCTTGTTCACATATACACAAAAAAAAAATTAATGTATGCCATACATATAAACTTCGCTATACTATATGCTTTATACTTTGTGCATTGCCGCATGTTTAAACTCCATGCCGCATAGACCAACACTTTATGCCATGCATCATTGTAATAATACACTGGTTAGCCTAACGCTTAATTACTTTGCAATCTAAAATGCATATGCTGTCATGGTACCATGTTTACGCTGTAATATGTTTTATGAATAGCTTTTGACTTTACAGCTGAACCTAACTACTAGACCACCTCAGTATACGGTGTATATTAATTAGGCGCGGGGTTTGGTGGTCCGGCCGCAGCCCTTGCAGGCGCCAACTCATCCGTTGCCTTAATGACTTCAGTCCACACCAGGGCAGGTGGCATGGCTTGCCCATCCGGCCATGTGACACCTCGGGTTTGGGTTTCTCGGCCTTCTCGCTTCATTTTCCCGCTTTGCTTGGACAGTCGAGATCTCACCCTTGGATCAAAGGGCTGGGAGGTGTTCGAGGGTTTCAAGTTATTACATAACTCATCGGAGCAAGCTCAGGGTTTATTTGTTCGCACTGCCCTTCCGGCTCCGCCTCGGTGCTCAGACGCTGGTTCGAAACCCCCAGTGTCGTCTTCACAACCTGCAACCTCTCCAAAAGTCGTGAAGTGCCCAGCATTAGGCTTACACAGGTAATAACCCTCTGTCTAAATTTACTGGTTTGCATTTACAGTTCTATTGTTAATCATAGTGATTCATGCTGATTTGATCCTTTTCACTAATAGCGCGTGCAGATGGGATTATTCAAACCCCTCCAATGGTGTCAAGGTGACTAATCTCGACGGTTCAACCCTCTCGGCGGCTACAGGTAAGCTCTCAACTCTTATTTACTTTTCTCCTGCATACGAGAGCTCAGAGTTCATTGATCTTGAGCTGTTCGCATTATGGTTTGTTGCAGACCGCCGTTCATATGCTGGTTTCTTTGCTTCGATTGCCGAGGTATTCTCCAAGGAGGACCCTCACGGTTTACATTTATGTTTTATTGTCTGGTTTGAGTCAATGACCCGCCCTGATGAGTTATCATCCATGGCGGAACTCATGTGTTCTATTTCATGTATTTATGGATTAATTTTGTTGTATAACTGCCCTTGCGGCATACCCGGACTTTTGGTTTTCTGTATCTGAAATATGACATACGACACTGGATCTGGCCGTAATGCTCAGTTCTGGGTTAGCGGAATCAGGCTCTATTTTGAAGTTTCCGTTTATCATTGTATGTACAGTTGTTACCCTTCCAAGATTACACTAACCGGGTATTATTTTTTTGTAATTTATATATGAAAATGTTACTCTGTCTGAGCCCTCAGGGCAGCTTACGCTTTGCGCAATTTGTTAATATAATCTGTGTACTTAGCAGTATTAATACAGTGCATGGTTGTTTACTTTGTTATCGTTGGTTTCCGCCTTTCACTATGGATAAGCTGCTCGTCTCAGCGACGGCAGAGCTCATAGATTTACTCAAGTTATGCTTATCGTTTCGAGTAAATCGTTCTGGTATTCCATGCGACTCTCGTCTTTACTAGTTTTGCAATGGATGTTCTCGGTTTAGTTATATCAGCAATACCATACTTCCTTCTTTCTTTTTAAGAATGTCGGAATATGTATATGTCTGGAGTTTTTCCTCTCTGAGGTAGCATGCACAGGGTTCTTGATTGGATATCTCGTTTTTCCTTTGTCGCTCTTTATTGAACTGATTCCTCTGCTATTGTAACTGCGAACGCTGTTATTTGATAACGTTAGTTATCACCGATTACGGTATGGCTCTCTCTCCGTCTCGTACAACTACAGAATAAATTTCCTTGTCTGGAACAGTATGTTTAATCTTCGCATTTCAACAGTTCCTTATAAATCACAGTAGATTCTTCTCCTTCCTGTCGAGGAGTTTAGAATCCGACTACAGCCGGTGGTTTCTACCCAGGCTCTGAGGTTTTCTAGTCTCGTTCTTGTTGGCACATTATATTAACAGTTTGATTATATTCAAGGTATTCGGGACTGTTTGTCTCGCTAGTAGCTTTCCTTTACTTAAAATACTTCTGTCTCTCTGATTGTTTCGTGCCATGACTCTCATTCAATAATCGGTCTTTGAATCAAACTACACCTATGTAGCTTTATTAACAGCATGACTAATTTTCAGGTCATGTCTATCGATTGATAATCTGTCCTTTAATTTAATACTACACCGGTGCAGTTACATTAATAATATGACAGTTTCTAAGAGAATGAAACACAGACTTATTTGACTACTGTAAGTTCACTGTATATTTCTCATTTAAATTCAACAGAGACTCTACGGTTTGAAACCATACCTGGTTCACCAGAGTCATAAATAGGTACTCAATCAAGTCACCTGTACATTGATTCTGCTCTTCCACCCAGCCATGAGATCCATCTCTCAGACGGAATTCTCCCCCCGAGCCATCTTGCAGGCCTCAAGCCCTCAACAAGATCTGTGCAACTTGTGCCTGGTTATCTGGTCCTTACCAGACTTAACTAGTTTTCCTTTGTATTTTTCCTTTTCCTTTTCCTTGGAAAAGATCCCTTCTGTCTGTCCCAACAGCACAGAACTTCCTCCCTACAGCCAGGACTTTTCCTGTTTGGGAGGGTAGTTTCGATAAGTTATTACAACTGATCTCTTTCTTTGAAATCCACCTCCTAGAGGCTGCCAACATTTCAAGAAAATATTTAAATTACTTTAATAAAATAGTTTGTCAAAGTTTTGTTTTTTAAACATAAAACAACAACTGCCATACTGTCTTTTACCATAGTAAAATTTCACATTTACATCGTCTGGGGTCATTACACCCTCTCAGCCTGAAAAGAAAGAACGATGAGAAATAAATTAACTATTCCCAAATAGATAAATAGATAGGATCAAACCCATAGAGGCAAATATATGATTTAAGCATTCCATATAAATGGACATACACTAGTTCACCTCAGTGGTCGCATAAAAAAAAAAAAAATTCTTCCTGAGGACAGAGTTAAAAACCCTCCATCTATGACAGAGCACGAGTATTATCCCCCAAAACTACAAAAAAACCTACACATAGTTCCTTAAACCATCTATGCATATTTACATAATTATAGAAACAACATAGCCATAAAAACTAGAGCCAGCTAGATGCTCAACATGAGACTGAGTCTCTATCTTTGACTATGCGATTCATGTTTCCATAAATTAATTCATGCCAAAGGTAAGAAGCCAACTTGGAAAGGCTAACAGTGTTGCCATGAGAATTTACATTCAGGTGAGAGGTGGTCTTTACTAATACAAATACCAATAAGCACTATGAATTTACCTATCATAGACATCCAAAAACTTAGATTAGTAAAAGCCTTAATGGGAAAAAGTGTATAGACCAAGCAAATGGACAATGAGAAGAAGTCTTACTTGGGAATGGGAGGTTTCCGCATGAGGCAACTTCCCTGTTCACCAGTGAACACAAAGCATGAGTGATTTTTAACAATTGAAGGATAAAAAGAAACATTCAAACTAAGAAACGCTTAATAGTTACCTTCTTCAGCTAAGTCCTAAAGTCAATTGGCGTTGTGCATGATGAATGACCCATGGGGTTTTCCTGCACAACGAAGGCAGAGAATTAAGCGGCGCCAAACCACAACCCATCCCTATAGTAATCTCTCTATACAGTCCAAGCAAACAACAAAGAAATTGCATGATAGGGGTACCTGGTTCTGTTTTAGTGAATGTCACTGCCTTCATCATTCTCAAAGGATGCATAGACATGAAGAAGCCTTGATCAGAGCAGCAAACCCTCACAGAACAAAAAAATCTCATGGAGCAGCAAGAAACTACAGGAGCAGTGGAAACAATGAACCACATGAAGGCTGAGGATGAGGAGTTAGTTAGGGATTGAAACCCTAAGTGTTATGCATCATCCGATCATAAGAGCCTGATAAACAGCTGCAGTACCAAACATATGGCATGAGCAGCATTAACCATCTGACTATCGCCCATAGCCTCCCACCATGTCTCCCCGGAGTGTGGCTCTAGGTATAGAGGATAGCAAGTCAACATAGGAACAAGGACAGGGAAATCACATTGTCAATCATATGCACTTAAACCCAATCTCTTCACCTTTAATATAAACTGTGTGATTCATTAGACCTCTGGTAAATGTCATGTATGCAAACATACTATTTAATATAACAAATTGATTCGATTTCATACATCGAACAAAATGCCAAAGTCTAGTAAATTAACTTTACATGTTACAAGTGGTATGAGAGCTCAGGTTCATACACTAAGACTCTTTGGGATAGATAATTATATGAATGTGCATGTAATAATTTGATTTTTTTCTTAAAGATCTAACTAAATAAAACTCATATGTGAACATAGAAATAGTCTCTATATAAAATACATAATGCATAGAAGTTTAGGACCGCCCAATACCCCAGAACCAGCTTATGTAGATGCCAACCCTGACATTTGGATACAGCTCGAAGAGGAGACTCGTCAGGCTTATGTATTTTTACTCAAAACTATTCAGTAGTTACGTGCTGAAATGACAAATTTGCGAACAGATAATGAATGACTACGCCTGGACAGGAAAGGATACTCATAAGTATGTCTAATTGATAGAATCAAAGACACACAAACCTTAGTGTTGAGAACAAAGAAATGACCCCAATAGCCCAGCATGGTGAGGAGAATGTCGAGTTAGCTGTGAGACATAGGGAGGATGATGTAGGACGCTCAGATAATGTATCTGATCAGCACAAGCCAAAAGACAAAAGTTAGAACTAAAAGGAGAATTCAAAAAGATTAAACCCTCACTTTTTGAAGGGGAATCCGAAGAAGCAACAGAGGCTTGGTTAATCGATATGGGTAAGTATTTTCAAATTTATGAATACACAGAAAGGTTGAAATCACAGTTGGAAGTCTACCAATTAAGAGGGAAGGCAACCTTGTGGTGGGAAGAAATCAAGACAATAAGAAAAATCGACGAGGAACAAGTGACATGGAATGAATTTCAAAATAATTTTAAAGATAAATATCTAATTGAGTGTTACTATGATGAAAAAGCAAAAGAATTTCATGAATTAAGACTGGGGGCCTTGACTATGGATGAGTATGTAACTCGATTCACCTCCCTTCTGCACTATGTGCCTTATATGCAGGAAGAGAAAGCCAAGATTCAGCGTTTCATCAGTAGCTTACCCAATTTCATGAAGGAGAAACTTGAGTTTGACTACCCCAAAACAATGGATGACGTAGTGCAAAAAGCCTGCATATGTTACCAATAGATGAAATAAAAAAATGAAGGGTCTAGAGGAGGGACGATTAAGAAGGGAAGGAATTTGATTTCAAGTAAACACCCAAAATTTTCTAATAACAGAAATTTACAGCAAAAGTCTCTCCATAAATTTCTGGCAAGGAACCAACCCAAGGCTGTCTATTCTAAAAATCGACAGTGAGAAGGAGTTAATAAATTCAATAATGAACAATAGTCAAAACTGTCGTTGCAATGTTGGGGATGCAGAGAACCCCATTACTAGAAAAATTGTCTGCACAAGACTAGGATGAAACAACTACCAAACCTGCAGGCAGCATCTACTATTGGAATGGAAAGAAAAATGCCAACAAAGCTTTGAGAAATTAAAACACCTACTTATCACTGCACCCATGCTAAAAGTGGTAGATCCGGAAAATTCCTTTGTGGTATGCACGGATGCAAGTAAGGAAGGTGTTGGTGGAGTACTGACATAAGAAGTTATAGCTTACAAATCACAGAAATTAAAGGAATATGAGCAGCGATATTCTGCTTATGACCTAAAATTAATAGCAGTGGTACATGCACTCAAAATGTGGTGACATTACCTGCTGGGGAAGAAATTTCTGCTGCTAACAGATCGTAGCAGCCTTACCAATTAGGAAGGTACATTGCATCTATGAGGTTCAGATCAGTCAAGCGTGCTCAAACATTCCAGTAATTATAAAGGAAGCATCGGTCAAGGATCCAGAATATACCTTTCTTTGGCAGCAAACAAAAGAAGCTTTGTTAAGAGGAGAAAAATCAGATTTCGACATAGGTCTGGATGACAACCTTACATTTAAAAATAGAATTTATGTTCCTAATCAAAGTGTTTTTAAACAATTAATAATTGATGAATTTCATCGGAAACCTTGTGCAGGCCACCGAGGTTACTAGAAATTATTAACAGCTATTAAAAAAGGTATTTTTGGCCTGTATTAAGGAAGGATGTCATGGAATATTTATCCAAATGTTTGGAGTGTCAGTTGGTTAAGGTAAAGCATCAACATCCCATCGGTTTCTTACAACCCCTGCCCATTCCAGAATGGAAATGGGAGACCATATCATTGGACTTCATCATAGGGTTACCCCGCACTAGGAAACAACACGATTCAATTATGGTTGTAGTGGAGAAATTGAGTAAAACCGCACATTTTATACATGTGATATCCACATAAAAAACTCTGGAAATTGTAGACATATTTATGAAAGAAATCTTTCGACTCCATGATGTACCCAAGGTGGTAATTTCAGACAGGGATGTGAAATTCACATCCGCATTCTGGAAAGCTCTCTTTTCAGGATTGGGTACCCAGATATAGTTTAGCATGGATTTCCATCCCAAAACAAACAGACAAACTTAATAGGTGAATCAAGTACTGGAAGATATGCTACGTATGTTTGTAATGCAACAACCACATAATTGGTAGGATTACCTCCACCTTGTGGAATTTGCATATAACAATGGACATCACGAATCAGTGTGTATGAGCCCTTTTGAGCTATTATATGGAAGAAAGTACAGGGTACCTATGGACTGGAATAACCCTCTGAATAAGTTACGATTAGGTCCAGACATGATAGTAGAAATGGAAGAAGTTGTTAAGAAAGTTTGACAAAACCTAAAGGCCGCCCAAGATAGACAAAAAATATATGTAGATAAGAAAAGGACAAACAAAGAATTTCAGCTGGGAGATCATGTTTATCTAAGAGTTAAGCCCTAAAAAAGATCCCTACAGTGGAGGGATTGTGCTAAATT